>NW_017547204.1:3296378-3348021 GCF_001854935.1 Bemisia tabaci | reverse complement strand
AAAATCGTTTGATATCATAATATATTCAAAGGCTGAGTATTTTTTAAATCATTTTAAAATTGTTTGGACTGCCTTGCTGACCCGATATTAATATATTCTGAAGGGTGAAAGTAAACTTCCGGGTTAGTGTCGAAAGGGTAGGAGATATCATTGTTTCTTCTTGATTTAATTGGGAATGCAATTTGAACAGGGAAACACGCATTTGCTGACTTTGGTCATAGATAATTACCTTCGATGCTTGATCTCGAAGCATTGAACTGGAGGATGGTCGGAAAATTCAGGACTGTGAAGAGTATAAATATCTAGGAGTTTGGTTAACTAAGGACGGAAATTTGGATCGGGCTATTAAAGATCGGAATGTGCAAGGCAGGAAAGCTATCGCGATGCTAAATGGGGTTCTCTGGGACCAGAGTATCTCCAAGGAGACCAAAAGGAAAATTTACAACGTCATCGTGAAGAGTATCGTAACTTACGGGAGTGAGGTCTGGCAACTCAAGAAAAGAACTGAAGACATGCTTAGGGCAACTGAGATGGACTTTTGGCGGAGGTATGCTGGCATCTCAAGAAGAGAGCGTATCCGCAATGTAAAAGTACGCGAGATCATGGGTGTGGAGAAGGACATTGTGCACGATATCAGGTCCAAGCAGTTGGTCTGGTATGGACATGTGCGAAAGATGGCAGACGACCGGTTGCCCAAGCAGGTCTTCGATTGGGTTCCTCCCGGAAGGCGACGGCGTGGACGTCCTGTGAAAGGTTGGCGACAAGGGCTGGAGGAGGAGATCAGAAGGTGCCAATTACCTGATGATCTCTGGGAGGATAGGGGGCAATGGCGATTGGGCGTCGCAGAGCGCGAGGCGGCGCTATAAAAGCGACTTTATACCGGGTTGTATGCTTGATCTCAATGGCTCGATCCTGTAACTTTTAACCTCGATATCTCGGTTTTTCCGAGTTATATACTTTGACATTGACGTTAAGCCGACCATACCGCTTGGTCGATTTGACAAAATGATATTATGAGCTATGAAATCAAGTAAGACACAAAGCACCGCAGATTTTATTGTTGGTGATACTTCTTACCGGTATTACGTCACTATTTTGAAAAGTGCATAATCCCAGATAGCACGACCGTGCTGGCTTAACAGATTTTCAGATTTTTTTGGCTTAACAGATTTTCGTTAAAGCACGCCTTATTATTAAAATACTGTGAGCTGCTTTCCATTTTTCACAGCCTGCACCGAAAAAAAGTGAAGTTGATTCAACCTTCTGGACGTGACAAAAGTGTGCGAGAACTTATAAAATGCTGATTTACCCGCCACAGCAGTTAGTTTTACAGCTCAGCATCGCTAAAGTAACTGCTGTAGTGGATACTTCAGAATTTTATAAGTATTCTCTCTCACTTTTTTTACATTCAGAATGTTAAATTCACTTAATATTTTTTCGGTGTACATAATTTTTGTAACTTTAGGACTCGTTTAAGCTTGCTGGTTATGAAAACATTATGATTAAAATGAGGTTTCTATCAAGTTAGTGGGTAGAAATGAATCTCACTAGATTGTGAAAAAATATACTTTTTTTTACTTTTTTGATATTTTACAATGAATCAGAAAGTTAAGCAGAGAAAATATTCACAAATGCATTTGATAATGAATGATATGTCACAGGAAAATGTGAAGCAAACGACACAAAGCAAGAACATGGTATTGATACTGCAAATCAAACCATCATATCAAACCCAGTATAGAGACAAAACGGCTCCTCTTAAAAATTCATCTCGATGAAAATATCGTCGATTTGTTTATCGTATCTTAGTTGAATAAGGCATATACAAAAATACAGGAATTATTTTATATATAAAAAAATCGTACTGATTTTGAGTTTTTCGAAAGAAAGAAACGTTCTTTTAAGGTAACTATGCCTGATCCATACATTTCAACACTCAAATTTTACTTTTAAGCGGTACCTGAAGAGGAAAATATTTTTAGCGCGTATAAGTAGTATCAGAGGAATTGGAGAGGAAACCCTTTGAAAGAACTATTATTGAAAATTGCGCACTTTTAGTTCACCATTATTCTTCTCAAAAACGTGTGGAATTATCTCAATTTTCTTTCTCCTATTTCCTCTTCTCTCTCATCTTCACCCTCTCCTACTTTTACATATTTCCTTTGATAAAAAACCTCTATTGAGGGCTCACCACGTTATGCGTAGTGGACGCTCTTTCCAGAGATGTTTTTGATTTTTTTGAGATACAATAATTACATGTAGAATCGAAAGCAGTGGGTCTCTTGAAATACTTGATGATTATGTCAAATTGTTTCCTCTTAATGAATATATATTTAAAACGCAGAGTCCGCTAATGTCTCGGCATGCAACGGATCTCGTCGCTTCAGAATGTTTGAAAACTATTTTGTAAAACCCATCCCTTTGAATGTTGAAATGCGGAATGTCTAAAACACGCTTGCTCTGAGCCCTGAGGCCCCTTTAACCTGATTCATCCGGCGCAAATGCGTCCTATCATAAAAACCCAGATATGTTTAAAAGTTGATTACATTTTATTAATTCAAAGCAACGATATGACGTCGGGAAATTGCGCGTGGACTTAAAAACTCTGGGCTCCCGACTTCCCGAAAATCAACGAGGTATAAGTGCCTGAAATTCAGGGAAGTAAGTTAGGGCTGCGATCGATTCTGAGAGGGGGAGGCGCACTCAACAAGGCCTCATACAAATTATTCAAAGAGGTGTTGCGTCCCAGGGCGCCTTTAAAAGGCTCTTCTCTTGGCTCAAAGTTAGAAGGAAATTTTCGCCCCATGTTGATAAGGGAAATTTTGAGAGAGAGCCTCCCTTGAAAAGTTCGGACACGTTTTCAATGGCCTTGGGATGATGAAAGACGAGATGAGATGGCCGAATCTCATTGCAACTTTTGAAAATGCATTCACCTGATTCTGATAAACATAATACCTGCTAAATTCCATGTTGCAACGAGACCATACATTAAGTTCATCGATTAAATCTACAATTATGAATGCAATTCAAAACCCTCCCCTCCTTCACTTAAGGACTGTAAAAAAAGGAGCTCTGTTTTTTTCGAATCGTTTGATGTCTAATTAGCAAGAGTTCTCATAAAAATTGGCAACGCTGCTTTTCGTGACCCTATTCATTAACATCCGCCAGTATTAAATTAACCACGTTCGCTGGAAAGCACGGAGATGAACAAGTGCGAAGTTATTCAGAGAATTTCATCTCTCTATTTAATTTATGGTATACATGAAAATTCTAGCAAAAGTCATTTCAAGCGAATGCGTAACCACACCATATGCTTACGCCGTCTGAATACTTAATTTTGTCATGAATGCAAATCCCTATCCGTGCGAAATTTAAGCTTTTTATGGTTTTTATACCGTGCAGACGGACGGTAATTTAATTTCAGATAGCTTATGAAAGGACGCGAGTTGGATGGAAACGAACGAAGCAAAAAAAGAGAGAAGATTTTGTGAGAAAGTAATTAAATTGTTCGGTCAAAATTCACATTTGTGCACTGGAGAGTTATGAGAGATATAAGCATTTTGAGCTCATAACTGTTGGTATTATTTTGTTAGTTTACTTACAACGTTAATCGTAAATACTGTGTAAGCGATAAAACTGTTTTACTTGTGTAATAAACTTTCGCGGCCAAAAAGTGTGTCTGTTATTTCTCAGTACCAACCTGACAACGAAAAGTTTTGAAAGACTGGCATACTAAGCATTAATGCTGATTTTTCTTAAACTGTATGTATACCAAAAAGTACTGTCTCTAATTTGTGAGGAACCAGGGATCCAGGATATATTTTCAAATTTTACTACCAGTCTATCAGTACGTGCATAAAAGTTAACCCGCATCTACATGTCTTATAATTTCTGATCGTGTGTTTTTTTTCCGTCTATTTTGTAAGAGATAAATTTCCAAATCCGGATACTGCTTTCTCGAAGCATCCATTCATGAGATTTAGCTCCAAGTTTTAGGTCACAAACGGGTCCAACCTCTTAAATGGAACGAGAGTAGAAGTATAAAAACAGAAAATCATCCCTCTGTCAGACTAATCATCAGCGGATGAAATATAAAAACTAATCTTAAATTTGGAGATAAAAAAAATAAAAATAAAAAATAAAAAAATGCACGTTATGGTTGTGGAATGTGTGTTTACAATCTGCCCTCATTTTTAGAACCCTCCGCTTAGTTTATCAATTCAAACAAAGGTGCTGAAAGTTCTGGAAAAAATGGTCTGAAAACGGATGATTACATTGATTAAATTAAGTAACTTGTCACAAAATATTTGGCACATATGATCTGAAAGTTTTGGTTAAATGAGCCAGTCATAAAATCGACCAGAGATTCGTTTGTATCATTGTGTATATTCCAGCTGAAGTAGGAACAATGAGGTGCAATTGAATTTTTTTAAAATTCTCCTTGGGTTTTAACAAGAAAAGTTCTTTTTGAAAATATTGGTCAAATTTTTATTAGAGTGCCCCATTGATACTAAATGGATCAATTGGCATCTTTAAAATATCAAGTCGTATACGGTACAAAACATTCACAATTCTCTCCTGGGTCATTTAAAATGAGAAGGGATTGCGTTAAAATGAAAAAAAAAACAGTACCGGGGGAGGGGGGGGGGGGGGGGGGGGGGCTTACATCACCATCTTGAAATACGGCCAATAAAATTCAACCTTTTCAGCTTTTTCTCGAGAACGTGGTATCTACTGGCTGTGACTCTTCCCCGCTGAGTTTGGTTCGAGTTGACATGACGTTTAGCCTTTTCTTGAGGTACGAAAATTGTTTCCATGATTAAAAGTTGCAAAAATATATCGAATCTGAACAGTAAAAAGATATGATACATATTTGTACAATGCCTCAAAGGAAAAATAAATTAATATGTATATACATGAGTATATTAGGTACGTACAAGATATGCATGTGCATTATAATTGTACGTGGAACAATTTTTACTGCAAGATCTTCTTGTAAAACTACTTTAAACCTACGGATCCGTTTTCGGTTTTCAGGGCCCACATCACAATATTATAATGATATGTATAAGAAACGTTGGGTATGCGATCAATCTTTTCTTTAAATGCGTGCCGATCGGAATATTTTAAAATCATGAAACACTGATACGACGGATAGCACTTTTAGGGAAAGGATCTTCGTCGGTATCGTGTTAAAATCAAGTTACGTCCTTATTCCGAAAAAGGGTTGAGCTGTGCTCAAAATCAAAATGAGATTTCGCAGGCCGAGTCAAAGTAGAGACCCTGAGGTTACATTTAAACGAAATTTTATATCTTGTTTTCAATTCCAAAATGTTCGACCTCAGCGAGCTGGAAGTATATACCTCGATCACTCCCTTTACGTTTAAAAAAAAACGATGTATTCATTTGAATCCCTTCTTCAAACAAAATAAAACAAAATGTATCGACGGTGAAAAAGACATCGGTATCTTGATTTGTCTCTGTAGTTTTCGGTCCATTATTTTTTCTTTCCTATGCCCTGATGATGCGCACACAGCACGTTCAAAGTTAAAAAGAGACCCTCCAGTGGTATTTTGGCGGTTGGAAGCTTTTACTTTCGGGTCGCCAACATTCAACCGCTGACCGACCTACTAGATGGATGTTTAACAACGTGTTGGGTCCATTTTGTTTTGGAAACAAACCGAAGTTTGGTAAATTTGTTTTGGTGCATGGTCATTGGTCATCAAAATCTCATCATCCATTCAGCAGATTAGATGAATCCCATATATGATTGTCCATAAGGTAGCGTTGAATCCTGGAAAGTAAAAGTTCCCACCTGTGACCAAGGGGCTAGTAGAGGGTCTCTCTTTATTTCTGCACGTATAAAAAAATTATCACAATCCCAATTATACTCATTACTCCTGACTGACTTTGGCGTCAGGTATAAGAGCAGTTGCACTAGCCAGAGGTACAGTTAAGTCAGACGCAAGTAAGATTGGATCAAGCATACCTGTGTCCGGTGTAGGTAACAACTCCTCGGAGTATGCTTGAAATGGACCACTATAAATAAGTTAAGCATTCTGATGCATGTTACTTGAGCAAAATTTCACGTAGAACACGATTTGAGCAACGAAAATTACTGAAATCAACTCCTAACAATGATATTTAATTATTTTTGACGCGAGGATTCTAACATCCCGCGCGCTCATGAAAACAAAATTATCTACGCGAGTCAAATCGCGCGCTAAACTTTACCATGAGTATCTATGCGACATGAAAATCCCGAAACCTTAATCTTGACGCTTTGGCTCAGCTATAGCAAATAGTTTACCCTTTGGACAATAAAGGGTGGGAAAGGAACAATGCTCGATTGAAGAAGCCCGCTGAAACCTTTATGAGGCGCGATTTGACTCACGTAGAGGATTGCGTTTCTTATGACCGGGCAACTCAAATCTCCCATGACCAATGTAAAATAAAAACGTCGATATCTTAGTGAGGAGTTGATTTCAGTAATTTTAGATTTTAGAATCGTGTTCTACATGAAATTCTGGTTGAGAAACACGTATCTGAATGCTGATTTTCGCACCTTGTCTAGTGGTCCATTGTGATTCATTTTTTTTTTTTTTTTTTTTTTCAATGTAAGCGCACGGACAAGTACCCTGAAAACTGGAGGAAAACACACTAGCATTTAGCACGCGATGATTGTCCGCACTTGCAAGAAACATTTTTTTACAACGGAATGCGGGTGTAGATAGGCTGTCCCACGGGTGTAGATAGGCTGTCCCACTGGTCGGGCAACACCACGAGGGCTACCGGAGCGGTGATGCGTCCGACTGGTTGTAGAACTCGTTTGGCTGCCCCTGCACGTGGGACAGCAGCAACCCTCACGTCCTCACGAACTTGTACACCACGGCAAACACCATGACGCTCACGAACATCAGCACCAGCGCTGTCACGATCTTGGCGAAGGCGTTGAGACCCGAGTCGGCTGGGTCCAAAGGGGTTGTTCGCACCTTTAAACCAGAAATAAAATCTGTCAATGACCTTCAATAAAATTTACGGGAAAGTGCCAGGAACGATGAAGAGACGCAATACAGAATACTGAGAGGAAAATTTAAGTATAAAAAAATAAAATTACTTAGTTAGTTAGTATATTTTAAGACATTCAGCGTCACAGGCTATTAACGTCTTTACAGAGAATTTTGGAAATGGGAGTATGTACGAAAATTTAGATGAGTGTTGCCGATATGCATGTATATATGTACATGTTCTTATTTTTTCTGGACGATGCATTTTAGAGAATTAAAAGGAGAAAATTACTGAAATTATTACGGAAAAAATCCTGAAAAAGTAGCCGAAAAAATTGTTTTTATTGGAAAATATTGTTCATTTTAAAAAAAATGCGGGGCTTAAGTAAAAGTGGGCTTGACATTCTTCTTCTTTAGGTAGCTTACGTAATATTTGAACAAGAATACCACCATTAAGAGAGTATTGACATCTCAATCTTTATCCTTCTACTACAGAAATAGAATGCCGCTCTCTGATTGGTCGGCGAGTTTTAGACTTTCATAGTAGTTCCTCACTCTTGGTTGGAACCGAAGCATAATTAAACAAGATGATAACGGAGTTTTAGACGTTCCTTCATCCAACTTCTGAATCGAGTCCTGATCAAACGATGATGGATATTTTCTGCGGAAAGTTCATTTTTTGTGTGATTATCATTCAGATGTCACACGATAATACGCTCGATCAGATTTGTTCACATTGGGCCACAAGAGCCCCATGGAAAATCTAAAACTGATGAACCAATCAGACAGTGGCATAAGCATGGTGATACTCTCGCTTTAGACAAATTTTCGCGAGTAGATTTGGTGGACTTTTTTAACAAGATCGACAGGGTTGCAAACAAATGAAGAAGAACGATGAAATGCTGAGGTCAAAATTAAACTCTGTTTCAGAGTGGTCTTGAGGCAAAAAAAATGCGACAGTTGAAATGTACTCAAAAACTGTTTGCACGGAGTGACTCTATGGTACATGTGGACTTGATATAGCGGAAATTCAAAATCTTAGCCGATCCTAATTTCGAGATATTGCAATAAGAAATGTTCATAGTAAATGAAAGTTCTCTACTGACTTTGATCCGCCTTTTTATTTATTTGTCTATTGAATCGGTGTTGATCGGTTCACGTTTTTTGTATTTCGTTCGATTCATGCCGATTGAATACATACCCTCTCGTTACATGCAGACTTCCTATCCTACTTTTTTTTAAACCAAAATTTCTCCTTCAGCTGCGTCTGCAGCAATTGTTGCTAAGAATATGTTGTGCGTGCTGATTTTAGCTCATTACATACTCGACTCTCTGAAGGCGTTTTATGTGCGCAAGTAGCGCAATATGTCGGAGAATGAACGAAGTACGGATTGAGCGATCCATTCAATCTTACCTCCGTTGTCCTCCAACAGGGTGCTCTACTTTCGCATATTAAGCGCCTTCAGAGAGTCAAGTATGTAATGAACTGAGATCAGCACGCACAACATATTCGTAACAACAATTGCTGCGGACCCAGCTGAAGGCGGATTGAAATCAACCGCATAATACACGGTGCTGTGCCTCTTTAAAGCCCCTAAAGCAAATCTTCGTTTATCAACTGTTGACAAAATCCGTAAACAGTAAACAGTTTACGAAATACGTCATCAAAACAAATGAACGTTCTAAGGTTGTGATTAAATGGGCGTTGCTTAGCCTTTCCCGCCAAATCCCCCGTAATTAAGTGTAATTAAATTTCCATCGACAGTTTGCAGTTTCGTAAACGTGCTCCAGACCACGTTATCGAATCTGTTGACGTTCCTGGTTAGAGAGGAAAACCCATCAACAGTCCCGTCCACAGGCCACCGGGCTCTGATTGGTTGATGAAAATACCAAATTCGTTAACGCGCAGCCTGCAGGACATCCGTTTACAGATTTCGTTAACAGTTGACGAACCAAAATTTGCTTATCGCTTAAGTGGGTAGGACGCTGAATCCACTCACAAAAAGAGCCTTGCCAAGTTTTGCCCCTTTTTTGGATATCCGAGTTGGTAAACCGGACAATACTCAAAGTTAAACTTCCAGGCAAAGTTTCAACTTGGAGTGATACCTCGTTTAGGCTATAGAACAGTACCAATTTTTCATTTTTATGTGCTAAAATCAAGGAATTCAGGACTAATAATCCAGTCAGTGGCGTGGCGTGCTTTGAGATATATTAATTGATCTGCCATTTAAACCTATGGGAAAAGATCGATTTACAGGGTGTTCGCAAATAACACCTAAAGATCGGTTCTTCAGCATACCTTCAAATGGGGAAATATCGACAATCGATCATTCACGCCACCCCTTTGAGTCCAGGGCACCATAGTTAAACAGACTAGTACACCCTAGTTCCTCGATTTTAGCACATAAAAAATAAAAAATTAGCAACGTTGTGCAGCCTAAACGGGTGTCACTTCAAGTTGAAACCTTGTCCGGGAGGTTGCCTTACCATAAGCTTTCATTTGAGCCTTGTCCGGTTGACCAACTCGGGTATCCAAAAAGGGGCAAAAAAACACCCCTTTTTAGTGAGGCTCTTATGTAGGTATTTTAACTTGGAGGACCCCTAATTTTTGAGATGTATGTATGTACGTATGTATGTGTACAGCCGCTTCAGACCAGAAGCACCAGAGAGCGCTATAAGCGCTCTCTGGTGCTCTGCGACCCCTAGCCGCCAAAGTCCCCTATCCTCCCAAAGCCCTTCAGGGAGTTCACTGGAGAAAAAACACATTTGATGTAGAGTCCAGGCTGTTAAAAACATCGACTAGAAAAAATACTCTCGATTCAATCAGATTTAAGCTCAAACCAAGAACCAAGCCTCTTAATTTGAGCGGATTTCCTTTTGATTTAAGCGTAAATCTGATTGAATCAAGAGTCCTTTTTCTTGTCAATGTTTTCAAGAGTCTGGACTCTAGATCCAATGTGTTTTTGTTCCAATGTTGGCGAACCCTTATTTCCCCTAAAACCCCCTGTCGCCACCCTTTCCCTGGGCGTCCCCCTCGTCTCCTCCCAGGAGGGATTTTTGAGATACCTCGAGAAAAGAAAAAGGCGAAACTTTTACAAACCTGGGAAGGGCGGCGCTTGCTGGCGAGTCCCCTGGCGAGCGCCGGGAAAGCGAGGCTCTGGGTGAAGGTGAGCTTGTGGAGGGACTCGGAGAGGGAGTATGGCCCGACGCTCCCGCGGGCTGCGGCCCGGATGAGGGCGTACTCCAGGTCGAGGGCGTCCAGGAGGGAGTATCGGGCGGTGACGGTGGAGGAGCGGCGGCGGTCGCGCTCCCACGGGTCCGAGTGGCGGGCGCCGATGGCGGCGACGGCGGCCGCGACCGAGGTGAGCGAGGAGGCCGTCGAGGAGGAGGCCGAGCCGGACTGGTTCCCGTGGAACTCGGAGTCTTCGTCGGCGGAGGCGTCCGGCGTCGAGGCGGCCGTCCCGAGCCCCGTCGAGCGGAGGAGCCGCGCGTGGTCCGGGTGCAGGAACGTGCTCGACTTCCGACGGTACTTGGAGGAGGGCGTCGGCGAGGACCGCTCCCCGGGGGAGATCTGCGCCGCCGGCACCGGCGAGGGACTTGCCTACAGGACAAATCATCAATCATCAAATCCAGCCCAAATCCATTGGGTGTCCAGCCCACTTAAGCCCTGGATAGACGATCAAATTCCGAACCAATTCCGATCAAAGTAGACATGCTGATGACTGATGGTCACCGTCTACCATCAAATTTTGACGGGCCGCACTTTTTTGTTCAAAGGAAGATCAGAACGGAGTGCCACCATTCATCATTTCCTGCCACAGGGAACATTTCTGCCAATTTTTCATTTTAAAATGAAGCAAATTAATGAGTTTAAGACTGATGACTCCCGACACTTTGATGCTACTTTGATCGGAATTGGTTCGGGAATTTGATCGTCTATCGAGGCCTTTCAGGTCTCGATAGACGATCAAAGTCCCGAACCAATTACCATCAAAGTGTCGGGAGTCATCAGTCTTAAACTCATTAATTTGCTTCATTTTAAAATGAAAACTTGGCAGAAATGTTTCCTGTGGCAGGAAATGATGAATGGTGGCACTCCATTCTGATCTTACTTTGAACAAAATAGTGCGGCCCGTCAAAATTTGATGGTAGACGGTGACCATCAGTCATCAGCATGTCTACTTTGATCGTAATTTGATCGTCTATCCAGGGCTTTACAAACTAGAGGCTTCAAAGAGGTTCATCGATGCCTTTCCTGGCCCTCTCATTGGCCAGCGGTTTAAGTCGGGGCAATCGATGTGTCTCTTTGGAGCCTCTAGTTTGTAAGTGGGCTAAACGCTATAAACAAAAGTAATTAGCGCTGTCTCCACTCGCCGAAATGGCGTCGAAATGGAAGCTCAAAGTGAATCGATTTCAACGATAAGTGGCTCAAAGTCGGGACTTGATGCGATTGATGAGTGTTGCAACTCAAAAAAATATAGCGGCGCGACTCTTTTTTGATCAACAATTGAGAACAGATCGTATTTTTTGATTCACTCTGAGCTTCCATTTAGACGCCATTTTGACGAGTGGATTCAGGGCTTTACAAATCAAAGAAGTATTGGCAAAGAGACAAAGATGGACCCTCAACTGGACGTATTTCTATCAAACGGAACTAAGCGTCATAGGGGGAGGAAGGGAGAGGGGGGCTTAGATTGGCGGGTGTTGCGGAACGCGATGCTCGTTCCATCCTGTATTCCCAATGCTTTTCCATGGCACTTAGTTCCGTTTGACAGAACGGGTTATCCAGGATTCTAAAATCCTCAAAAGGAACTCAAATTGGCGCTTAGTTCCGGTTAACAGAAATACGTCCAACTGGTCTCTTGGTGACCCGTGGAAACTTTCAATTTCTGGGATTCAAAACTTTCTCATGGACAATCATAAGGGAAACAGTCATAACCAGAGACAAGACACCCTCCACTGGTCTCTTGACAACAGATAGAAGCTTTTACTTTTAGGGGTTCAACAACTCCTTAAGGGGGGGACACACATTCAAAATACTTCCATATTGCAACAGTTATTTTCACAAATTGGGACCGTTGAAATTTTGTCATTTATTTACGAGGTACGCAACTGGTTCGCTTACCAGTCATCATTGGACCAAAATGGCACTGATTTCCGAATGAGTTCAACTCTTTTACTGTATGAGCCTGTTTGTTCGAGGGCTCAAATACATTTTACCTGCGAGCTGATTGATGAACTTGATGAACAAAACTACAAAACAAACAAAGAAGATCTATGGGAAATGAAGCGATCCTATTGGGTGAAACGCAGAAACAGGTTGTTGTTATGGGTTGGGGAAAAAATGATGGACTGACTCTACCTCTCGTGGGTCTCTCTTGGTCTTATCTCTCTTGGTCTTTCGTTGGTTGCCGTTGGATAATCTATTGCTCTGTTTCTTTTGTCTTTAGCGACCATCCGCTTCCACGAATAAGATCGATCCATTTTATCCTCGTCTGCTTTGCCTATCGCTTTGTCTAGAGTACCTTTATAGCGAAAATATATACAGATGTGAAACTTCAAAAATCCATCAAGTCTTCACCATTGCCTCCGCGAACAAAGTTAGGGCCCAGAAATGCAGCCAACCTATGAGTTTCAATATCCAGAGCGATTTACTGATACATTGATTTATAAAGAACGTATTTGACTTAGTTTTTGCGTAAATTTACTCATTTCTGCGGAAGATCGCTCATTTATGTACATTCCTGGCCATCTTGGCTCGAATTGAAATATGCAGACTCTGTAGACTAGCAGTGAAATTTTGCGTGTTAGAAGTTGGTTAGAAGAATGGCTACACTTACATACATACGAGTCGCTGTTATAGCGCTCTTTGGCGCTTTGCGACACCTAAACGCCACAAAGCTCGGTCTTCCCACAGGTTATCAGGGAGTTGACACTCCCTCATCTCACTTAACACCCCCTGTCGCCAACCTCTCACTGGGCGTCCCCTACGCCTCCTCCCAGGAGGAACCCAATCAAGCATCTTTTTTGGCAGCCTCTCTTCCGTCATCCTATTGACATGACCATACCAAACAAGTTGTTTGGTCATGGCTACACTTTTGGGCCCTAAATCCTCCATGAAGAGATCTGTCCATACTCTCACTATAGGTACTCTAGCTTTGTCTATCGATTTCAATAACCAGCTCGCTATTATCCCAAGATTAATATCATCTCTACACACCTGTACAGAATCAATGCCGGAGTCATTCTGTCCTGTCGAAGAGTAGCCATCCTCGGAATGGAAAACAAAACTTTGTCCATCGGCTTCCCCTCGCGGCGAGTCCTGACTTGGCCACACCTGGAAAATCGGAAGAGAGCATTTCGTGCCGTTAAGGAGTGTGTTCTCTGCAGAGGTTTTCTCGTCGATGATCAAAGGGTCGTCGGGGGCCTTTTGCGCTTCGATGTCTTTTGGGCTTCCTCCGCTGTCCGCTACGATCACTGCTTGCTTCCCCTTCCAGTACTTCCGTAGGTCCCTCAGAGGCATCTGCAACAGTGCAAAATGGGCTCGGAAAAATTGACCACTGGACAAAGTACAATTGAGGGGCTTGGAGGACGAGGACAAGGTCAAAAATGTAGGTATGAACCGTCGATAAGAACATGTGTTAATGCGCACTCACTAAAATGTGTAATTTTAGCGGCAATTGTGCTCTTCTGCCAAAAAGTCAAAGCTATACTGAACAAGGCGCTCTGAGCAACTATTCCACCATCGAAGTATTGCACAGTATCAGCTGAAAATGAAGGAACTGTGACATTTGTAATGACTAGCATTATACATGCCATAAAGGGTCCCGTTGATCCTACTGGAGCGATTTTTGTAAAAATTGGTGCCAGGAGGTAATTTTTGACGTAAAAGTCGAATTTTTAGTCAAATTTACAAAATTCAAAAATCAGAGACAACAAAAGCGGCCTAAAATGTTATATTGGCCTTTTCGACATCATTCAAATTTGCAATCCGGCACTAGAACGATTTTGAACGCTCATCGTGCTGTGCTGTAGAGGTTGTGAAAAACATCGCAATAAATGAACTTCATATTGCAGTAAAAAACTTCATTACTTCTGAAAAATATGCAGAAGTCCCTTTCTTCCTATGGAAACTTATGGCACAAACTTTGTATCCAAAATGAGCCAGAAATAATAGTTTCTCATTGCAGAATGTATATCAGAGGCGTAAGTCCGCGACCACGTTTCTCGTTTGCGGTGTTACAATATCTCCACTCCTATTTCATTTTTTTAAAGAGGAACAAATCAACATCATTGGTTCAAATTTTCAAAGAAATTTCCTCAAACAGAAAAGAAAAATCAGGGTAGTTTTTAAGAATTACAGTTGAGCAATTTTCGATGTGAAAAATAAAGTATGGCGGGAAGTCTGCCACGTCACAAACCGAGATACGCGGCTGTGGACTTGCACCGAAGTTTTGCTATTTCGAGATATACGTGATTGATGTTTCGAAGTAACATAGATTCTTATGGAGGGAAGAAAATTCAAACTGACTTTTTGATGCTTAAAAATTGGAATGTGGGAGCGAATTGTTTTAATTTTTTTTCAAAAACTACTTTTATGGGCCTTGTCCTCCAAGCTCCTCAATTCAAGCTTTCTGATACATGTCTCCAGAATACGATGACCTAAGCAAGAAAAATTAAAAACAACAATCTGAACCAAGCATATTGGCTCTCTTTTTTTAAATAAGACTTACATAAAAAAACTTGTTACTTATAGTGGCAAAAATAATATTCATCGGGCGTTTTTCAAAATTACAACTCGATTAAAGACTCCAAATTATGAACATTTTGGGTCAACATCATTGTTCAGGGCCACTCAGATGGGATACAAAAGAGCGCCTTCAACCCGCTCCGTAATCTGAATGCAAAATTCTGATAAAACTATTCGGGCGTCACGACAGTCATTTTGCATAGCCGGCTATTTGAAGGCAAATCATTGGCCAAGGAAACAGAATTCCAACAATGTGATGCGTAAATATTAGGGAGCAAAACCTCCGGGTGTGCCCCCTTGGCATCCAAGGAGCCCAACCCCCAGGGGGCGGCCCCAGCTGACATCCAAGCAACCCAAACCTGGTAACGGTTGCGTCATAACCTCACCGACAGCTAAGAATCCGCGATTCACCGATATTTGTGGGTTGCGAAATGGGTATCTCCTACTACGACAGTATAAATAGTAATACTCCTCCCTAAGCCACCTTTCTTACATTTTGGGTTGTTCAAGGTAATTCGATGGACGCAATATTTTGTGTCAGAACGACATGCGGTTTATCGCACCGATTAGCACCATTTTTTCAGCTGCTTGTCTTTTTTCTCGAATTTGGAGATATCGCAATTCAATTGTCAGGAGACTAAAGGATTCATTTACCAAGTGGACAAACAAATTCAACTTAATAAAGGCGTGGTTTTTTTAGAGGAAAAATATCGCATTCGATACTAATATCGAAACTGCACTCGAATGTGATATTGTCTCTCTATAAAAACTACGCATATATTACGTTGAATTTGCCAGCCAAAATTGGTAGGTGAATTTTTAAGTCTCCTGACAACAGAATTGAGATACAAAAAATGGATAAAATTACAAGTAGCTGAATACATGGAACCAATCGATGCCATGTATCGCATGTCGTTTTGACACAAAGTATGGCGTCCATCGAATCACCGAGCATTATAATTAAGAGCCTAATAGTCTTTTGCTATACATTGATTATGTTCTCATTGAAGCTATCTATTTATAATCGATCAAACAGCTAAAATATAACAGTAGAGAGAATACGTGCCAGAGAGGCTTACTAACATTACAACGTTGCAATATTTCACGTACCATTTTAAATATTTATTTGAGAGTGTACGCAATCATTACTTTAATAGTCGTAACGCTTTACTTTTGTGTTTTGACAAAAAAACCCTCTTTTTACGACTTTAAATTTTGAACCAAATCTTCTGCTATCGAATACAAAAAATCATGGAGAATTTAAGTTTTATGTTGACCAGCTTCTCGAAGGAAAAATAAAATTTCCAAGGAAGTCTGCAACGTCGCAAATGGAGAAACGTCGTCTCCCATTTTGCCCAAGAATATGTATGTATAAAATTGAAGGCATTATGACTCTCCTCTCTCAACTTATATTCGTCTGTAACGATAAACAATGGGACGCGATTGCTACGGCGCCTTGGTACAACTATACATCCTCGACGGATGTCCGTATTGCGTTCAAAAATTTGAAGGCGTTTTGACTTCCTACGCATAATACCTGGAGTTGATTCGATCGACAACGCTTTGGTCGGCGGTGACGGGGACTTGATGCAACTTTTTAAACTTGATGGCTGTCCGCATTGCACCGACTGAAGTGCAAAACCACGTATCTCCATTGCGGTGTTTCAAAATGTCCGTTCTTAATTCATCTCTTCCATGAGAAACAATCCAAAGAATACAAATCAAACACCCGTTAATAAATAAAGTGGTCAGTTATCAGGTGAAAATTTGCAATTGTGCGATGCAATTGAACCCCTCTGGTCCCCTTCAGTTTACAACGATTTTGTTAATAATCTCCTCCTGTTTGCGAAAGTACAGCAGGAATCGTCGGTACACTAAAATCGAATCGCTAATATTTGCTCAGGAAATATTTACAAATGAATCAAAAGCGAGATACAGATGAAATATTTCCGCCGGCCGGGCTCTGCGGAGATGAGTCTCCGTCATTTTTTCCACCGTCCATTTGCGTGCCTGAAATAATCACTCGAAATAATAAAACTCGCCCATGAATCAACTGAAACCCGTCGGATAAAGCCTCGAGGAGAGGGTGAAAATCGCCGGGTGATGTTGCCGATTTGAATTGATTTCTGGGAGAAGAGCGAAGTTCACAGATTTCTGGGAGAAGAGCGAAGTTCACACTGCCGTGCTAAGGAAAAACGCCATATGAACCTTCACTGAAAAAAACATCTCGATGTATTTACTAAGAAAAGGGTAAAATCACCAAGAATGCAGGGTTCTATTTGATCCCGGTTTTTTCATGGTAAAATTACCATTTATGTAATTGGTAATTTTACCGAGAAATCTCGGTAAAATAATTGAACTTTCTCGGTAATATTACTGGACCTTGGTGAAAACGCCGATATTTTTTATCGACTGTGGTAGAATTACCGAGATAAAATGGCAAAGCTACCGGGAATTGATTACCAATAAAAGTGGTATTCTTACCTGAAAAAACTGTAAAAATACCGGTTTTTAGGTAAGCTTACCAGTCTGTCTTGGTAAAATTACCAATAATTGGTAAAACAAGTGAGATGGTGAAGGTACCAACGGACCTTGGTAAAAACGCCAAAAGATTTTTTTTCAGTATTCAGGCATTGCCAAATTTTCTTTGAAAAAGCACGAATTTCCTGATAAACATATGAATATTTTTCTTCCAATTTTTCAGATAATTTTTTTTGCAATATCCTCTAGAGTTCCTGAAAATGTCAAGGAAGAATATTCATCACTTGCCTTAAAAATAAACATTTTATCGAAGGAAATTTAGCAACTTTCGAATGTACATACGGCCGAAAAACGCCGAGAGATTTTTTTTCAGTGTTCAGGCATCGCCAAATTTTCTTTGATAAAGCACGAATTTCCTGATAAACATATGAATATTTTTCTTCCAATTTTTCAGATATTTTTTTTTTTGCAATATCCTCTAGAGTTCCTGAAAATGTCAAGGAAGAATATTCATAACTTGCCTTAAAAATAAACATTTTATCGAAGGAAATTTAGCAACTTTCGAATGTACATACGGCGTTCTCCCTTAGCACGGCAGACAAGACCAAATTTTACAGCTTGTTTTTCTCGGCGAGCAGGATGAATAAAAATTTTCTGGGATGCTCGAAGGATGGATCAACGTCTGTTTGGAAGTTTTGAGATATTTTCTCCGGTGGGAAAATTTTTATACCCTATGAAGCTAATTTTCAAAGATGGACTCACGCCTTTTTTCGGAAAAATGAAAGGAGCCTAAGAGATTTTCAAGTGCAAATTCGATTTAAAGTAAATTATGAAAGTTTTATTACTCATTACCGTTATGTGAGCAGTAGAGCACGAGGATGTAAGCCTTAGATAAAGTAAAAAATTGAGGCATTTCTCTTTTTTTCCGGTGTAAAAATAACATTTAAAAAATGATTGAGTTCCCTTCAGCGGACCAAAAATTCGAAAAAAAGAACTTTAATTTTAACTTTAAGACTTAACTTTAAAAGAACTTTAACCTTAACTTTAAAAAAGTTTTATTACT
Organism: Bemisia tabaci; assembly: GCF_001854935.1. Classification (NCBI taxonomy): domain Eukaryota; kingdom Metazoa; phylum Arthropoda; class Insecta; order Hemiptera; family Aleyrodidae; genus Bemisia; species Bemisia tabaci. The sequence goes on along the minus strand of NW_017547204.1, from coordinate 3,329,720 downwards.
CGTTACCGATATTTCAGCAGTAGAGCATGAGAATGTATAAGCCTTACGTAAAGTAAAAAATTAGAGGCATTTCTATTTTTTCCGGTGTAAAAATAACATTTAAAAAAGAGTAAGTTCCCTTCAGCGGACCAAACATGCGAATGAAAGAACTTGAAAATTTTGAACTGAGGCCGTTCTACTAGAAACCGATTGTAATTTCTTCCACATTTCACATTACTTTATTCGGGATACGGTAAACGAGTTACTCCATCCTTTAACTTCGCTCGCCGTCGGAAAATGATGAATGATGGCTGGTTGACTGGCGCTAAACGATGGCGATTGTTTCAGAATCGAGTGAGATTTGAGTCATAATGTCCGTCAAACATGCACTTCCATCTTAATCAATCTCCATTTCCGTCCCGACTTTTCCCTTTTCCCGGCCTTGCCAATTCACTTGAAAATCTTTACTATCCAAAACTCGAAAATTCCAGGTGGACCCAAAAAAAAGTTTCGAATGAAACTTCTCATTGTGAGTGTGTGAATGGGAAGTCAGTTACGTGCTGTAAAGCTGGGTCTTCAACATTTATCTTTGTAAATTAGCGAAACATAATATGATTCATCTGAAAGCGAAGCTTTTCATTTAGTTCCACAAGCTGTCGACAATGCCCAACCAAGCCGGCTCACGCATCTGGCTTGCTGTCACCAGCCATCATAACTCAATTGTCGCTGAATCGCCGACCCTTTTCGATGGCCTTTGCGTAACCCTCTTGAAATGAAGGTAAGGTCATTTCGGACCCCCGTTGTTGTCAACGCTTCATTTAATTTATTAACATTATCCGTCGGTTACGAATGGAATGAAAGGAAAAGTTAAAAATCATGTGCCTAGGTTTCATGATTTTACATCTTTACCTCAAATTTTGGGAGAGAGAAAAACACACAATTGCTGCAGCGGATGGTCATCCGCAGCGTTTAATTTTGAAGTCCTTTTCCAATCATATTTACATCATATGGACATTTTTGAAAATTCTATCCAACAATATTGAAAAGGCGCTATGACTGCTATGAGTAATAAGTCGATGCAACGGATTAAGAAATAATGAAAAATCTATGCTCTCATGCCACTTGTCTCGGATGTTCACTCGTACCACGGAATTTTAAGTTTCTTTTCCAATTATTTTTGCGGGCCCTTGGAAGTTTCAGGAAATTTGATCCAAATTTGTCAAATACGCGATTTGCCGCCCAGCAGCTGCCTTATGGTTTCATAGGTACAACGCAAGGTGGCGATGGTGAAGTGAGTTGATCAGCAGAAAAACACAGATACAATTGGTTATTTCGCTCACAAGCCGTCGGTTTGACTTTACCGCAATAAAAAGGGATTCTTTAGCCCAAACAACATGCGATCGACTTGCCATCACAACTAGCTTTATACTCGAAGAAACATTTTGACGGACAAATGTGCAGAGTAACCATTAATACTGCCGTGCTAAGGAAGAACACCGTATGAACCTTTAGGCGTTGCCAAGTTTCCTTCGATAAAAACCGAATTATTAGGAACATTTTTTGGAAACTTCCATGAAATTTCTTCTCTGCCAGCAGAATATCCTAGTTCAATTACAAGTCATGAAGTCAACTTGTTTTTCCCCAAAACTTTCTACTTGAAAAAATTGATCAGGAGCAGAAATTTTGAAAGACTGCAATAGGGATCACTGGAAAAAAACACATTGGATCTAGAGTCCAGACTCTTGAAAACATTGACAAGAAAAAATACTCTTGATTCAATCAGATTTTTTCTTAAATCAAAAGGAGATCCGCTCAAATTAAGAGGCTTTGGTTCTTGATTTAAGCAAATATCCGATTGAATCAAGAGTGTTTTTTCTTTCCGATGTTTTTAAGAGTCTGGACTCTAGATCCAATGTGTTTTTTTCCAGTGATAATTGGGTCTGCAGTTTAACCATTGGGGATTTGCTCTCCTTGAACTCTTATATTTCCAATGGTCCATTATTTAACGTGGATTTCATAAATTTGAATCTCTTGGCCGATGGTCATACTGTCAACGCAGCTTGAGGTGTGAAAATGGTGCATTGGCTACAACGCGCACTTGACCTTTTATTGATTTCGTCTTCACCAAACACCGGAGAGCGGCAAACGCAAAGCCGAGACATTTCAGGAGAGAGCTCGCCTCTTAACTCCGTTCTCTCCAGTTTACTCTCAAAGTCGACGCATGCAAAACCACATAAACCTCGATATTTTACGGCTTTACTCTAGCGCATACTAGTCAGATCGTTCCAAAATCTGTTATTATTATCCCTTTTTAAACCGTGGTTGGGTCCCATATGAGGACTGCTTGCGATGTTTGGCAACTTCTTCACCTTTCCGGTTTTATTCCTTATGATAATGGTGAAAAGGTGCACTACAAGGAGACTTTGGTGCAAAATCGTAAGCTTTCCTTGTTCCTTCACTTTCAAACTGAGACTCCGCGACATTCATTTCGACGGTGAAACACCGAAACCATGCATCTCATATCTGGTGTTTTAAAATCTCCGCTCCAACCAATTTTTTTAAAAGGAGAAAAAATCAACATCCAGCATTCTTTGAAGTTTTCGTAGAATTTTCTTCGTGCAGAGAAGAAAAATCACAGCTGTCTGTAATAATAAAACTGTACTATTTTGCTGTACCTGCTGTATGTCTTTGGTTTTGTAAGTGTGTCGTGTAATTTCTCTAATATGTAACTTAACAATGTAGCCACCAACTTTACTTTTGATAATGCTCTGAAAATGGAAAGTAGATTCCTGAAATTCATTAGCACCTGTAAAAAATAAAATTTTGAAAAAAATTATGTATCTTTGGCTCACGTTTTTATCATTTTTCATTACATATAGATGCAACATGCGGCTGAAAAACTTTTCCCAGTCTGTAATAATTTATGGTGTTATTTTGTGCTGAAAAAATAAAGTGCGACAAGAAGTTCACAGTGTCGCAAACCGACACGTGGTTTTGTAGTTTCACTGTTGTATTGGCAAATTATTTAGAACGGCAAAAAAGGTTAAAAACTTTAGTTTGAACGTCACTAAAATCCTCCGTAATATTTCAAAATTATCATCTGATTTTTCCCCTGCTAGCAGAAATATCATATTTTAGGTTTCTCCTGTTAGCCGCGAAAACAATCATGGCAAGCGAGGAGAAAATGCCATTACTGTCAGAAGAGTCGGATTGTAATAAGCTCTGCGGAGTTCGAAAGTTAAAGTTCTCTAGTGTTAAAGTGGAGGTAATTTTAGTTTAGCGCAAAAGTTAACGATGGAGAGCTAATGACCGCATAAATTGAATTAATTTAGACTTTGGCTCCGTAACACTTCTTTTAAGAGATCTGATCTCGAGTTGCATTCGACACTCAAACTTATTCTGATCCAATTATCGTTCCATAGATATATCATATATCGTAATTCCAGTGTGATTATTTTTTCAGAAATATCAAGTTTCTATTCTCCGGAAATATTTGCTCCCCAAGAATGCAACATGAATTGAACGGAATTACGTGAACGAAATTGATCAATGAGGAAGGTCTTGGGGGAAAAATTCTGAAACTGTGAACAAGAACTGAGGAGAGAGCCACGTGCACTATTTGACACTTATTTTTTCCGCATCGGCAATAACCTTCGCTCTATCCTCTGTATAGCACGGCTTTTTGGTTTCTCACTTATTCATCAACCTTAGAGTTATTTCTTTTGAAAAAGCGTAGATATTGACACAGGTTCCGCATCCATCTGCCCCCCGGAAATTGAATCTGGAAAAGTTTCCAGCTTTCGCAATAATGTCTTCAAACTTTACCTATATTTATTCGAGGGAAATAATGTTCAGCTGGTGTCTGATTGCTTATTCATGATCTGCGCGCGGTTATGGTTGACAGCAATCTCCAACTTTCAAAGGCACGTACTTTGAGTGGCAGGATATAGCGGTGTTTTGATGAAAATGAACTTTAACATGTTTTTTTCATGATGACAAAAGAAATGAGAGATTTGTTTAAATTGCAAATTCCTCACACATGTGACATCTCCATTCAATGAGGAAAAATTCACTAAAACTCTCTACACCTCTTTGGTGCAACATTACTTTATTATCTTTCAAGAAAATCCCATTTTCTGATACCTGAACCGGATGGACATTTTGATTTTCCTCAACTGAAGGCTTTTAGATTTTTCCTGTGTACTTTAACTTCGCGACGGCCGCGACTACTAATTCAACATGAAAGTGTTGCACAGTATCATACAAGATTGGAGGCACCCCAACGTACGAAGTTCCCTCGCAAATTAAATCGAGTGACGACGAAAAAAAGAAAGCTGTAGTCGAAAAACTTGCTAAGTCCTAGTATCTGGACCCAGAAACGTTTAGCATGATTTTTAAACGTAATTAGGGGAAAAAGTGGCTTGCTTCAAGCAGAAATATGCTTAAAATTTACCGCCGAGATGATTTCCTTATAAATCAATGAAGAAAATTATGTCTGTTTAGAGAAAAAAGGATGTATGTATGAGCCGCTTTTACGGCGCGCTAGGGCGCTCTGCGACGCCTATTCTCCACAGGAATCTGTCATGGTAGAGATCCTCCGGAAGCTGGCATCTATCCATCTCCTCGTGGATGCCCTCTACCCACCATTTGGCAGGACGCCCAAAAAGAAAACAGGATGCTTAAGTAAAAAGAAAAGTCATTTAGATTAGGCAAAAACCCGCTTTAATTCAGCTGTTTTATTCTTGATTCAAAATAAAATCTTCTTGACGGCATACTCAAGAATGTTTCTGCCTCAATCGAGTTACATTTTCCTCTGATGAAATTCAAAAATTATGCTAAACGTTATTAATTACGGATGCTAGGACTAAGTGAGTTTTTTTAGATTACCGCTCTTTTTTTGTAACGTAGTATCTTGATTTATTTTGCAAGGAAAGCTCTGTACCCTTAAAGAAAGCTTGTCATTCTTGATACGTTGGAGCGCCTTCAATCTCGTTTGATACTGTGCTACACCTATGACGCGAAATAGTTGCTTGAAACGCGGCGCGGCGGGCGACCAGCGTGACACGCGCATAGGCGCCTACAAACCTAACAGGGATACTTCACGCATTGCGCAACGCGTGAAGTATCCCGTTAGGTTTGTAGGCGCCAGTGCGCATTACGCTCTGTGTTAGGCTCTAATATTTAAACTCGCGGAGTCAGCGTTTTTCAACTCATGATTTTGAAATGTTTGCACGCTTTGCCCAGATTATTCTCATTTAAATTGATGAAAAAAAATAATTGTTAAAGGAAAATATAACGCGTGTTTTGAAAATATTAAGGTGGTTCCGTGTCTAATTTAATGGTTTCCAAAGCTTTTCAATATTTCTTTTACATTTTTTGCTTTTTTCGTGCTGCAGCGTGGTGTATTCGCAATCAAACACTCAAAATTGGACGTTTTTGACTGTAAAAGATCGATGTAAAAGTGGGTTAAAACCAAAGATTGCGTCCTCCTTGGTTTTTTCTCTCTCTTTTTCATTTTTGTATAGTTCCTTTCAACACAAGTACGGCCCATTGAGATTAATATCGATGCCATCGCTTGGAAAAGGTTTTACAAATATTTGCCACGTTTTAGAAATATAATGTTTTTAAAATGAAGTAATATTATCATTTAAAAAAAGGAATAAATATACGGTATATTTTAAATCGACAATTTTATAGATAGAAATAAAACCAAATATTCACCAATGAAAATTTGAAACATGAATCATGAGAAGAAAGTAATATTTCATTTAAAAAATGAGTTCCCATAACAACACCTTCTTCTCTCTCAATTTTCTAATTCGATATTGTTAATATAATTTTACATACGGACTGAAATATATCCTTTGGACCAAGTCACTGTTTTTTATTTTACGCGTGGATGTAAATTACTGGACTAAACAGGTGCCCGGACTAAAAATCGTTGACGGAATGTCCTGAAACCTTTATCCTTAATGAGGAATGTGGTTCAATTCTGACTGCCCCCCTTAATGAACCAGAAAGAGAGACACAAAAATTGGGCTACATTTTGCGATAAGAAACTGAAATTTTTGGTTCATTTTAGAAACAATATTAGTGCCTTTATAGTTACTCTGCGCAGACAAGTGTTTTCATGTAAAAGCCATGAATTGTATAGGTCCTTAATATTATCACAATGTAAAGTCCAATTAAGCCATCAATAGCAATGATTGAATAAGTCAAAAGCAACGAAGGTAACTTTTACACTCCCTTCGCGCCAATTCTATGTCCTTAAATGTTCAGCCAGGAAACGTCACTGTGAAAAAGTCGACGGTGTAAGTCGGCAGTCACATAAATCGGTTTGCGACGTCGCAGACTTAATTTCATACTTTATTTTCTAAACGGAAAACTTCTCAACGGCAATTCTTCAAAACTGCCTTGATTTTTCTACTCTGTGCGAGGAAACTTCTGCATAAACTTCAAGGAATGATGTCCATTTGCTCTCCTTTAAAAAAATACCATAGAGGCGGAGATTTTTAGACACCACAAACGAGACATTGACGGTGTAAGTCGGCAATCACATAACTCGGTCTGCGACGTCGCAGACTTAATGTCATACTTTATTTTTTAAACGGAAAACTTCTCAACGGCAATTCTTCAAAACTGCCTTGATTTTTCTTCCTTGCGCGAAGAAACTTCTGCATAAACTTCAAGGAATGATGTCCATTTGCTCTCCTTTAGAAAAATATCATAGACGGAGTATCATAGGCGGAGATTTTCAGAGACCGCAAACGAGATATGTGATTGCGAACTCACGCCGTCGAGGTGCTCCCACCCTAATCCCCAACCATGCAACCCATTTTAAAACGAAAGGCCTCAGATGCAAACGAGCGATTAAAACACCGTACGCTGAACAAACATCAAGACGTGATTGCTACAATAGGGCGCCGGCATGAGCAAGGAGGTGGTCACTCCATTTCCCTCGCGCTTTTCCCGCCGCGACGCGGAGAGGTGAAAAGTGTCGCTCAAAGTGATATATTCATATTATTAAGTCCAAGTCGCCACAGGATTGATTGCGTGCTGGCCGCCGGTGGCTCGCCCTTGGCCTAGACACTAAGGTCGCGGTATTGACCCAGGCGCGGGCCCGAGGACTCGGACCTGGCGTTTTAATATTTATCCGGCAATTACAGGATACGGACTTAATAAAAACTTATACGTCCTCCTCCTCCTCGACCGTGTAACAAGTCTCCGCGCTCCGCGGAGGGGAGTCGCGGCCAACGTACGTGGAGGCGGAGTACCATGAGCTTACCCCCTCCCCTCACCCCAGTACGACCTCTTATTATCAATGACATTGAGAACTGGAGCCGCATCAGCCGCACCGTAAGGTTGCTGTAAATAAGTCATCGCGCAGTAAGAAAAATTAACCGATATTTTGTGTTAATATGGGAGGTAGAACACGGAGTAACCCGAACCTGTGGCGAATATTTTCAGGGGAGGTTTTTTCCTGAGTTGCATTGATCAAATCTTCGGTTTGGTAAGGAGGTGTATAGCTAAGGGCCGTTTTCGAGCCCATTTTGGCTGGATTTCCTTAACTCTGCATTTTGTGGCTCGTCGAAGGTCTATATTGAAGGTCAATGATTCGGTCATCTTCTGTCTCTGAAGTCATCCAATGACATTTTATGCATGGAATGTCTAATTCGAAGGGTATTTTAATGTTTTTACTTAATTAAAATGACGGCGGGGGCTACGGCGAGGGAGGGGGGGTGTATTTTAATGAAGAACGAAAACGGCCTTCAATTTCGAAGATATGCAACCCCGCAAAAGTCCGGGTCCCTTGCACTCACTAGCACCCTGGGCCCCTTGGTGCTAATCCGGCCCTGCCTCGCACTAAAAATCGATTTATTCTAGTGAGGGAAAACCTTAAATTCAAAGTATAACTTCAGTTTTCGACTAATCGATGGCCAAAGTGTGAAACCACGTTTATCCAATTGTGACGCTGCGTTCCTATCAAATTACATTTTTTCTCTGGAAAATCTTACAATTTTTTTTTTCTAAAAACTTTCTTGATTTTTTTTGTCTGTCTGCAGAATATTCCGTTAAAATTCCAAACTGAAAAGTTGGATATTTATTTTTTGAAAAAATTAAATGAGAGCGGAATTTTTGAAACAGCGGACGGAGATACGTGGTTTTGCACTTGGGCCTTAGAAATCCTGATTGATGAGCATCTTGTTGGGCATAAAATTCGCCAAAAATCCAAAGCTTCAACACTCAACTGCCGTGCTAACTGCTAAGGAAGAACTCCGTATGAACATTCTGGAGTTGCCAAATTTCCTTCGATGAAATGCTTATTTTTGAGGACAACTATGAATATTTTTCCTTGAAATTTTTAGGAACTTCAGGTGAAATTGAGAACTAAATTGAGTACAAAATTTGATGAAAAATATTTAAAAATTTTCCCGAAAATTCGTTTTTTACCAAAAGTAATTTGGCAACGCCTGAAGGTTCATACGGCGTTTTTCTTTAACACGGCAGGCGAGCATTGAAGTTTTCGAGCCTCCTGCTTGTTTCCTAGTGAATTTGTGTTCAGTAGTGTGTCACCGTGACAACGCGGCGAGGCTTACATATCCGCATGCACTTTGCCAAGTTCTGATATATTATTCATTTGGCTCCCAGGTTAATGCACCAGACGGTGTAACGTTTTCATTCTTCGGGGTTTATTATTTTTTCACACGTTCTTTTCAGTACGGAAGCAGGCTTATAACTTGAAACGGAGTTGTCCGAGATTTTTGTTGAAAAGAGGCATTGAAAATACATGTTTTGCCCAAATTGTGGATCTTTGTTGTGGTTAGAAAATGATAGCTCGTCAATATTGTAAAAACGAGTCGTCATCGTTTCAGTGTTAATTTACTAGCGGCTATTTTTTTCTAATCGCAACAAAGATTCCCAAATTGGGTGAATAATTTATTTCCAATGCTTCTTTTCAACATGAATCCCAGACAATACCGTTTCAAGTTATAAGCCTGCGTCCGTTCTGACAAGTACGTGTGAAAAAATAATAAACCCGGAAAAATGAAATACATGAGTTGCGTTACCACGCTCTAAAAAGTAGAAAGAGCAGTAACCAAGTGTTGTATCGTTACTGCGAACATATAACTGCTTCGCCACAAGGAATTTTAGAGCGCCTTCAACTGTTTTGCAAACAACACGCACATCCCAAGAGTGAATAGTATTGTATTCAATCGCTGATTCAATGTAGATGAGTTAAACTAGAAATTATTTGGTGAATAACCCATGGAAAAGGATCGATAAACAAAGTTTTCGTAACAAACACCTTAATAATAATTATAAATTCTTTACCGCAGCTTCAAATGGAGAGCAATCGATAATAATCGATCATTCACGCTGGTACCAGGATTGCGCGAATAATCTAAGATAATATAGGAGGATTGCGCGAAAAAGGCACAAGGATTGCGCGAACAGAAACCTTAACATCAGCTACAGGAATGCGTGAATATGAAATGAAGTTAATTTAAGGTAGAAGTTTGGAAAAACAGGAAACAGTTGGAAAATAAGCGCATTTTCATGTCAACGCTAGTTTAGGTTAGTTTGTTGACAAGTCAAGGATGTCCTACCTTCTGATGATGAATGAGGTGAAAAGATTGAATAATGGTCGTGGGTATAAAGAACTTTCCTAACTTTTCTCAGAAAAAGTATTTATCAGGGAGAAACGAGGAAAAGTTGGAACGTCGGAAACGTTGGAATGCTAATACGGCGTCGAAACACAACATGGGCCTTTTAAGCCCTATTACTCGATGCCGCGATTATTCTATCCCGAGTTCGAATATTCGCGCCGAACACAGTGCGGCCGGCGTTAACCGTATATTAGCGCCTGTTAGACTGTAGGAATACTTCACGCATTGCGCAAAACAGTGCGGTCGGCCTAAAGCCCGTATTAGCGCCTTCAAGACTGCATGAATACTTCTCGCATTGCGCCGAACGCAGTCGGTCGGTCAGTTGGCGTGAAACGCATATTAGCGCCTACAAGACTGTAGGGATGATGTAGTAGGACTGCGTGTCATCATTCTTGACTTTCTGCTCCCGTTTTTACCATAGGGAAAATATGTATCCTCATTGTGACGAGTTGACACACTGAAACACGTGATTTTTCACAGTGGTGTGGCGTGAATTGCGATGTATCGATTGTTATGCCATTTAAACCTATGGTAAAGAATCGATTATTAAGGCGTTCGCTGCGAACACCCCGTTTATCGATCCTTTTCCATAGGGTTAAATGGCATAACAATCGGCATATCGCAATTCAAGCCACGCCTCTGATTTTTCAGTACCAGACAAAGCCGCGCAATCCAATGTATTTCCCCAAAAAAGATAAAAAAAGGGGACATTCGCGCAATCCTATCGCAGTCATTCACGCCTCGCCTTTGATAATTATTGAAGGGACTCCGAGGTTGCGTTACAAGCGGGAGGAGGGAAGGGGGTGAAAAATGCGGAAAAAGTGCGTTAAGTAATTTATGAACGCTCCCTTAACACGTCTCCGAGTTCCCTTTTCACGTAGATGATACTTCAATTCAACCTCGATGAACATAATCTTAACTCGGAACATTACTGGGCATGCAGTCGGTGCCCTCGAGTCCTGGGCACGTTCGAAAAGAAAAACAGGAGTAACATAACTTGCAGGAGCCACCTTCAAGGGCTTAGCGGCTGAGCCACCATGTCAGCTCCGGGCGCCAAGACGAAGGGATACACTGCCGTGTTAAGAAAGAACGCCGTGCGAGCCCTCAGACGTTGCCAAATTTCAATACAAAATTCACGAATTTTTGGAAAAATCAGTGAATATTTTTCACCCAACTTCTCGGAGAATTTTTCTCGTGATTTGATCTTGAATGTCTCAAGATATCGAGGGGGGTATATTTATTCATGACTTTCCACCAAAATAGATATCTGCTAGGAGATAATTTGGCAAATCCCCGATGTTCATACGGTGTTTTTTTCCTTGTACGGCAGTGTAACGACGTAATGAAAACGAATGGCGCGAGAGATCATCCCCCTCTCCCTCCCCTTTTCTCCCTCTCCCTTCCCCCTCCCCCTCTATTGCTACGTCACACCTCGAAGTTGCTCTTTCATTATTTACAAGTCTGGAAAAGTAACCTACGCAGCTTGGCTGCACTCTACTCGCAGGCCGACAGGTGGAGTTTAGGGGTAGGGATTCTGAAGGAGGGGGAGAGGGTTATGGGTGGTTGCGGATCTGAGGGGTCGGGGAAGAGAGGTGAAGGGTAAACATCAAACAGTCACGTTGCCGACAGTACGGAGATAGGCAATGAACGGCAGGAAAACGTTCAGTAAATGCACCCGCATGGATGCCAGGAATACAGTAACTAAGCTTAGAGCAAATATTGTCATCTCAATTTTTTTACTACCACAGAAAAAAATGTGCACATCGCTCTCTGAGTTTTTGTGGTATGACTTTTTTCTCCAAAACCGATTTCCCAGGGGGTATGAGTATTTTAGTTCCCACTTTCTTAATTTTCATTTTCTTATATTTGAATTTAAGGTGATATTCGATGGACGCCATATTTTGTACCAGAACGGCATGGGATGTATCGCATCAATTGGTTCCATTTTTTCAGCTACTCGTCATTTTTCTCCAATTTTGAGATCGCAATTTTGTTGTCAGGAGACTGAAGCTTACCAATTTTAACAAAAAAATTCAGCGTAATAAAGGCATGGTTTTTTTAGAAAGAAAATATCGCATTCGAGTGCAGTTTCAATATCAGTATCGAATGCGATGTTTTCTCTCTGAAAAAAACCACGCCTTTATTGGTAAGTGAAGGCTTATTGGTAAAATTGGTAAGTGAGTGCTTTAATCTCTTGACAACAGAATTGCGATCTCAAAATTGGAGAAAAATGACGATTACCTGAAAAAATGGAACCAATTGATGCGATATATCGCAAGCCGTTCTGACACAAAATATAGCGTCCATCGAATCACCTTAAGGGCAACGATTTGACAACGATGGTGGCTCGGTTTTCCTCCGTTGAATTCAAACGAAAGAAAGCGATCTCGCGAAGACGTGTACGGTCACGTCTGCGAGGGATCTCCAGACGATCAGCTAACTGAGTTCTAGAGTTACAGGAAAGTTGCGGAAGAGCGCCAAAATTTTCATCAATTACGCGGAGCTTGACTGGAAACCTCGGAGCGTTTAAACGCCCAAGCGGCAACCCTGCGGGCGCATCCCTTCATCCCCGAGCTCTGCTGTTAGGGAACCAACTTCTCTCAATTTCTCAGCTCTTCTGTGTTCATTTTTTGTTGGCACGTACTTCGCCTTGCGCGAATCCCCTCTCAGGCTCCTTCCCTAACGGGATAACGGACTCATGCTCGGAGATTGCACTCGGAGATTTTGAATATCGTACATCTGTGATTACAATTTGCTCTTTTTCGGACGGACTGAAAAAAAATCTCGGTGTATTTACAAAAGAAAGGGTAAAATTACCAAGCATTCGGGGTTCTATTTGATCCCAGTTTTTTCTTGGTAAAATTACCATTTATGGAATTGGTAATTTTACCGAGAAATCTCGGTAAAATTATTGAACTTTCTCGGTAATTTTACTGGACCTTGGTGTAAACGCCAATATTTTTTATCGACTGTTGTAGAATTACCGAGATAAAATGGCAAAGTTACCGGGAATTGATTTCCAATAAAAGTGGTATTCTTACCTGAGAAAACAGTAAAAATACCGATTTTTAGGTAAGCTTGCCAGTCTGTCTTGGTAAAATTACCAATAATTGGTAAAAAAAAGTGAGATGGTAAAGGTACCAATGGACCTTGGTAAAAACGCCGAGAATTTTTTTTCAGTGCGGAGGAACGTAACTTCACTCAGAGGTTAAAAAATTGACTCAGAAAGTTCAATTTTCTACGAGATTTTACAAATATTTGTGCATTTTACGTTCAACTTTTAACTTATTACTGCAAGTGATCGGAAGGCTAGTAAATGATATTTTCAGCTAAATCACACTGAAAAAAAAAAGAATGCTGACTAACCGTTCTGGATGTAAAAAAAGTGTGCGTCAACTCACAAAACGCTGCATTAACCGCTACAGCAGTTACTATATAGCAATGTAAAGGTGTAATCCTAATTGCTGTGGCGGTTGATTCGGCGTTTTGTGAGTTTGTCGCACACTTTTTTACACCCAGATGGTTAAGTCAGCATCATTTTTTTCGATGCAGCAATGCCCAAATGCCCCATGGCTCGAGTGCTATTTTTTAGTAAGAATTTTGTAGCTCTGAAATTCAGTTAGGTCCTCTTGTCTTTGAAACGACGAATCGAAAGGAAAGAGATGAGACTTTAGTGCGCCACCGTAGCGATTTTTGTAGAGCTCGTTCGAACAACTTGAATTATTGTAATCTCCCGTCGCATTTCCAAGGCGCAATGATACGACTATTTGAACTCTCCGGAATGCGTGAGGTATCACGCCGCATTTGAAGGCGTTTTCAAAACAGCCAAGTTCCGATACCCGGATTATCGTTTTGCATAGTTCATATTCTTTTGTTTTAATCCGTACCACTTGTTTATTTATAATCCTCGTATAAAAACCACCCATTTCTTAAATACATTTCCAGCTGGAGCGTCAGCTATGAATTCACCACTGCAAAAATGTCAAAGGAAATCGAAAAGGCCAGCGTGCATGAAGGCTATTTCAATGGGTCACTAAACCTTGTTTATTTTATTGAATATTCTAAAAGTACAATGTGAGTAGATAACGTGGTGATTTTTCCGCATTTTCATGGAGCCGAAATCGCCGAGAAATCCGCTTTTGAAGAATCTAAAAACTGCCAGACATTTCAAACGCACCCGAATGTCGGGAATCTGACGGTGTTGACGCACTGCGCTAGTCATATCGCAATCTTCAATCATTTTCCTCTGGTGTTTGTTAAAATAAAACGTGTTTCAATGTGGAATTGTTGCTCGTTTATTACAGCTACAGCCGACATGACTGCAAAAATGTTAACGGAAATCGAAAAGGCCAGCGTGCACGAAGGCTATTTCAATTTTAATCTCCCGTCGCATTTCTAAGGCGCAATGATACAACTATTTGAACTCTCCGGAATGCGTGTAGTATCACGCCGCATTTGAAGGCGTTTTCAAAACAGCCAAGATCCGATACCCGGATTATCGTTTTGCATAGTTCATATTCTTTAGTTTTATCCCGTTCCACTTGTTTATTTATAATCCTCGTATAGAAATTACCCATTTGCTATATACAATTCTAGCTGAAGCGCACTTAAGCTATGCATTCACCACTGCAAAAATATCAAAAGAAATCGAAAAGGCCAGCATGCATGAAGGCTATTTCAATAATTGAAGTTTCACCGCAAAAAAATACATTCAAATATTATGAAAAATTACGAGTTGTTATTTTTTTATTTTATTTTTTTCAGACGAACTTTAAATTTCCATAGCGATGCATCAATTAGAAGCTCCGATTGTTGCGACAGAGAACAGAAAACTTTAGGTAGGTAGAAGGTTCTAACTGAAAAACTTCAAATTTATCTTTCAAATCGCTCCTTTTTTGCACAGTTACATTTTAAAATTATCACAGAAGAGATTGAATTTAAAATGGTTATTTCAAATTTTTTCGGAAAGTTTTTAAAATTGACATGCAACATTGGTCCTACAAGAGTCAAAACCATTTAAAAAAAAAAAAAAAAAAAAAAAAAAAAAAAAAAAAAAAAAAAAAAAACAGTAATATCCTGCTTTGAGTAATGCGTTATAAACCCCTCACATATTTTTACGCAGATGAAGAGCGTAAAACTTACACACAGTGGATTACAATAAACTAAATGCAATGACTCAGAATGGAACGTGAATCTACCCTCGCCGTTCATAATTTCCAAGTAAGCACGACCAGTGAAGGTCTCTTCGGAGATAAAGCACGGTAAACAATCCCCCAGAAAAACTTTCCGATGAATTGAACGCCAATGTAAAGTACTCTCCCGATTGTCTTATTCATAGATCAGAGATACAATCAAGCAAGAGATAAAATGAGTTTAATTAAGTGTCGTAAGTTCCAAGAAAGTTGGGCGTCTTCGCAATAGTTGCAGTTTCTTCGAATGGAGTGTTTGTGCAGTGATTGTGTGTTTGCTCATCGTCATTGTTAATTAGTTACGTCTACAGTTCGGAGAATTTCTTCGCAAGAAACGCTGCTCGGAGTTTTTGGTTTGTTCCTTCCATAAACGCCAAAAGCAACTCGATAAATGCTAGAGGAAATTTGCTTCGTCGTTGTTTCATCCCACATTCGTCGTCGCATTTTCACGTAAATTACAAAGTTGTAATCATTCATTATCATTGATATGCGGGCTGCAATTAAGGATAAGCTCGAATTAAGTACGTTAGTATGAAACGGCGTTATATGATCGTTGCTTTAAAGCAAAACCCTCGTTTTAACCGATTGTTTTCCAAATTACGTAAGAGCCAATCTCTATTTTGGTGGTAGTGGGGAAATGTTTTCTTGGTTTTTTCTGGTATAATTAATCATGCCTGATTTCAAAATAACCCTCTAAAGAACATACATTTATTGGAATTCGAAGACTGTCGCAACAATGCGAAAAAACGATTTTTCTTATTTTTCTCGCATTTGCTATTTGGGCACTTACGTGATTTGAAAAATAATCAGTTCATTTGAGGAGCTGAGAAGACAAGTGAGATAGGTACAGTTTTTGAAAAAATCTAAGTATTAATGCTTTCTATTAAATTTAGTCTTCAAATGTATTCTGTGAAAAATTCACCAGCAAAATCCATTTTTTAAGCATCAAGAAGTGAGTTTAATCTTTCTTTCCAGCATGAGGTTCCATGTAATGTTAAACTTTAAACACGTTTTTCTTGAAATAGCATAACCCCCGCACTTGTCCTCCAACTCCTCCAAGCCCATCATTTTACCACTCGACGACAGGTGAAAAACTTTACTTTCGAGGATTCAACGTTTCTTTATGGACAATTTCATGGCAGCAAACGACATTACCATTCTCTCAGCTGTTGACCTACTTGCTAGATAGGTGGTGAGGATCATTGATGGTAATGTGCCATCGAGTTCACCTAAGTTTGGCTGGTCAAAATGTCAAGAAAATGGTTTAGCAGTCCTATCGTAATTTATAAAAACTTGCCAAGCAAAGGGCTCATACCGACATTCATGGGTTTTTATCACGCAAATTTCATTTGACTTTTCGTTCTAAAAGTTGCTCATAAACCTTAATAAGTCAAAAAATAGCGTTGAACTACGACTTAATCTTTTGCCTTGCTCAATAACATTGCTGTATTGTTATTTTTGGGTCCCTGAAATCTATTGTCTCAGCAGGCTGATTATTAAAATTTGTAGCTATAAAAAACAGGGGGAAATGGGGCGATCGTATTGGTAGAAGTGAGTGATTGCGATGGAAAAAAGAGGTAAGTATTAGACTAACTAACGGAAACTCACGAGATACCCTTCAATTAGTCCATCCTTTCCCCCTTAGTCAATAAGAGCAACCCGCCTCAACCAATAGGATCGCTCCATATACTCCCCATGTCTTCTTTGTCCATAGCTTTGTCTATCAGAATCAATAGTCAGCCCGTTAATTACAAAGATCCCGTGACTTTGAAGGTTCACTAAGGTTTTTCATCACATCCCGCTAACAGGTTCCTGATCCTTTGTTGCGGTTCAAGTTTCTTATAGAATAAACAAGGAACAAGAACAACAAATTAATTAGACCTATTCAAGTTCAAAAGGCCCTCTCTAAGGACTAGAGAACAGAGACACCTCGGAGCTGAAACAATGTTTGTGGAAGGACATGGTTCCCGGAATCGGCCCATCTTCGAGCCGATGGCTGTGTGAACGCCTTAGCTCCTACTCCCAGTGGCCCAAAACTTGCTTCATTTGCTCTCCAAAGTTTAGGCGTACCCCGCGCTTTCGCTTCAAGTGTTAAGTTTTAATCT
The DNA here is from genome assembly GCF_001854935.1 of Bemisia tabaci. Lineage (NCBI taxonomy): Eukaryota > Metazoa > Arthropoda > Insecta > Hemiptera > Aleyrodidae > Bemisia > Bemisia tabaci. The sequence continues at coordinate 3,312,779 of NW_017547204.1, read as the reverse complement.
ACACAATCTTCTCCAAAGTTGGCTAGACTTCCTCGCGAGGCTGCTAAATTTCGGAAAATATTTTCTTCGGTACACGTTCAAAGAAAATCATTAGACGATTTCAAAAACAAGTGCCAAAAAACCGGAAATGCGTTGAAATTGAACTTTCTGGTGTTGTTCATAGCGGTAGCCCCTGGGAGGATTCGATGTTATATGACAGCTATTCAACCACCAGACCGTTTAAAAAATGATGCATAAACATAAATACTTCTGTGTCAAATTTTAAGAGAAGTATGAAGAACACATCAAAAATCTCTAGATTCAATTCAAAAGTGCGAAAATAGCAAGCTAAGTGTATAGCGATTCTAACTGCCCGCTATCAAAAAACAAAAAAAAACAAAAAAAAAAAAAAAAGTTGTCTTAATGTAAATTGAGTGTAAAGGTTTTTGACTATGTTAATCCACACTTCTAGCTCAAAAAAGGCGAAGAAAAAATCTGTTCGAGTCAATACGACCACTAAATTAAATTTAGTGTATTTTACGACGGTAAAATTTTGTGTACGAACTTTTTTTTTTAGTAACGAGATTAGGGGAATTTCGTATCGGAATAGGAATGATATGTACGAAACCAATCTTTAGTTATTTTCCAAAAATATTGATTGATTTTAATGCCGAACTAGCTGAAGTAAGTAGATACCGTTCCACACAGTTAGAGCAACCATGCAAAGCTTTAACCGAGCAACTATTCGTACTCCTATGTAGATGTTGGTTGCGGCACGATCATTTGAAGGCGTTTTTTTATCTCATGCGATTCACGCTGTTGTTTACTTGTTGAATGCCTCAACTGGGGCCATTTCGTGATCAGTATTATAAACTAGGGGGCTACATTCCCAGACCACTTCTGGGTCCAACCCCCTGAAACGCGTCGAGTCTCAGGCGTTATATGTCACGTGTTACTCTTATGATTTTTTATTTAATAAGATACAACTAACGTTGATTACGTTATTTTGCGAGCTGGAAGTTTGCGTGTACTGTATAAAATGTGGACTTCGGACGTTTTTTATTCATTACTGACCTAATTTTAGAAGTATTAGATACATTCAAGGTATCCTGTATTAAATTTTGATGAGATTTAAAGTGATGTAGTGCTTAATTTCTGCGAGTTAATTTATAATAAAGCTGTATAGTGATCCATTCATTCTATGTCTAGACGTCCTTTGTAATACTGTTCTCTCACATCGAGCACTAAATGAGCCATTAAATCAACGGCTACTGTACTGCCATGCTTAGGAGGAACGCCGTAAGAGCCATCAGGCGTTGCCGAATTTCCTTTAATAAATCACAAATTTCCGGGAAGATCCTTACACTTTTTTCCTCCAATTTTTCATATACTTTTGTTTGCAATTTCACCTAAATTTCTTGAATATTTCAATGAAAATTATCCATAGCTTTCTTCGAAAATAAACATTTTATCGAAGGAAATTTGGCAACTCTCGAATATTCATACGGTGTTTTACCTGATCACGGCAGAGCACGGAACCATGTTTATCCGTTTCCGACGTTGCAGTCTTCCTGCCATGCTTTAATTTTTCCCTGAAAAACTAGTCAACTTATTGAAAACTTCCATGACTTTTCAGTTAGCAGAATCTTTTGTATAAATGTCGAGCGCAATTCATGCCGCTAAAATGGCTTGTTTTTCTCAGAAAAAATAGAAAAGGAGCGGAAATCTTGAAACATCGCAATGAAGATACGCGGTTCCGCACTTTGGCCATCAAAATGGTCTCCCCAACTCTGCCGTGCTAAGCAAGAACGCCGTAAATCCATCAAGGTTTTGCCTTGTCCTCCTGGAACCTAACACTTTATAAAATAAAAACTGTTCTACCCATGCATCTTAAATTTTCAGGTTAAGTACTTGATAGTATTTACAAAAGAATTCAGTAAAAATATTGTCACAAAGTACACAAGTTTTTCTGCTAAAGTACATTGTTTCCAAAAAATGTAAAGTGGCGCTCACGGTGTTTTTGCGTTGCACGGCAGAACTAGGTACTATAGATCATCCTAACGTCTAAAGGTTCAGTTACACGATCAAATTGAGCCATCAAATTGGGCCTCTCATTGATCGCATCCTCACCTCGGGTCTTTTTCCACCAATCAGAGCTTCAGTTTGATGGCTCAATTTGATCGTGTATCTGAACCTTAAGAATTTTAAATAAAATTGTAATATTGCAACCACGCGTGAGAGTGGAGAGTCACTCCTAAAATGAGATAGTTGGAAGTTCTCGGTGATGTGCGCGAAACGCCCCGAAGTCGGATGATGTATCGCCCACCGAGGATACGTCTCTCACCTTCGCCTCGCTCTTCAATGTATCTTTTTCAGAAAGTTTTTCTCCGCTCGTCGGATACGGCGCACGGCAATCTCCACACTTGATTGCATCTAAATGCTTACATCTGGAAAGAATCACACATTGCATGAACTTCCCGATTGCTTATCACTTGTTTTTTTTTTTCAATCTTGTTTTCTTTTTTGTTCAATCAAAAGGGCCAAAATTAAGGGAAAAAAGCAGATTAAAGATAAGAATACAACCATAAAAAAAAAGAAATCCAAGAAAGTCTTTGACTATAAAATAAGGATAAAAAAAAAACAAGCAGTTCCAACGCCAAAGCGTTGGAGGGCGCTTCTTTAACACTGCGCATGCGAGGAATGTTTTCATACGGCCAAGCGAGAGTATTGCGGACGGACGATGTATAACAAATTGCCTACGTGAAGGTGGTCCGGCAGCAACATACCCGCCGCTAGTCTCTGGAAAACAATAGAAAATAGTAGTTGCGTACGTTGCCAGCGAGCGCGCTGCGAGCGCATCTGTTTCAATTACCTAGCATCGAGTCGGGCCTCTAACTTTCTATTCTCTGTGACATAACCTTAAACCTTCAACCCAGAGCCGCAAACAGCTGACGTTGACGATGCTGCGCCGAGAAAATGAACCAATCACAAAATAGCACAGTAATACGTCACTAAAATGAAGAGATCACGTGACTGTTCGTGATTTTTTCGAATCAATCTGAAACTACAACCTCGAATATGAGGCATTTAAGCATAACGAAGCCCCAAAATAGTTTAACCAGGTAATACGTCCGTGCGAGATTGTTATGCTTAAAAGCAAAACATTTCACGAAAACTTTTACGAATACCAGATGCAGAAAAAAATCAAATTTTCCCGGGTGTACCAGAATGGCGTCATTACCCATAAGGCAAAACGGTATGTAGTATAGTACATGTTACATCGGGGGAGTCGAACGGCTGGAAAGGGCGCATCTGGTACCCAGAAGCGCCCAAAAATTATCATAAGATCCGACTAGCCCTAAAGGATTATTAGATCCGTCCACGTGGAGAAAAATTAGATGAATTAAAAATAAGAATGTGATTACAAATGGAAGAATCAAGTGAAATGAGAAAAACTGGTAAGAAATTAGAATAAGAGGGGTACCCAAAGAAACTAGATGAGAAAAACACCAATAACTGAAGGAATAGTTATAAAGAAAATTATAATAAAAGCATGAAAAGTTACAACAAGATTATGTAAATGTTCATTTAATAAAAAAGACCCAACATTTTTTCGGCCGAGCCTGGATATCCTCAACTCGACGATTTTCTGCTCATTGAAAGTCGATATGTTGCAGAGTGCATCTTGGATTAACAATACTCAGTCTCGTTTGGGTTTAACATTCGCCTAAATATGGGTTTGAGGACCGATATCGGCGAAAAATGCAGATTTTTTGGCATGCGATTGCAAACTCGCATTTATTTTTGCCTAAGTCTGCTTCAGATCCATGTTTAGGGCATGTATTATACCCAAGAAGAAACCTAAAATGACCAAATTATGATGCATTCCGTAAAAAACCTTCAACTAGCGAAAAATCGCAGAGGAAAAATTTTTTAGCAAGATTGGGCCTATTTGAAACTTTTGTTAGAGCAAAAATAAGAGTTGTCTCTATCAGTAAATGTCTCGGAGATCACGATGAGCGCATTGGTAAAGTTTGAAGCGCACTCCTAACTTCACAATCTGCCTAAGAAATTTGCGTTTTTTTAGCTTCCCACTTCAAAAACGATATCACGGGCAAAGGTGAGCTATCGGTAGAGGAGTCGTTCCATTTACATTATTACACATACATTATTATTACACCCCATATTACACAATATTCAGCATGACCGACACCAAGCCGCCAAAAGACATGTGTCTGGACGAGATTCTAACGATTTGTTGACAACCCAACGTGTTTACATTCACGATTTCTTTGCGCTGATATAGATCCAGGGCCGGATTCACCTACTTGCCGCCCATGGGCCGCCTATATTTTGCCGCCCCCTTCTCATTCGTTTTGAAACTCGATAAAAACTATCAAATGAACGTGCCAGCGGGGGAGAGGTGCATAAGACGCATTTACGAGTGTTGAACACATTTTTTGGGAAAGTCCTGTCAACACCACTAGCAAAAGTTCACGAAACTTTGCGCGAAAGTTAAGTTCCGTAAACCTATCTCTGTGTGGACAAGGCCTTCCATTCATAAGAAATGAACGAAAAAATTATGAAAGAACAAACATAAATGTGGTTCAATAAGTTTAACTTCCGCCGCCGCGCCGCGCAGACCGCACCGTGTTGGACGCAATGCGTGAAGTATTCACGCAGTCTTGTAGGCGCTGTGCGTTTCATGCTGACCGCACTGTGTTTGGCGCAATGCGTGAAGTATTCATGCATTCTTGTAGGCGATATCCGTTTCACGGTGACCGCAATGACCGCACTGTGTTTGATGCTATGCGCGAAGTATTCGTGCAGTCTTGTAGGCGCTAATATGTGTTACATGCCGATCGCCGGGCCGAGGACTTCTCCTTTTCATCTCAAGTCCTCGTTATCATTTCTCTCTATGTCGCGCCGTTCTAGGCCAAATTGCGTGTTTGGTTTCTCTCGTAACTCGACTTATTGAGGGTGCTGTCTCTTGTATCACTAAGAGACGACAAAATTAGAAATTACTATACTCTCACGAAATGAGAGAATTTGACGCCTTTTCTCGTTTGTACACTGGTAAAAAAAACCTCTTGGACCAATGCCGCATTGCATTGACTTAAGAGTGCAGTTTCTTGTCGCCGGACTTAAGAGTCTTGAACTCTTATTTCAAGCGGATTTTGCATCGATTCCAGCGGATTTCGCATTGAAACAAGAGTCCAGACTCTTAAATCCGGCGACAAGAAACTGCACTCTTGTACCAAGAGATTTTTTTTACCAGTGTAATTTGTTTTTATAAATCCGACTTTTTTTATACCTACACTTTAAAAAATTGCAAATTTTTGCCGCCCCTTAGATTTGCCACCCCCTTAATCCGGCCCTGTATAGATCCACATTGGTTGACCTTTGTGCTCTCAATTGCGATTTGCGCGCGGAAGCGTCGGGTATGTTGGGTATTACTATTGCGAAATGTTTGAGTGGAACGACTCCTCTAACGAATCGTTCACCTTTGCCGTAGTATCGTTTGTGAAGCGAGAAACTAAAAAAAAAAATTCAAATTTGTAACGCGGATTGTGAAGTTAGCAGTGCATTTCAAACCTTGTCAATGCGCTCATCGTGATTTTTGAGACATTTACCAAGAGGAACAACTCTTATTTTTGCTCTAGCAAATGTTTACAACAGGCCCATGGGCCCAAGAACGCCCCTTTTCGACACTCCTTCTTCAGCACATTGACTTAAATCTGCGTAACTGCGTTTCGCGTTACTCTCACGCTTTATTTGTTTACAAGAAGACTAAGGCTCATTATACTTCGACACATTCGATGAATTTATTCTCGAGTATTAAAGAAAGTGATCGCAATATATTGAGGCAGAATTTAAGTCTCACTGGAAAAAAACACATTGGATCTAGAGTCCAGACTCTTGAAAACATCGACAAGAAAAAATACTCTTGATTCAATCAGATTTAAGCTTAAATCAAGATCCAAGCCTCTTAATTTAAGCGGATTTCGTTTTGATTCAAGCAAAAATCCGATTGAATCAAGAGTATTTTTTCTTGTCAATGTTTTCAAGAGTCTGGACTCAAGATCCAATGTGTTTTTTTTTTTTTCCAGTGCAGTTTTCTTGTGAAAAAAGGAGAAAGAGGAAAACTAGGCAACGCGTGGCTAAATAGGCTGGTTTTGGATAATGCCATCTATATATAGAAACTAATGTTTGCCCATTGTGCACCGCAAAGTGCAATCTGATAACCTCGCCCAGAATATGACAAATGGATTATTAAACGCTGAAATGACTGTGCTACGGTGGTTCGTGAGCCCCACCCGACTACTGGAGGTGTGCTGGCGGGAGCTCTTGAGGAAACACGACGACGGTTTCAGCGCCCGAGTCCAAATCGGACGGGATGAGGATTAAAGCGACGAAGCATAGCGCACAGCACGCGCCTTGAGCTAGAAATGATATATTCATCAGCGAGGGTATCGATTCAAATTTACGGCCGGCAGAGTGCATTTCATGCATCCAATTTGCGTCAATTTGCGTAGGACCGCTTCCTTCTCGATGACAACCCACGTTACAAAACCGCTCGAAAAAATGCGACCATAAATTCAGGGCGCACACTGAACACTGGAAAGAAAACGCATTGGATCTAGAGTCCAGACTCTTGAAAACAATGACAAGAAAAAGGACTCTTGATTCAATCGGATTTTTGCTTGAATCAAAACGAAATCCGCTTAAATTTAGAGGCTTGGTTCTTGATTTAAGCGTAAATCTGATCAAACGTAGATCTGAATCAAGAGTATTTTTTCTTGTCGATGTTTTCAAGAGTTTGGACTCTAGATCCAATGTGTTTTTTTTTTCCAGTGCGAGGTGTTTTTAGCGTTTAAGCCGCATATGCGCATTAAGGAGGAGTCATAGGCATGCCCCCCGTTTGCCCGAGAATTCCTTCCTAAGAAAAAAATGGAGGGCAGAGGAACTAAAGACGCTCACATTTGATAATTGTTCGTTGAAACATTGCAGTCACTTTTTTTAGCAACTGAATTGTTAAATCAGTAATTTAATTTTTCCGTGCATCTTTTTTTTCATTTCCGTGACCTTGGTTAGAAGAGAACCATCAAATACCACAGTGCGCGGCATCTTGCGACGAAGCACGCTTTTCCGGTGACGTTGTGACAACCCCCCGAAAAATACCCTCTATGCTGAGTGCAATGATAAATCCTCCGTCGCACGAATTTACGAGAGCTTTAATTTTTCACAAGTCCCATCGGTGATTGAAAGCTCTGATGGAGGTGACAACCTACTTGTCCCCCCTCTCCTGTTCCCAGCGCTTCTATCCCCTTTGTGGTCTTTGATCACCCCCTAGCCGCACCCGCTCATCCCTTTGCGGGAGTTCGGATATTATTCCATGCATGTCCTTTGATACTCACTCGACCGTTAAGGGATGTTCATATTTGAGCCACTGAGCATTTAAAGTTACGTGTGTTTAAATCAAAGGAAGCTATGTCCATCCTGATATGAGACCTGGGATCCATACCAATAAATGTATGACAGGGCGCGTGTCACGATGAATATAGTTCCTTTTTTATTTAAATACGTCCAGTTTTGATATGACGTCACATCATCGTAACGTTGCATACAAATGATGAGGAGGTGCATCGACGCCTAAAGACCTTAGAAAGCGATCGAATATTCAACATCTTGAAACGAAGTGAGTAAAGTCCATGAATGAAGTGCAGCGACGGTGTCTCAAAAAAATGTTGGCGCTGAGTCCGGATATTCAGATATTGACTTCGATATTTGTATGTAAAGACTTAATTGACAGTGTGGGTCCAACACATGGCACACAAGCCATGCCTCATGGAGGATTATATTCAAAAGTGCGACTCTCATCGCAGAATCACTGCAGTGATACTTTTTCCGGTATATCCCGACACCATGATTATAGCTAACTCGCTGAAATATTAAGACTCTGTTTCAAAACTTGAATTAGAGTTCGATTCTCTTCCATTTTTTAATCGATTTGTATAGAAGTTGAAAGACACTAAGCCGCCCATGGCGCTTGAATTAGTGCAAGTAGAGCAAACGCCCACGTATTGATGACCAATGTACAATACCACGTATCTTCATCGCGATGCTTCGAAATGTCTACTCCGATTTTATAGTTTTTAAATATACACAGAATATTCTGCCGACAGAGAAAACGGATTAAGCGAGTTAGCAAATATTGACATTTACTTTTACTAATTTTCCCAATGAAGAATTCAGTATGACAGGAAATTTGCAACGTCGCAAGCGAAGATACGTGGTTTCGCCACAGACCAACAAGACCATTTAGTAACTTTTTTTCCAGGTGTGACTCTCTTGTTTCACTGAAAATAACAATTGTGTTTGGTATTTCCTAATTTGGTATAATTTCCCTCTGATATTATGTTCTCGTGATTTTCGTGCAAGTTCACTTTTAAAAAAAGCGATTTAAATTGGTTGCATCCGTTGTAAGCAACAGATCTATTTTACATGCTCAGTGCTCGCAAATATCATGCCGAGGGATGACGGGACAAAGCTAAACAACAAAGAACAAACGGAATAAGAATGAGGGTATGAGCAAGGGATTGCGCCAAATGGTAGAGCAAAGATTGGAGCGAATAAAACAAACAAAGCCTTGCTCTTGAGAGAAGAAACCTCATATCGCACATCAGAAACAACTAGAAACCCTTCACCAATCTCTTTGCAGCAAGTGGAAATGTACCACTTTGGGGCCCGGCCCTCTCCCTAGTCCTTGAAATAACCCTTTCGGGTCGGTGGATGTTGAGAAGCATCTTGAACAATTTTCTCAAGGCCTAGGTACACACGGCGATTAGTCGGCGCGAGTGAAAGACGAAAGCCAATGGAGAGCCTTGATTTCGATCCATTGACGTCAATATATCGAAATCAAGGCTCTCCATTGGCTTTCCTCTTTCACTCGCGGCGATTAATCGCCGTATGTATCTAGGCCTTTAGAGAACAAGCCGATGTTTGTTGAACTTTTCAAGTGTTACCCGAGGCTCAACAGTCTGAGTGAAATGAGATGGTGAATGTCATTCACAGAGTATGGTCAGCAAGGAAAGCCGAGGCGCCTTCAAATTGTTGATATGCAACAAGGTCATCTGTCGAGTATGTATAGTTGTATCTAGTCGTTGTTATAAATGGTCGGCAAGGAAAACCGAGGCGCCTTCAAATTGTTGATATGCAACAGGGCCATCTGTCGAGTATGTATAGTTGTATCTAGCCGTTGTTATGAATGGACGTTGTGTTGTATGCACGCTCAGACGTCCGCGAAACATAGACAAACAACGCTCATACGATGCGTAACGTGTTACGTTCAGAGAGGTTACGTTGCATGACATTGAACACTTAAATTCTATGTACTCATTTTTTCCCTTGGTTTTATTTATATTATTCTATGGTTCAAGGTTTTTTTCAATTTTTTTTCTTTTTTTCTTTTTTTCTTTTTTTTCTTAGTAGTTTCGATAAGAAAATGATTCAACTTACAAAAATGGTAATTCATATAAGTAGCAGGAGAAATCGGATTTATTTCGAAGAAATCGAATATCCCCATGCAAAATCTAAAACTCGATGTAAATTTTAATTTTAAAAGCAGGCATGTATGTTACTCCTTTTTCCTTCTTTTAAAAGAGAACTCAAAATAAATAACAGGAAAACTGTAATTTCCTACTTTCATTGAAAAACGACACTGTTGTGTCCATAAAAATGTTCAAACATATGATACGTTATGGCTTTACATTCCAGCCATATATCTGCTTTCGGTACAGGTAACTGAAAATAACATCATGGGGACTGTTCAGTGACATTCTTAATTACTTGTTTATTTTCTTCCCTCTTTTTTTCATTTGGGTTGTTTTGGGGTGTTCTAAGTAAAACTACCGGTTTCAATCACCGAGGGATGATGAACATATTTTTGAAAATCAAAATAAACTGGAATGCGATCACAAAATCATTTTCACGGAAGTTTAAAATGATTCAAAAGAGTACAAAATTTATCACACGATCGCGAAGAAAAAACTCATCTCAAGTTACCTTTTGGTGTATTTCAAAGTATAATTCATTAAATAAGTCAAGCGGTAAGAAATCCAGAACTTTCTTAAATTATTCTTTTTAATATTAAAATTTGAGACCTCTTAATATCATTTTTAAGCATTTATTTAGACAATTTCAAGTATTTAAAATGAACCATGCAAAACTAGGGAACTTTTAAAATCATCAACGGGAGAAACTTTCTGTCAACATTAAATTAAACTCAGGAGAGTGACACGATACAACTAAAAGCTCTTAGAATGTTGCCAAACTGAAGGAAAAATATGGATAAATCCGTAAAAAAACCGCTATATTTAAAACTAAAAAATATGCATTGGCTGATTAGATAACCATTCGTACTCTTTAATAGATTCGTCCCATCTTCGGCAGAGCCGAAGGCGAACTTCATATGAACAATACTCAACAATCAGATTCCAAATCTCCTTTTTGCGACTTTCTCAAGTAAATAATGAACGGTGCACACCGATCATGTTGTTGCCGATTTGAGTAAATTAAAAGCAGACTACTAATAACCCTAAACAAATGGTTTAAATTAATGTAAAGAGTTGTGAAACCCCCAAAGAAACCGGTTGCGTTGTCACATTTCTTCCATTAAAATAGGAACTTAATAAGTTTCCCTTAATTTGCTGGACGTCTCTGAATAGTTCGAAGAAAAATATCTGTAACATCTCCTAAAAATGAATTACGGACTTTATGGAAGAAATCTGACAACATTCGATTGCTCCGGCCTTTTTTATAACACGGCAGAGTAAAAGTTCTCTGGCGTAAGGGACGTATCTCAATTTCCACGTGAACCCTGTCCCCTTCACGGCTCTATGCTTTCCAGGTTTCATTTCCAAATAGAGATAAGCCCCTACGTTAGAGGAACGACGAGTAGAGGTCCTCTCTTCCTTCCCTCCTCCCAAAGGATTAAGACTAATAGTAGTGCAAACTTTTTTTTTTTTTTTTTTTAAAAAAAAGGGGCTGCTAAACTTGTGTTAAAAGCCCTGCGATAATAAATTTTACAGGCCCTGCACCAAGCAGTGTAATAGAGTGGGGCAAACGTTGAATTCAGCGGTATACGCACTGCTTTCGCCCAATGATGATTGAGGCGCAACTTGCCGAACATAAATGTTAAATAAAATTCGCCAAATGATGACTGATGAATGTCGGGATGAGAACTTTGGTGGGCAAGTATTTTTCAAATTAGGTTAGGCCACCAGCGCCTCAACGTATCGGTTATCCGTCATCACTATGCCAATTTGAGTGTTGACGCTTGTGCGTAAATTTTGCATTAAAGGGAGTAATTTTGACACAATAGAGATGATATCAGCACAGAATCTCCAAAATATACTGTCTCTAGTGAAACCGCGTAAAGCTGTAATACGTAAGTGTGTGCTGTCACACAATATTTTGGTACATATGAAAACCGTCTATGAGTTGACTCACCATCATATCATGGTATTTTGAAAAAAAAAATTTCTCACCTGAAACAGGAAAAAAGACAAAGAAACAATAAGTAAAATTGAAAATGGTATAGAGAAAATGAAGAGAACAGAGAAATATTACTCAATTTATAAATCATTTCAAGCAAACAAAATTCAACACAGTTTATTTTGAAAGAAGGTTAAACGGACTGCATTTTGCAATAAAAAACTATAATTCCTGGCTCATCAATTAAGCGTGTGTCTGCATGGAGAAACTAATTAAAGGTGGTTTGACCATCTCCACGACACTCGATGTTAAAAACAACGTTTAACAACCACTTTCACCTCCAAAATGTTTTCTTGACTTTTAATTTTTAACAGGAAATAATGTACAATTTTTTAAAGTAAAAAACTACTATTAACACATTGTCCCGCCAAAAATGAGACTTGGTGCGTTTTTTAAGCTCTGTCCAAATCATCATTAGGTCTTTATTTGCCATTAGGAGCTTCAATTTCTGGCTCATCCACAAAACAACTTATGTTAATAGGGAAACTGCATAAGTGTTTCTAAGCTGAGCCAGAAACTGTGGTCTGTAATCACAAAATGAAGTCCATTCCGTCTTACAGAAATTCGTTTTAATTGTCCCGTTGCGCTGGTAACAGAATCGTGTTTTGATGCTTGATTCTCGCAGATCAACTAAAAACAATAAGATCCGTCCGAACTGCAACTTTCTGCGTTGAATATTAACCGAGATATCTTCCTTTGAAAAGTCGAGTTTTTGACGTCATCCACCGCGGCAGTGCATAATATAGTATGCACTACCGCGGTGGGTGACGTCATGAATCGAGTTTTTCAAGACGCGATATCTCGGTTAATATTCAACGCAGAAAGTTGCTGTTTGGACGGATCTTATTATGTTTAGTTGATCTGCGAGAATAGAGCACCAAAGCACGATTTTGTGGCAAGTTTAACTGACCCATTCTCGGACGCACTCACCCTGGTAAAAATTTGCAGTAGAATCTGTGTTCCAAAATACCATAGACCTACAGCCGACCGTAAGATTTCCAATAGCTTCTATAGCCGGCAACACAATTTCTTATAGCCTTTTATAGCCGATGGCGATTGAGCAACAGCCTGACGATAAAGTGTATGCTAAACGTTACTAATTACGGATGCTAGGACTTAGTGAGTTTTTGGACTACCGCCTTCTTTTTGGGCCGTAGTATCTTGATTTATTTTGCGAGGAAAGCTCCGTACTTTTGAAGGATGCCTGCCATTCCTCATATGTTGGAGCGCCTTCAATTTTGTACGATACTGTGCAATACCTCTGGTGTGAAATAGTTGCTTCAAGCGCCGTAGTACGCTGCAGCGGGGCGCAGCGCGCGGGCAGCCAGCGCGAAACGCGCATTGGCGCCTACAAACCTAACAGGGATACTTCACGCATTGCGCAATGCGTGAAGTATCCCTGTTAGGTTTGTAGGCGCCAGTGCGCCGCCGCTCCGCATTGTGTTAGGCTCTAATATTTAATCTCGTGGAGTCAGCGTTGTTCAACTCATGACTTTGAAATGTCAATGCACACTCGGTATGGATTATTCTCATTTTAATCGATGAAAACAAATATGTAGTAAAGGAAAATATAATTTGCGTTTTGTAAATATTATGGTGATTCCGTACAAACTTAAGGATTTACAAAGCACACGAATTTCTACACAATTTCTTATAGCCTTTTATAGCCGATGGCGAAAAAGCAACAGCCAGGCGATAAAGTATAGAACCCGGCGACAGGAACTATAGCCCGGCTGTTTAATTTTTTATCGCTTCGTGTAGCCCGGCCGTATGATTTTTTCCACTTTCTACAGCCAGCTATATGATTTTCTATCGCCTTTTTCAGTCGGCTATGAGAACTCCTATGGTATTATGAAACTCAGCTCCTATCGCCAATTTTTACCAGGGCACAGAGTGCAAACTGGCAAGTCGGGTCGCGTTCCTGGCTGAAAGCTCAAAAGTTGATCGTTGAGGAACTTTTTCACGGACGCTGCGGAGCGAGCGCGGAACTTGGATATTAGGTATTCAAGCTACGCGCCTCCATGACCGTGGGAGAAAGCTTCGAGAGCTCCGAGAGCTTTCACGTGCTTACTCCTCCTGCAAACGGTGCACTGCAGCGGAATGAATGTCGCCAGTTCTGGGAGGAGGAGGGAGGGAAACCCGGGGTGGAATGTGACACAACCCTCCACCCACCCACCCCCCGCCCTTAAGTCCTTGAATCTCGGCTGAGGTGAGACGTATGCTCGACGCAGAGATGAGGAATTTCAGCTTAATAATTTACGATGTGTAGAAATACCACCCTAAAGTTTGACCGTAAAGTTCTACCACCATCCCCCAATTTGCTTTGCCTTGAATTGTGTTTTTATCCCGTCCTTCTAAAATTTGCTCGTTTTTCAATGAAAAGGGCTGTTGCGGTTGTTTTTCTTTCTTTCTTTTTTTTCTTTTTTTAAGAAAAATATCATTTTTGGATTGTACCTAAGAAAAGGGAATGCCTTTTCCATCTTTCGTTCAATCTTTTACAAGTGGAAACGGATTTTTGAGTCGCCAAAAATCCAACTCAGTGCCANAAAGGGGAAAAAACAATGAAACATATGAAAAACCGGTGGATAAAACGTGTTTTGATACACGGCAAGGACGGAAATTTGAAGAAAGTTTTTGGCGTATTCGAATTGCAGTTGCATATTTAGTTGCATTCAATTTTAAGAACATGAATATCATATTTCATAGCCTGATGCGTTTAATATTGGTAATGGGGGAAGGGGGTGGAGAATCAAGCAAAACCCAGAAGAGGGGGGGGGTAGTGAAGAAAAATTAATGGAAACGTGTGATAACAATATTTCAGAGGGAGAAATTGCCGCGGCTTAGGTGGACAATTAACTGAAATGATCGGTTACCGATCGAAACATGTCCAGAAATTGACAAGACGAAAAAATTAACCGTCCGGGTGTTTCGTCGTTTTCACCCTCATCTTACTAGCGTGTCAACGAACTGTGCTCGGCTGGTAGTGCATTCAGACGACCTGGTGCAGCCCGCAGGAAGCGAAGGAGCCGAGGGATGGACAAGGAGGATGGCTCAACGGTCAACCATGGGTCAACGTGGACCGTATGCAGGATGAGCAGCCCAGCGCGGCGCGGCGCGCCCGACCAGGCGACCACTGAGCGATGAGAGGGAATAAGGAGGGAATAAACTGGCGTTCTTCATTCGCCTCTCAAGATGGGATATGAATACGAGTGTCATTGGCATCGCCTCTCTGAGGGCGATCGAATTAGCCCGCCCGCTAATCGATCGCGTTCCGGGATGGGTATCGCTTTCGCCGCAATATGCCTCAGGTATCGGGAACTAAGAGCCGGCGCCGGACAAAAAGGTTTGGGTTTGCGAACGGAGAGGGCATTCGAAACAAAAGGCCTCTCAACTCGCGAGCGAGGAGGCGATGCATATGAAATCCTGGAAATCGGCGTTCGCTCTTGAGAACCCTCTCGACCCCTGCTCAGTGCCAAACGGGAAAATATTGTACCGCTGAATAGAGAATTTGCAGGTGTCTGAAAGATGAAATGCATGTAGACGTGGAAACTACTGAGTGAACTGAGCATACGAGGATACCCTTGGTTCATGAATTGAACAGTTATTGGAGGAGATATGACAAAATGATCTAATCTGCTAAAATATGGGATATGTTTATCATATGTTTAAATGAGAAATGTCACCAGGTGGTGCATTTTCTCCCTTTATATTTCAACGTATATTTCAGCGATAAAACCGTTGAGATATACGAGGCGCGTTCGGCCGCAATCGCGTTTTTTGCATTTTTAAGGGCATGTGGGGGGGGGGAGGCACAAAAAATATGTTGATCCAAAAATTAATTAGCACACCTTAAATGACTACTAGAAGTGAGTTAATCCTCAAAAAATCCGGGCTCTAGCCAATCTCCATCATGCTTTAACAGTGCGATGGAATCAGGGAAAATAGCTTGAATCACGTGATTTTTTGACACGAAGTGCAGAAGAGGCACCCCAAGATATTTTTTTTTTTCGAGGAACGCTTTGGCACACTTTAGTTTGATGCCTAGGCGCAACTTTTCCCCCCTATACGTTTTTGAAATTTGAAAGTCGATGTTTTTTGATTCGCCCTAGTGTCCCCTTCCCAGACCCCCCTCTCCTCCGACTCACTCTAGATCCGCCACTGACGTGGTCCGGTAGTTTCATTGTCGATGAGTGCATACCATGAGTGTGATTTACATCAATGCTTCCCGGGAAAGTGGATTTAAGCCGGGCATTATCGGGGAATGTCTTAGAAAGTATCCCGAGCCCGACGATGTTCCCATTTACATCCCTATCCAATGCATATTTGAGGAAGGAGAAAGTAAATTACACACCTACTCTGCCGTGCTAAGGAAGAACGCCGCATGAACATTCGAGAGTTGCCAAATTTCCTTCGATAAAATGTTTATTTTTGAGGAAAGCTATGGTTACTTTTCCTTGGAATTTTCAGGAAATTCAGGTGAAATTGCGAACAAAATTTTCTGAAAAATCGGAGGAAAAACGTTCACAAATTTTCCCGATCATTCGTGATTTACCGAAGAAAATTTGGCAACGCCTGAAGGTTGATACGGCGTTTTTCCTCAGCGCGGCAGTAACCGAACGGGAGTGAGAGGAAAATAGGTCAAGGGAAACGAGCTGTGAGCGGGATGAATGAAAACGAAGAACCTGCGGCCGTACCGCGAGGCTGTAAGGCCGCGCCGAATTTCCAGTGCATACCCAATGAGATCCCGGTTTTTACGATGCAAATGGGTCATTGATGGAGGTGGGGGGCCAGGAAATCGAGTATTGACTGAGTGATTCGTGACAAGGATACTGCCGGGTCACGGGCGGGGGGGATGGGGGGGGGAGG
>NW_017547204.1:3163563-3296342 GCF_001854935.1 Bemisia tabaci | reverse complement strand
ACCCCCCCCCCCCCTTCGACATAGCACTCTGCCGGTATATTAACAGGATAAACACGGGGAGTGCCGTCTGTGTGGTTTGCTCGGCCGCCGCTGAAACTCTGCGCTTCGGGGGCTGGCGGGATGTATTTCTGCGTGTGAATTCAGTGGGTTAATCATTGAAATGTATAGACAAAGCTATAGACAAAGAAGATAAACAGAAAATAAGGCGATACTCATGATGAAAGCGGGTGGTTGCAAGGTTTCAGGACATTTTGTCAACGATTTTTTGTCCGCGCACCTTTTTTGTCCAGTAGTTTACGCCCACACGTAAAAGAAGCACCAGTGACTTGGTCCCAGCGTTATATTTTAGTCGGTATGTAAAATTATATTGACAATATGGAAATGAGAAATTGAGAGAGAAGGAGGTATTGTTATGGTTGCTCCTTTTCTAAATGAAATGTCATTACTTTCTCCTTTTGAATCATCTTTTTAAATTGTCATTGGTGAATATTTGGTTATATTTCCATCCTTAAAATATTCGATGTACAATATACCCTAAATGGGTATAGGTACTATTCTTATTTTTTTAAATTTTTTCTTTATGAAGTTATTACTTCATATTGAAAACATTTGCATTTTTAAAACGTGACAAATATTTGTTAAACCTTTTCCAAGTGACATAGATCTCGATAAGCCGCAGATGTGCCGATAGAAACTGCAAAAAGAAGAGGGGAAAACCCAAGAAGCACGCAATATTTTGTTTTAACCCATTTGTATATCGATCTTTCAGTGTCAAATACGTCAAATTTTGAGCGTCTCGTTGCGCGTGCACCTCGCTGCAGCACAACAAAAGCACAAAATTGAAAAGAAAAAATTAAAGTGCTTTGGAAATCATTAAATTTGACACGAAACCACCAATATTTAAAAACAAACATTATATTATTATTCTCCTTTGATAAATCGATACATATGTTTTTCCCCTCAATTTAAATGAGTATAATCAATGCATAGTGTGCAAACATTTCAAAATCATGAGTTAAATAACGCTGACTATGCGAGTATAAATGTTAAAGCCTAACAGAGCGGAGCGGCGCGGCGTGCACTGCTGCCAGCGCGAGAGGCTCACAGGCGACTACAAACCTAAGTGGATACTTCACGCATTGCACAATGCTTGAAGTATCCACTTAGGTTTGTAGGCGCTAATGCGCGTCTCGCGCTGGCCGCCCGCCCGCCGCGCGGCGGCGCCTGAAGCAACTATTTCACAACAGAGGTGTTGCACAGTATTATACGAATTTGAACGTATTAAGAATGACAGGCATCCTTTTAAAGTACAGATCTTTCCTCGCAAAATAAATCAAGATACTTATCGTACACAGGAAAAATCTAAGAGCCTTTAGCTGAGGCAATTATAGAGGTTTATCCGGTTCAGGTATAACAAGGTGAGAAAATCTTAAAAGATAATTAAGTCCTGCTACACCAAAGAGGTGTAGAGAGTTTTAGTGAATTTTGTCTCATGGAATTGACGCTCCCGCATTTTGACCAAAACTCTCAACTACATTTTATTCTCCGTTGGACAAACAAAACAAAAAAACAAGCAAACCCTCATTCTTCCAGGACATTTTAAATTTTCATCCAAAAAGGTCGTGAGCAATTGTCGTTTGTATTTACATGTGAGCCAATTAACTTTGGGTCTCAACTGGCACGTGGCCGTGCCGAAAAACGCTTGGACGAAAATTACTGGAAAAAACAGGTGCGCGGACAAAAATCGTTGACGAAATGTCCTATAGCCGGTTGCAATGTACAAATGATGTAAATAATCGACTTACTAATGGCAACCCAAGAGAGACCCTGCAATTAGTCCATCACTTTCCCCCTTTGTCTATATCAACAACCCGTTTTAAGCAATCGTACGCTACATATTCCCTATGTCTTTTTTGTGTATAGCTTTGTCTATCAATTTCAATAATTAGCCCGCAGGACTAATAATTTCATATAATTATTGATCGATTAAGCGTGTCATAGAGTTGTGTTTTGTTAATTGTTGTTGTTAAGAGATTTTTAAGACAATTAAAATTTACAATTCTCACATCCGATATGAAACAAGATATATGTATTTGTTTCCTAAAATGCGTTATGGATGACGTCGTTTAAATCGAATAAAGGAGAAAGAAACCAAGGGTGTCACTACCGCGGTGGATGACATCAAAATCCCGACTTTTCAAAGGGCAATATCTCGGTTAATATTGGACGGAGGAAGTTGCGGTTTGGACGGACCTTATAATTTATAGCTAATCTGCAAGAACCAAGCATCAAAACACGATTCTGTGACTAGTGCAACTGACCCATTGGGGTACTAACACAATTTATTGGAACTGCCCATATCATCTAACAACCCCTTCCTCTTTTTTTCTTGTTTCTCTTTGAAAAAATCAAAAAGGAGCGGTAATTTTGAAACACTGCAATGGAGATACATGGCTTCCCACTTTATCAATCTATATAATGCACAAATTTGCCGTGCTAAGCAAGAACGCCGCAAATCCATCAAGATTTTCCCGCGTTTTTTGGAAGTGAACACTTAATAAAATGAAAACTGTTTTACTCATGCACCTGAAAGTTTCAGGTCAAGTTCTTGACAGTATTCACAAAAGAATTCTGTAAAAACATTTTCCCAGGGTATACAAGTTTTTCTGCTATTATACATTGTTTCCAAAGACATTAAAATGGCGTTTACGGCGTTTTTGCGTTGCACGGCAGAAATACAATGTTCAGTAATAAGACATGAAAGGTCGGCTCCCCAAAATTAAAGTTTTTCAGTATAGCAGAGGAAAAATTGTCTTCTGTTCTCGGCATTTTTTAAAAAGATGCATTACAACCCTGTAATTAAGTTGGTTCCCTCCTGTTAGGTACGATCCATTTACGCCTGCGACAGCACTCGGGAAGATGGCGGTAGGCGGTGAGGCGGGAAGATTTATCGCCTTTGCGTCTTTTTCTGCAGAGCAATCATACGAGGATGCAACGATACCGTCCCGGCAAGCGCACAGTGGATCGAATCAATGAGAAAGGTCGGGCATGGTTTAAAAACTTAAAAAGCGTTTAGCTACATCAATGAAATGTTGTCGTTTTAACAGTGGTTCCATTGGTTTTCTCGTCAAAGAGGTGTGTGAAAAAACGGTCAAAAATGCCTCAAGGCATTCTCGAATTTTGAACACTTGGGTTGATACAGTATCTTTCGAGACGCCCAAAACCGGTCGTCGTTTTGCTTAGAAGCGCCGGGTTGCGACGTTGAATTTGTGACGACACAAACCAAATTTTTGTGTTTATCAAAAGCTGCTAAGACCGCGCAAGTGCCGCTTCAGGGCAAGTAAACCCCAGAAAAATATACACCATTAGAAAGCTCTATTTCAGAGGAACATTTTTTAAAAAAAGTTCATTGAAATCGGTTGAGATGCAGCGGAAATATGAATTTTTAAAGGTTTTCACTTTAAAAAGTGGCAACGTCGCAACCCGGCGCTTCTAAGCAAAACGGCGACCGGTTTTGGGCGTCTCGAAAGATACTGTTTCACCCCAAGTGTTCGAAATTCGAAAATGCCTTGAGGCATTTTTGACCGTTTTTTCACACTCCTCTTTTCTACTATAAACATCCCTCAGAATTTAAAATTTGACGAAATTAACATCGAAGTTTGCCGTTTTAGTCGAAAAAATAATGTGCAAACTCTTCCGCTGACTCGCCCTATGGGCCAGTTACGCTAGTCACAGAATCGTGTTTCGATGCTGGATTCTTGTAGATCAACTAAAAATATTAAGATCTGCCCAAATCGCAACTTTCTACGTTCAATATTAGCCGAGATATCGCCCTTTGAAAAGTCGGGTTTTTGACGTCATCCACCGCGGTAGTGATAACCTTTGTTTCTTCCACCTCGGTTTCATCAGTCAGGGAAACACACATTTGCACTGGTTATTCACCGTGAGACTTGGATGAAAGCAAGGTGGAAGAAACCAAGGGTGTCACTACCGCGGTGGATAACGTCAAAATCCCAACTGTTCTAAGGGCGATACCTCGTTTTTTTTTTTTTTTTTTTTTCACTGATCCCTACCTAGGTCAGTTGCTTGCTCATTTTCTTGTTTTAATTTTTACATTTCTTAACTTTTGTTCCAGTTGAGAATGGGCATGTAATTGGCCCGAAACGTCCTGGTTTGTTTAATTTCTCCTTAGCCTTGTAAACCCATTCGTTTTTGTATTTTAATGGGTTTTTATTGTTATCTCGGTTAATATTAAACGTAGAAAGTTGCGATTTGGGCAGATCATAATATTTGTCGCTACTCTACAAGAATCCAGCATCAAAACACAATTCTGTGACCAGCGCAACTGGCCCATTGTGCGGAGGGATGAAATGGAGACGCTGCACGTAGCGGACGGACGTGAAAAGCGGGAAAAGCGTAAAAAACCCTCATCCACACACATTTATCACTTGAGTTACGAGGTTTTAGACGGGTTGGGTTGTGTAGCCACCCTCCTCCCCCCTCACCCTCGGCGGGGCCCGTGCGCACGAGTTTCCCCACCTGTTACGGCCTGTCAGCCCCGAGTATATCCGCCCGAGTTGGCTTCAACAAGTGAGCTCTTCGCTTTCGAGTCTTCTTTCGAGAAAGCTTTTTGTCGCACGCAGTCGCCTGTCATCCCTCAGGGACGACGCGAGCACCCGTTTGAGCCGCTCATCGACGGCGTCCCGGCGCAACGATGCAAGGGTCCCGCGGGACCGCCCTGCAAAAATTGCGCGAAGCGACGGGCTGGAAATTGCTCTTTATTACCCGCACCTGCGTCTTCATCTTCCTCGCGAATTACCTGCTTCTCAGACCCTGTTTTTTTAAGTGCTCGGCTCATAGCGAGCGCTTTCCGCATTCAACTTTCCGCTGGAATGCTAGAGTGCTGTGTTGAAACACTTGGAGTAAAAATCGAGAGTGCATTTCATCCCGGAGCCTACACTGTAAAAAAAAAAAAAAAAAAAAAAAAAAAAAAAAAAAAAAAAAAAAAAAAAAAAAAAAANAAAAAAAAAAAAAAAAAAACATTGGATTTAGAGTCCAGACTCTTGAAAACATTGACAAGAAAAAATTCTCTTGATTCAGTCAGATTTAAGCTTAAATCAAAACGAAATCCGCTCAAATTAAGAGGCTTGGTTCTTGATTTAAGCTTAAATCTGATTGAATCAAGAGTATTTTTTCTTGTCGATGTTTTCAAGAGTCTGGACGGTAGATCCAATGTGTTTTTTTCCCAGTGTTGACTATGGAAAATTTGCACACAAAATGTTATTGCTTCATTTGAGAGTGCCCATAGTGAGCTGAGTTCGCAGTATTTTTCATAATTTTTTTCTGACATGGGAAATTCGAGAAAAATAGATTTAAAAGTGAGAATTGTGCCGCCTTATAACGTCATCTGGCGGCGTTTTCCATTAAAAAAAAAATGTATTTTAGTAAAATTTGTTATTTTGTCATATCTCCTCCGATAATAGTTCAATTTATAAATCGAGGATATCCTCGCACTCAGTTTTCCTGGCAGTGTCATTTGACCAGTTAAACAGAAAGGAACCAAGCCACATCAGCTATCGCCAAATTTAATCGGGCAATTTAATTTTTTACATGAAAACGGTTCTGCGGATTTTCGTGCAAATTGCAGTGAAAATTCTCCATAGTTTTAAGCAAATTTCTTAAAAATTTCAAAGAAATCCGCACAAACGTTCTCTCGTAAAAAATTATATTGCCCAGTTAAATTTGACAATAGCTGATGTGGCTTGGTTCCTTTCTGTTAAACTCGGTCCATTTTAAAGATGAAATTCACAAAATTTTAGATACCTGAAAATTCTCTATTGGACGTATATATGCTAAAAGGATCTATGTTACGTGCAAATCCTATGCACGTAATTCCTTTTAGCATAAATACGTCCTCGTCCTATTGAAATTGATTAACAAAGAGGACTTAGTGAAAATGGAGAGATCCTATCAGTGGAATGGGTTGATCAGGAGAAAAATAATGGACTTAAGAATAGCAACACACGAGAGCCCTTTCAGTTAATCCATCATTTTCTATGTCTATCGCTTGAAAAATTGAAGTGGCTCCGTTTTTTTGTATCCCCGCAGTACTTTCCGCCGGGCGCCACCGCGCCGCGGATGGAACAGTGACAGTGAGTGACCGGAAAGCAAAAACGCCTTCAATTCGGTGCGCATGCAACACGGTCATCCGTAGAGCCCGAATAGTTGCCTTTCAGGCGTTATGAAGAAAGTAGTTAACTGTTCATCGCATTTGATGCTTCCTGAGGGCAGTTTGCTCGTTCTTTTCCTTCCACTGATTCCAGCGTAGCCCATTGTGTCAATAAAATTAACTATTACTTGTTTTTATTGTGACATTTTCAAGTTTCTGAAAACTGTATTTATCTTTTAAATCTATTATGATGTCAAAGGCCTATCTAATTGCTCTACACTCTCTCATTTCCATTGATCAAAAGCTTTTCGACGGTGTAAGTCGGCAATCACATAGCTCGTTTGCGGTGTCTGAAAAATGTTATTTTTTAAAGGATAAAAAATTGACATAAGTTATTTGAAGTTTTTGCAGAATTTTCTTCGTACTGAGAAGAAAAATCACGGCAGTTTTAAAGAATTGCCGTTGTGTGTGTTTCGAAACATACAGTATGACAGAAAGTCTGTGACGTCACAAACTGAGTTGTGTGATTGCCGACTTACATTGTCGTTTTGTTTCTGAGAACCAAAGAAACCAGGAGGAGACGAACACTTTTAACGAAATACAGGGGAAAATGTTGCAGGGTTATTTGTTTTCTTACCTCTCTATCTCTGCAAACCTGATCGCCGACGGCCGTAAGAAGCTGTCCGCTAATGCGGTAAAGAAAAAACGTGTTACAAACTAAAGAAAGTTCGCGCTGAAAAGTGGCTTTCAGACTTTTTTATGTGTCCATCGTGGCTTTTTTGTGATTCCACCTGAAGAAAGTCTATTTACGTAGTTCTATCTTTTTAACGGCAAAGACTCATTAGCTGCCGAACTTCGATCTAACAATGATACGTGAACCGATCGGTATAGATTTATTTTTGTTGTTGTTTGCCTTCAATTCCACTGCCAAAAAAGTCACGAGGCAGCACGGATAGTTATCAATTCAATACCATGCAGTTATCCTCTCCCGAGTGTTAAAAGGTGCCTGACTTCATTCCTTGCTCTGCGTTTCAAATCGGTCGCAAAATTGCAAGGGCACTTATAGTCAAGTCGAGGTAAAAATGCTTGCTATTAAATAAGATTTGAGGTAATTGCCTCGGTGCTACTAAGATTGAATTTCCCTCTCAGGCAGAGATAACGTGTCCGTGTTGAATTTTTGAGCTAGACCTGCCCTCAGAATCGCAGGATGCAGGGATGAAAAACGCACTAATTAATTTCCGAAACAGGGCCATCCTTGGACGTGGAGCGCAACGCCGCACACTGGGTCGATTCAACGGGAGATGTCGGACAAAATTTGGAAACTTTCAGAGCTTTTAACTCCATCTATACAAAATTTTGAGGTTCTAAAAGTGGCTCCATTGGTTTCCTCGCAAAATTTTCTGCTCAAATTACTCATTGAAATTTAAAATGTGACGAAATAAACATCAAAATTAGCAGTTTTAGTCAAAAATGTCACGTCTGACTTCCTCTATTGACTCGATCCACTGTGAGTCGCAACGGTCGCTGAAGGTAATTTGATTCAGTCACTTGGGTGCGCTTATAAAGTGCGGAGATGCTAAGTTTCTTATGCTAGAAACTAAGTTGCCATCTCTAATGAAACTTACTACTTAACAGTTTTGATCAAATAATGAAATCCATTATCGACTTCAGAGTTGAGCTCCTCTAATAATCGGCCATTCATGTATAGCCTCGTCCGCAATCACATATCTCGTTTGCGGTGTCAGAAAATCTCCTCCTCTATGTTATTTTTTTGAATGAGAACAAATTCAAACCTTGAAGTTTATGCAGAATTTTCTTCGCGCAGAGAAGAAAAGTTACGGCAGTTTTAAAGAATTCCGTTGAGTAGTTTTCCGTTTAAAAAATAAAGTATGACACCGTCGAATTGCTTAGAAACAGATTCACGAGTTTCTGTCAATCTATGTTCTCGGGATAACATAAAGTTGGTATTAAATTTGGCAGAGGTGCCAGTCCACGTCATAAATTCGTTTTGAGGTAAGTTAACAAAATTAGCTCAGATTTTTCAGAACGAAGACTAACTAAATTCACGGCCAGCCAATGGCGCTCTCTGACTGAAATTTCAGAACCAACGTGGAGTTGACTCGGACATTATTATTTCCCCTTCAATTTTCGAGGTATACTACAAATCCTCTGAGCAGCAAAATTGCGAGCATGGTGGGGATACATAAAGTCTCGTTCCAATTGCGACCTTTTCGGCTCTAAGAGCTACATAAATCTAGAGTCCATTTAAATCCAGAGCTAAGCCATCTCGATTATCAGCTGGCCATGGTGTCACAAAAGTGTGCACCCAGACGAACGATATTGAGGGATAAGGATAAGGAATCCTGCGATATCTGTCATCCAAAAACAACATCAACAAAACTGCGATCAAAACCTAACCAAAGAAATTGCAATAAAATGAAATTAGATTGATCAGTGGGTAATTTCATAATCTATTTTCATTTTGGTGCGATGAAAATAACAATTTAGTATTGATAAACCACAATTTAGTTATATTTTCATTAGTTTTGTTATTATTCGAGGTACCGCTATCTTGGTGCACTCATTTGTGACTCCATTAGCGAGAACCAATCAGAATTGGAATTTTTTTAGGCCACTTTCAGCCCAACCAAAAGTGAGATGTCGTAATTCTGGGTATAAAGTGACTCTACCTAAATCGAGTTGCCCATACTCTCCCTATAAAGGTACTCTAGAAAAATGATGTCATGAAAAGGACGTCACCAAAATACGGAACGATATTTCGAAGCTTGAAAAACGCCCTAGCTGCATGGAGCAACTCAATTATGTATGAAGCACTTTGCGTGGCCCTGGAGAGCCTGATATCTGCATGACAACCCTGGGAGTGCTGATGATTATATAGGTGCATCCGTGACGAGTTAATAAAGGCCCCGTCAAGGGAGATCCGGAAGTGAATGGAGCTCGAGATTGTGCACGCTCCTTCCGTCCCGCGCGTCCTCCTTTGACGAGTCTTTGTTCTTCGCCGCCTTAATTAGGGCGCCCAAGTCTCCGTCCAGGATCCGCGACGCTCCTCAGAAAGCTCACCTCGGAGTCGGAGAAAATGCGCCCGGATGAAAAAAAAAACTTCGAGTCCATGTGCAGTCTCTTTCCGGTCCCGGCAGGAAGTTCCGGTTATACCGACCGGCAGCTCCGGTAGGAGAATTAGTCGATCGGAGTTTCCGGCTACGCGAGGCGGAAGTCGTGGCTCCTCGGTGAGATAAGGAAAGTATTCTTCCGAGCTCAACTGAGGGAAACTTGCACGGAAAAAAATAAATTGCTGATTCAACAATTCAATTGCTGAAAACAGTGAGTGCAATGTTTCAACGTAGATTTTACAACAAAAAAATGCTACTCTAACCGCATTGTAAACTAATTTAACCACGGGGGTGGTTAAAGTAGCATTTTTTTTTGTTGTAAAATCTACATTGAAACATTGCACTCACTGTTTTTAGCGATTGAATTGTAGAATCAGCAATTTAATTTTTTTCCGTGTGGTATTTTAAGGTGATTCTTCAGCTGTAGCTCTGCAAAAATCCACCGCACGTTGCGCTAATAAAATCTGGCTCCGATATTAGTGATTATTTCGATATCACAACAGATTTATTGAATTCTAAGACTCGTAAGTTTGAGCAGCATTTAAAAACGAAAACGGGCTTTGAAAGTCAATAATAAAAGCTAGAACATAATTTCGGTTTCTGTTATGAGGCGTCTGTAAGTGTGAGTGAGATAGTTCATGGGGTTATAGGACATTCCGTCAACGATTTTTTGTCCGCGCATCTGTTTTTTCCAGTAATTTATGTCCACGCGTTTTTTTGGTACGGTAGTTTTGGTCCACGTGCCAGTTGAGACCCAAAGTTAATTGGCCCACATGTAAATACAAACGACAATATTGCTCACGACGTTTTTGGATGAAAATATATAATGTCTTGGAAGAATGACGGTTTGCTTGTTTTTTTGTTTTGTCTGTTTGATCCAACGGAGAATAATATATAGTTGAGAGTTTTGGTAAAAATGGGGGAGCGTCAATTCTATGAGACAAAATTCACTAAAACTCTTTACACCTCTTTGGTGTAAAAGGACTTAATTATCTTTCAAGAAATTCCCACCTTGTTATACCTGAACTGGATAAACCTCGATATTTGCCTGAGCTAAAAGCTCTTAGATTTTTCCTGTGTACGATAAGTATCTTGATTTATTTTGCGAGAAAAGATCTGTACTTTTAAAGGATGCCTGTCATTCTTAATACGTTCAATTTTATATAATACTGTTCAACACCTCTGTTGTGAAATAGTTGCTTCAGGCGCCGCCGCACTGCAGGTGGGCGGCCAGCTCGAAATGCGCATTGGCGCAGTGGCGCCTACAAACCTGAGTGGATACTTCAAGCATTGTGCAATGCGTGGAGTATCCACTTAGGTTTGTAGGCGCCAGTGAGCCTCTCGCGCTGGCAGCACGCCGCTTCGCTTTGTTAAGATTTAATATTTACACTCGCATAGTCAGCGTTTTTAGGCTCATGATTTTGAAATGTTAGCACACTCTGCATTGATTATTCTCATTTAAATTGATGGGGAAAAATATATCGATTTATCAAAGGAGAATAATAATATAATGTTTGTTTTTAAATATTGGTGGTTCCGTGTCAAATTTAATGATTTCCAAAGCACTTTAATTTTTTCTTTTACATTTTGTGCTTTTCTTGTGCTGCAGCGAGGTGTACGCGCAACGAAACGCTCAAAATTTGACGTATTTGACTCTAACAGATCGATGTACAAATGGATTAAAACTAAAGATTGCGCGCCTCTTGGTTTTTCCCCTCTTTTATTCATTTTTGCAGTTTCTGTCGGCACAACTGCGGCCCAGTGAGATTAATGTCACTTGCAAAATGTTTTACAAATATTTGTCACGTTTTGAAAATATAAATGTTTTCAAAATGAAGTAATAATTTCGTAAAGACAAAATAAAAAAAAAATTAAAAAAAAGTACCTATACATATATAAGGTATATTGTACATTCAATATTTTAAGGATAGAAATAAAACCAAATATTCACCAATGACAATTTAAAAAGATGATTCAAAAGGAGGGAGTAATTTCATTTCATTTAGAAAATGAGCAACCATAACAACACCTCCTCTCTCAATTTCTCATTTCCATATTGTCAATATAATTTTACATATCGACTAATATATAACGCTTGGACCAAGTCACTGTTGCTTATTTTACGCGTGGGCGTAAACTACTGGACAAAAAAGGTGCGCGAACAAAAAATCGTTGACAAAATGTCCTGAAACCGTTCATAGCAGGAGAGAGATATCTGCAATGTGCAACTATTGCGAGGGATCACTCGTGATTGGTCGTATCAAGGTTATTTTGTCATTTTGCTCAGCCCTACTTTTTTCTGGGATCGTGTTACAGAGCTCCAGAAATTACATTTCATTTTTTTTTCTTCTTTTTTCCTTTTTTTTAGTATTAATAGATAGAAGAATGTTATGGCTTGAACTTATGACTCTTCGATTTTGACAGAACTTCCTTTAATTTACATAATAGCTTAAGGACTCACGTGGAGCTGTACGAACTCTAATGAGAGGAACCAAAAAATCCAAACACAGCGGTGGCCGTGGTGCCCCACAGTGGGTCCAGTCAATCAGAGGTCGGACAAAACATTTTCTACTAAAACTGCGAATTTTGATGTTTATTCCGTCACATTTTAAACGTTGAGAAGTGCTTCTAGAAGAAAATCTCACGAGAAAACCAATGCAAACACATTCAGAACATTAAAGTTTTGTATAAACGGAGTCATAAGCGTTTTAAAGTTTCCAAATTTTTTTCCTACCCCTTCTATCACCTCAATCCACTGTGTGACCCCCCCTGCGCGGAAAAATTTCTTTCCCCGCGGAGGAACTATCCTCTCGACAAGGACCAAACGAAAGGTTTTAAAAATAAATGGATACTGCACGGATATTTTCGTAGAGAGAGTGAAATAGCGGTATGAAAACGGATTCGAGCGAGACGGGACTCAGAATCCGTGGGAGGGGCGTTTTCCGGAGCATGGAGCGTGGAAAATAGAAAACCAATCGAGAAGGCAAACAAAACGTGGATTTTCGCAAGAGCGATGCCGCGTAAAGCGGCATTAAAGAGATTAGAGTGAATTGCAGGATTACCTTGCAGGCACCTGTAAATAATTGAATCACGGAAAATTAGTCGGAGTGCGTTCGGAACCATTCATCACCAGTGGCGTGGCGTGAAATGCGATGTATCGATTGTTATGCCATTTAAACTTACGGTAAAGAATCGATTATTAAGGTATTCGCTGCGAACACCCTGTCTATCGATCCTTTTCCATAGGTTCAAATGCATAAAAATCGATATATCGCAATTCACGCCACGCACTGTTGATCACCCCTTTACAAAAGCCTTGCATCCAAAAGCGCCCTTATGTTGATGATCAGACTAGAAATGTATACATCAATCGCAGTGTATGAGAGTTTTACTCTCCCTCTGTCCTTAAATACCTTTCGTTCTTCCAAATAATTAATGCTTTTGTATTTAGAGATTGTAATGGGTCTCCAGACAAGGTATGAATCAAAGCACGACGCAACTCATGCTTCCTCTTCAAAATTTTACGTGGGAAACAAGTAACGGTGGCAAAATTTTTCTACGGATCTGAGTGTCACTTAGTGCGACAAGTGCAAATAGATAAAATTTAAAAAAGGGTAAAATTCAACTCAATAGAGTTAGACTTGGAGTAGGATCTCCGGGACTATATGCAGTGTTAAAGAATACCGGTTGATTTACGTACGTTGGTGCGCCTTCATTTTCATTTGATACTGTGCAATGCTTCTGTGCCGAAATTGTTGCTCAAAACGCCTTCACCAGTATCGTTTTGACTTGATGGCATGACAGAGGATCCAGCGCCTACGCAATTACACATCTTCTCGTCACCGACGGTTAAGGTCGAAAACATTGACACCTTAATAGTCAATTTGGGACGTTGCATGTTTTTTACAATTTATTTTATGTGGTAGAACCAACTGAAACATTTGAAAATCTGCCGTGATTTTTCCGGGATAAGATGGAAATGAAAATTTTAGTATTTCATTCATGTGAATGTATTTACTTTCGTTAAAAAGAAAAAATAAGTATAGTAGACACATTTTAACGAACAAAAGCGTGTCCGAAATTTAGAGCCTGATAATAAATGATGCCGATGAATTGAAAATAAGCACGCCCATACAACTAACTAATTGATCTCTTTCCTTAATTTTTCCGCGGAATGATATCTGTTCTATAGTAAACTATTTTAGCCTACAGACTGATATACTTGGATCCGGTAACTCAGAGAAGAAGCACTATAAATGACCAGGAGATTACTTGAGGGTCCTGAATGTCCCATACTGGAACGAAAATGTCAACTGAATTTTCTCAGCATTTACATACATAAAGTCGCTTTTATAGCGCCGCCTCGCGCTCTGCGACGCCCAATCGCCATTGCCCCCTATCCTCCCAGAGATCATCAGGCAATTGGCACCTTCTGATCTCCTCCTCCACCCCTTGTCGCCAACCTTTCACAGGACGTCCACGCCGTCGCCTTCCGGGAGGAACCCAATCGAAGACCTGCTTGGGCAACCGGTCGTCTGCCATCCTTCGCACATGTCCATACCAGACCAACTGCTTGGACCTGATATCGTGCACGATGTCCTTCTCCACACCCATGATCTCGCGTACTTTTACATTGCGGATACGCTCTCTTCTTGAGATGCCAGCAGACCTCCGCCAAAAGTCCATCTCAGTTGCCCTAAGCATGTCTTCAGTTCTTTTCTTGAGTTGCCAGACCTCACTCCCGTAAGTTACGATACTCTTCACGATGACGTTGTAAATTTTCCTTTTGGTCTCCTTGGAGATACTCTGGTCCCAGAGAACCCCATTTAGCATCGCGATAGCTTTCCTGCCTTGCACATTCCGATCTTTAATAGCCCGATCCAAATTTCCGTCCTTAGTTAACCAAACTCCTAGATATTTATACTCTTCACAGTCCTGAATTTTCCGACCATCCTCCAGTTCAATGCTTTGCTGATCACCACCGATAACCAACTTCTCCGTCTTAACCACATTTACTTCCATTCCCCACTTTCGGTATACTTCCACTAGCTTCCGCGTCATGTAATTCGCATCTTCTTCGTCCTGAGCTATTACCACCTGATCATCAGCAAAGCACAGAGTATAAAGGGTGCCATCTTCACGTAGCGGGACGCCCATTCCCGAACAGCATCTTTTCCATTCCTTTAAAACTTCTTCCAGGTACACTTTAAATAAGGTTGGCGACAAACAACACCCTTGTTTCAGTCCTTTAGTAATTAAAAACCCCAACGATAACTCCCCATGCGATTTAACCCTAGAGAAAGCCCCACCATAAAATTCCTTAATAGCACTAATTAGTCCCCCACTAAAACCCCTTTTGTTCAAGGCTTCCCAAAGTTTCATCAATGGCACACTATCGTAAGCTTTCTGGAGATCCACAAACACTAGATGTAATTCCTGGCCAACTCCCTTCTTTTTCTCTATGACGTGGATGATGGTAAATAAGTGAT
Organism: Bemisia tabaci; assembly: GCF_001854935.1. NCBI lineage: Eukaryota > Metazoa > Arthropoda > Insecta > Hemiptera > Aleyrodidae > Bemisia > Bemisia tabaci. The sequence goes on along the minus strand of NW_017547204.1, from coordinate 3,281,553 downwards.
CAATCGTTGACCGACCGGCTCTGAAACCTGCTTGCTCTTCCGCTTCATGTTCTTTCCACTCCTCTTCAATTTTTGCTTTCAAGATTTTTCCATACACTTTGCTCAGGGTACCTGCAACCGACAGTCCTCTATAGTTATCACACTCATCTTTTCTACCCTTCTTCTTGTATATAGGTGACACCCAAGACTCTTTCCATTCTGTCGGTACCTTTCCACCGTCCAAGCAATCTTGCATCAGGTATCTCAACCGTTGAAACAGCTTGCAGGTTCCACACTTGATCAACTCAGCAGGGATATTTCCCGGACCTGGAGCTTTATCGTTCTTCAGCTCTCGTACGGCCTTTACCACGTCCTCCATATGGATCTCCAAGTTATGATTATCGTTAGTATACTCCAAGCTTACGCCTCCATCTTGAAATTCAGGTCGCCTTTCTGTCAGTAAATTTTTAAAATACCCCTCCAGTTTATCAATGGATATCGGAGATATTAAGTCACGCTTCATGTCCCTTCGCAGCCCTTTCAGCAACTTCCAGCTCTCAGTGCTTTTCCTTCCTCCTATGTACGTGTCTATTTTGTTACAGCTCCTCTCCCAAGATTCGTTCTTTTTCTTGGTTATGAGCCTTCGTACCTGCGTCTGAGCTTTTTTATACGCCTCTTTGTCTTCTGTTTTTTTAGAGGAAAGGAACTGATGATATTTTTTCCGTTTCTCCTGAATCTCCTTCTCAATTTCTTCGTCCCACCAGTAAGGTTTTTCGCTAACTTTCCTATCATCAGCGACACCAAGAGCTTCCATTGCTGCCGAGTGAATGCAATCCTTCAGGAACTGATACTGCTGTTCGGTATCACCGTCCCTTGATTCGCCCAACTTCTCATCCAAGCGCTTTCCATATAAAGCCCTTACACTTGGATGCTGCAAGCTGTCAATGTTATAGTTTACAAGCTTGACACGATCTTTTTGTTGGTGAACTTCTTCCTGTGCTTGCCTGGTCTCCTGGCTCCCTTTCACTGGGAAAGCTATTTTTGCCCCGAGGAAATAATGATCACTGCCGCAGGAAAGACCTCTCCACACTCTAACTTGCTGAATCTTCATTCCCGTGTCTTGTCTGACAACCACATAATCAATGATTGATTTCAATCCGCGAGTAGACTGAACCCAAGTAAATTTATGGATATCCTTGTGTTGGTAGAACCCATTGAGCACCTTCATGTCCCTTTGCTCACATACGTCAATGATACGGGCTCCGTTATCATTTAGTGCCGCCTCTCCGAAAGGGCCGACGATCTTACTTTTAATTTGACGTCCTATTCTACCATTGAGATCTCCCAACACAATGATTTCCCTCCTGGATCCAATCTTACCAATTTCCTCGTTCAATTCTTCGAAAAATTGGTCCTTCACTGCGACAGTGGAATCATCGTTGACTCCATACACTCCCAAAATGGTGATTTTATGGCCAAACACTGTCATATTCATCTTTATCATTCGGGGGTTAACAGCTTCCCATGTAGTGATGCACTTCCGTAGGCTCTTGCGAATAAGAATTGCAACACCCTGTTGAGCTCGCTGATCTTTTTCCACGCCACTATAAAACAAATCGTATTCCTTTACACTTACAGAGCCTTGTCCTTTCTTCTTCGTTTCTGTTAATACCGTGACATCAAATCCGTGACTCCCTATCTCCGATACCACTTCCGTCATTTTCGTAGAAATTCCTTGTACGTTCCATGTTCCAAAAACCATCATCCGTTTACGTAATTTTTTCCGATAAATCCGTTTATTTCCATTTGTACCGAGGCAATTGTTATTGGGTCTTTTAACAGTATTCCTTTTTCCGAGTATCGGGGAGTTAGCCCGATGACTCAACCCCCAACCTGGAGGACCGGGGTTTGATTTCGGAGTTTCCTCTCCTAGACAGGTTGCTTCCACTACAGCTGAGAGCCCTGTCTGCCCTTCCAATGAGTGGTTCATACGCCTTGAAGCCGGTGACCATCTCCACTACCCCATAAGGCAGGGGTTACCAGCTGGGGTCCGCAGGATTGCTAAACCTGTGACATCAGTCCCCCATACGGGACAGCATTTTCACTTCACTTTTCATTTTCTCAGCATTTCACTTTATTAAAAATCCCCCACAAACGATTTTCAAAATTCCACAACTTGGTAGATTCTGGGTGTGTCAAAACTTGGGTTTTTTTTCAGCTTCTGTGATATAATGTTGAAAATTATGTTTTCAATAGTTTGATGTAAGAAATGTTCCCACAAGTCGTATCGCAATGTTGCTCTTCTTTTTTTTACACTGGAAGTCCTTCCACCGCATCTCATCAAAGAAATTTATTTCAAAACAAAACGGAAACACAAAAACTCCATCGTCCGTAAAGAGATTAGACAGCGTAATTCTTGACTGTTGACTTTTCATCATATTTCACCGTCACAATTTCCTGCGGTCAGGTCAGGACCGTCTGGGAAGTGACCCGGAAATTATTATGCTATCCAGACATTTTCAAAAATTCCTCCGGGAGTCTCGAAAAATTGGCAACATGGTTGTTGCTTTTTTATTAATATTCAGAGTGCTCCGCAGTGTTTGGTGTGAGTAATCTAAAAATTGCGTGTTCGGGTTTATCGACCGGAATTCGTCGTGTCGACGATGTTGCCGAACGGGTCGTAGAGATCCGCTTTTAAACGAACAGAGTTTCAAAGAGATGATGAATTATGGCAACGTCGCTTGTCACAACCCTTGAGTGGAAACCGCCGGGAATTCATCGTTTGATGAATTGCGGCTCTCGAAAATAAAGATGTCTAGATAAGTACGGCGTGAGCCAGAATCATGGCGCGAGCGATCGAGATAAGTCGCGGGAGAAACCACGGCAAAAACCACGCACCTGCACGGGATTTCCATTGCAGATGCGTCGTTTTTGTTCGGCAGAGCAGAGACGCTGAAGGAGTTGCCCGCCACCGAATGCTTTCCTGTAAAATGAGCAATCCGAAGGAAACGCTGGTGTAATCGAATTGCTAAGCAGGGATTTAGTGTGACGTCAAAGGGGAATTGATTGCCGTCACGATACGATTAATGGTTTGAATTTAAAAATGTCATACATTTTTCTCGGCAATCAGCAGCTGAGAGCTTACGGAAGAACCTGCAACCCTTTACCCTACTCCGGATAAAATACCTTTGAAATGACCAATTTGCCCGTTAGTTTCAGATTGTTGCGTCGAGAAAATCTCTGTACTTTTATAGTTTTATGATAATTTCTATCCGTTCCAGGTATTGAAAATAACGTTTACCAATTATTAGTGTATTTTCCGAAGAAAATACACTATTGCTTTCGCTTACGATGTTGGACCCAGACCCGAGGCCTTGTGAAGAGCACCAACCATGAATAGTATGACACGAATTTTCAAGTCATTAAATTTTTTATGTTTTTGGTGCTCTTTGCGTCAAACGATGCAGCGCTGTTATTCCTAAACTTCAATAAAATTATATCATTTTTTGTCACCTGAAGAGATTATCTTTCCCCTAATTCCACCCATGAATTGCAACGTTTAAATGTCTCTCCGATGATGTTTCATTGCTCCATAGTAAAGTAACAAATATGTCTCCTCGAAATGTTCCGTAAATTTGTTTAAATCAATGACAAAAATTCAAAAATACTTTCGAGAAACCCTGTCAGCTATATGAAAAAAATCGGACTTGAGTGGAGATTTGTAACATCGAAATCGAAGAGACATATATTTCTATTTCAGTCATCGGTATTGATCATTTAGAATAAAGCTCGTCTCTCCATATTACCTGTGGAAATCGAATGTCAAGGTTCATTTAGAGTTTCGAATCACGAAGTTAAACTTTGATAGACAATTGAGACCACATGCAATTATCAAGTATAAACGTGCGTTGACAAAATCACAAACATATCACTTCAACATGTCCAGGTAGCATGTATACTAGATTCCTCAATTTCAAACCTGCATATTTCATCCACGAGGGACCGGGCCATACATGGAATGCAAAAGGATTCTTCACCGGATAAAATTGCCTACTACTTGGACCAGTGGCGTGGCGTGAACAATCGATTATCGATGTTTCCGCATTTGAAGCTATAGTAAAGAATCGATTATTAAAGTGTTCGTTACGAACACCTTGTTTATCGATTCTTTACTATAGCTTCAAATGGCAGATCAATCGATATATCGCAAAGCACGCCACGCCACTGATTTGGACTATAAATCGACGGTGTAAGTCCGCAACCACGTATCTCGCTTTGCGACGTTGCTGACTTTCTGTCATATTTATTTTTTAAACGGAAAACTACTCAGGGGCAATTCTTTAAAACTGCTGTGATTTTTCTTTTCTGCGCCGACAAAACATTTTAGGCAGCTTTTGTTGTCTCTGATTTTTTAATTTTGTAAATTTGCCTAAAAATTCGAATTTTAAGTCAAAAATTACCTCCTGGCACCAAGTTTTACAAAAATCGTTCCTGTAGGATCAACGGGACCCCTCATGGCTCGTATAATGCTAGTCATTACAAATGTCACAGCTCCTTCATTTTTAGCTGATACTGTGCAATACTTCGATAGTGGAATAGTTGGTTAGAGCGCCTTGTGCAGTATCGCTTTGACTTTTTGGCAGAAGAGCACAATTGCAGCTAAAATTACACATTTTAGTGGGTGCGCATTAACACATGTTCTTGTCGACGGTCCATACCTACATTTTTGACATCTTAAGATTTCCACTGTCTATTCTATGTGGAAAAACTAATACGCTGAAAAAAAGTATTACAATCTCAACCAACTTCCAGCTGCCATTAGAGTTGTTGCACTAGCTAGCAGTGTAAAAGCACCAGCGAGCAGTATAATTAATGCAACTACACTAAAGTTGACTTTGAGGGCACCAGCTAGAGGTATGGTTGATCCAACCGTACTTTCAGCTGCCTTAACCGTACCTCTGGCTTGTGCAACTACTCTAGTATCTGGCGCTAAAATCAGCTATGAGTAGGTTAAGGTTGTGATTTTTTTTTCCTTGTTCTCGCCTCGCCATTGATACTGATAGTACATAAAAAAGTTCCCGAACAGATTTTATTTCGAGGAAAAATCGTTCCTTCAGGTCTAAAAATGAAAGTCTGAGATTTTTCTCTTTGACACTAGAGTTGAATCATAATTGTGCTAAAAAATTGATGTATTTTAATAGCCGTCATCAAGATTCATGTCGAAGAATATAGATAAATACGCGCTAAGAACTCCGCGTTTTCAGTCAGTATCGCGGTCACAGACGCGATGTTTCTTGGTGAAACTCCTGGATAGTGGATACAACTATTCGTGTTCAACGGATGTCTGTGTTGCCTATACGCTAATTTGAAGGCGCTCCAGATTCTCTTCTCCGTGCCCGTTCAATCAGATACTCAGCGCAGCACGTTTTAATTATTATAATCAATGACTAGATATTACTCTGATTGATAGGAATCAGTGGCGTGGCTTGCTTTGCGATTTATCGGTTGATCTGTCATTTAAACCTTTGGAAAAGGATCGATAAACAAGGTGTTCGCAACCAACACCTCAATCATTGATTCTTTACACAGCTGCAAATGGGGATACATTAATAATCGATCATTCACGCCTCGCCACCGATATGAATTCTACATAAAAATGTTCGATCGTACACGTAAAGAATCCGTTGGCAATATCTGGATCCTGGAAACTCGACAGCTGGAGATGAGATTTTCGGGCTACAAAGAAAGGAAATGTGACCGACTTTTTGTGTAAAATGAGAATGAGAATACAAATTATCTTAAACGGCCGGTAATTATTTATTGATTGTTTCTTCTTTTGGTTTCCTAGCGCAAAAATCAGCTAGGAGTATGGCTGGGGGGGTTGTGATACTGTTTTTCCGCACATGAACAATCTAAAATCTGCCATGATTTTTCCGAGATTATGAGAAACAGTATCTTAATGTTTCATTCAAGTCTATTTGATGTCTCCGTCAAGAAAGAAAAAAGAAGTATGAGTAAGATCCTTTAACGAACAGAAACGGATGCGAAATTTATAGCCCTTTACGTAAAATTAAAACACGACGACAGTTTCGAAACATGCATCTATATAAGAAATGATTCGTCTTCATAGAGTGAAATATAGGGGTCATTAGTGAAGGGGCACTTTGTACAAAAATATTTTTCTAGAACTACGACGACAAAAAATTTGAACAATCCTTGAAAGAGTCATTAAATAAAAGTGTGTTGCAGAGTTTTAAAGCGTTAAGATATTAATTTCTCAAAGACAAGCCTACAGGCATTACATATAGTGGACAAAACAGGAGAAAAAAGGTAGAAATGGTACTTAAAAAAATTGAGAAACTAGGTATTGCTTCCCGCCACGAAAAATGGCGCCGATTCCCATGGAACAGTTCGGGCCTTTACCAGTGGATACATTAGTAACATACCCGATGCAAAACGACGGGAAAGAGCGTACACTACTAACGTGGTGAACTCTCAAAATTTACAAAACACACATTATATTTTCCTTTAATACGTCTTTTTTCCCCATCAATGTATGTGAGAATAATCTATGCAGAGTGTACAAACATTTCAAAATCATGGGTTGAAAAACGCTGACTCCGCGTGTTTTAACATTAGAGCCTAGCACAGAGCGGAACAGCATGCTGTCAGCACGAAACGCGCACTGGCTTGGCGCCTACAAACCTAAGGAGACACTCACGCATTGCGCAATGCTTGAAGTATCCCCTTAGGTTTGTAGGCGCCAATGCGCGTTTCGCGCTGTCCGGCGCCCGCCGGGATGGCGGCAAAAAGCGTATACTACTAACGTGGTGAGCACTCAAAAGAAGTATGAGGAGGATCCTTTAATGAACAGAAACGGATGCGAAATTTAAAGCCCTTTACGTAAAATTAAAAAATAGAAAATAAAGTGCAGCATTCAGAAATATCGAATCCGTGCATCCTAAATATTCACGCGAGGTAATATTGTCGGCGTTCCGGCTTTGAATTACTCGTTTTGCACAGAATTCATCACAGGTGGAACGCCATCCGTTCATCGGCTCGGCGAAGCATGACGAAAAAATTACGCATACGAACTATCAGACCGGTAAAACCAATCAGCAGGGTAGCGACGGTCCATCACAAGAGGAATTTCCAATCAACAGACATTAGATCCGATTCAATTTGAGTCCCTCCGCCGAGTCCGCGCCTTTCCAATTTGTCTGTGTTGCTTTTGACTTTTGAGCCGCGCGCGGACTTTTACCGGGGCGCCTCGAGAATAAATTTTAAGCGAAGAAAGCTTGATTGGCGGAGCGGGAACCGCGAGAATGGCTCGGCGCTGGATTGCCGAGTCGCCTCGAGAGCGGAATCATCCCGAACGGAAAATCGGTGTTTTATGCACGGTTTGGCAAACCTGGTTCTGTGCTTTTCATTACGAGGCAAAAACCGACTGGAATGCGAGATTCTCGGCTCCCCCCATTCATGATGGGAGACTCGGAGCATGAGGATCACGCAACGCCGGTCTCCAAATCTTCTCGGGGTAAAGAGACCGCATTTCAAACCGAAATCAATCTTAATCAAGAGAATGGCGACGGATCAACGATGGGATCTTGGAGCGTAGATACCACCGTCTAACTTATATAGAAAGAGTTTCGAAATATACAGCTCTAAGAGCCCAAGAGCAAAGAGAAAAAAAGGAGGTGTTTGCATCTTGAGGATTGTGTACCCTGTGACGTAGGTCGGTACAACCTGGTCAGCAAAATCCTGAATTCGAAGCATGAAAAACGGACCATAACGTCCAATTTTTTGCTTAAATCAACTAATGATATAATTTCAAACACTTTATGTAAAATGCATTTTTCCCATAAACTACACCATTTCCAAGAAAATCGATGATAAAAGTCGCGGTACCGACCTGCGTCATCAAAAAATTTCCAAGATGCCTGAAATGCAAACACCTTTTTTTCTCTTTGGCCCAAGAGGGCAGCCAACCTTCGAAAACGAGAAATGTCGCTGCCGATCTTCATATTCCAATATCAAACAAAGATGGCCAAGATTCTTCATAACTGAGCATTCCTAATTGATGAAACCAGGGTGGAAGAAACATTGGTATGTGCTACCGCGAGGTATGACGTCACACGCCATGGTTTTCGGAGGGTGATACCTACGTAAATACACGCATGAACTCGACGTTTGAACAGATCAACTTTTTCCGATCTACAAGCTTAAACCATCAAAACTTTCTGTGGCCATTTCAATTGATTCATTCTCGTCTAATGAAAAATTGTTAATTTCAAACTAGCTTAATGTAGCCTGTTGCGGCAGTGAAATTAGCGCATGGCTACACGTGACGTCATGGAAATTAGTATCGCTTGTTGAATGTCATAAGTCAGTTGATACAACACGGGAGAATCTATTCATTTTCCTTCTCTGACGATCGTGCTTGCTACCCGTATAAGATGTCAAATCAGTGAAAAAAAAGTCGAATCGCTCTTGCGACTTAACAGGAAAAACGGTAGGATTCAGCTCAAGGTGGCAGCCGTTGCATTTAAGAATGAATTGAAAGCATGTTTGCTCGCAGAGGTTGTCGGGCTACACAAACATCAACCTTTTCTCAAAAAAATCCCCGCCGGGAAATCTCATTTTCCCGACGATCTCGCGACTGCTCTGCGTTGTTTTTTGTTTAATTTCCCAGACAGTTAAAATTGCCGTATTCAAACAAAAACTTAAATTACCGCGAGGCGGGCGGCGGTGGCTCCCCAGGATTCCNTCACCCCATCACCCCCGCCACCCCTCTCCGCGACCCCCTTCCCCGTTGAGCTGGGGCAGTCGCGCTGTTGACAAGGGCAGTTTGACCATTCGCTCACAACTAAACCACACGAATCGATAATCTCGCTTGACAAGTGCCCGATCCCGACTGAATTTTAATATTCCTAACGCAGTTACGAACCACATGCTGCCACACAGAGGAAAAACCACGTATGAACATTCGAATGTTGTCAAATTATTCCGCTAAGAAATATTCATTTTTAAGGAATCGAATGAATATTTTTCCTCGGACTTTTCGGATATCGACGGTGAAACTACCAAACCACGTATCTCGTTTGCGGTGTTTAAAAATCTACGCTCGCATTTTATTTTTTTGAAGTAGACCAAATCAATATCATTCCTTGAAATTTTCACAGAATTTTCTCCGCACGAAGAGGAAAAATCACAGAAATTTTCAAGACTAGACGTTAAGTAGTTTTTCATTTAAAAAATAAAGTATGACAGGAAGTCTGCGACGTCGCAAACCGAGATACGTGGTTTGGTAGTTTCACCGTCGATATTGTAGATTACATTGCACACTAACTGCACTCAAAAATTGAGAGAAAGGTATACACAAGGTTCTCTGAAAATGCATATTTTTTACAGGAGTTTCGGAACCATCTGATGGCTCATACGTCGTTTTTCCACAGCACGGTAGTATGGAACTAGAGATTGTAGCTCCTCTTTCTTCGACAATGCTTTATCAGCCTGCATGATCTTTGAAATTGTTGCTAATCAGGAACAAAATCAAGTTTAATAAAATAAATATTTACCTCTATTTTGAGTAGGATTATGTTTGAGTCAAGATTAGGTTACACAAGAAATAATGATAAAAGAGCCTCACTCGTTACTATGGTTGCTAAAATCGCCAATCAGTGTCGTGGCGTGAATTGCGATATATCGATTGTCATGCCATTTAAACCTATAGAAAAGGATCGATAAACAGGGTGTTCGCAGCGGACACCTAAATAATCGATTATTTACCATGGGTTTAAATGGCATAACAATCGATACATCGCAATCTACGCCAAGCCACTGTTGTCAATAGCAAAATTATTGTCCTACACCGTCAAAAAAGCGGATTTCATTTACAGGTCGAGTGAAGATTGTCAAACCCAATTTCACAGGCGCAAGGATTATTTACATTAGTTAGAAATGATAATTTGATTCTTTTGGGCGGCTTTTGCATTAGCATATTTTTTTTAAAAAAAGTATGAGCCTCACTGGAAAGAGAAATTATTAATATTCTCCCCCCCTCCCCACTTATTCTTTTTGGAAATGTCCGGAAAAATAATGCAATAGCCCACTGTTTGAAATCCCATATTATGACTCTAAAGAACGCTTACGTTGCCACTGTCAAATGAAACAGATGCTTAATGTTACTTAATGTTTTTCATGCAAATGGCTCTTAGAAAAATAAGGCATCTCTCTAGGTCCCCTGTTCCGGATCAATGAATTTCGGGCTCAAGTCCCTCTACCTCCGATAAGATGATCGCTACCTATGGGAAAGTATATAATCCATTTTCGCATTATTTCAGAACTGCGAGGCAGAGGAGTGAATTACACCGACTTTTTTACGCGTACTTGATATTCTGAAGAGCTCTCACAGACAAAAAAACTTACGAAAACGACTTGTTTTCTTCGGTCGTCTATTTCATGACAGGTTTGGAAGTTCGCTCATCAATAAATCATTGTTTAGTCGAAGAACGGGAGGGTACTGTTGCCTTGTTGCTACATACAGCCACTAATTTTCCCAATATTTTAGCGCTTGTTTTATTAAGAATCAGTTTGGCAACTCTGAGTAACAACGAGAAAAAATGAAGGTTGTAAAGGGCGAAATTGTGCTTCAACCCTTACCTTAATGACTTGAATTCACTCTCAGTGTAGACGCTATTTTTTACCAATCTTATGAAGGTTTTCTCTCAGTTTTCCAGATGAGACCTTGATATCCGTCACGCAAAAAAATTCTGGAGCAATGCCGGAGGAGAGTTTTTTATTGTTTCTGCTCGGGCCTTTGTTTTATCGAAAGCACATATTATTTTCTCCCTGCTTTATTAGGGAATATTACTTAGATACGATGGGTAATTAAAGCTAATCTAAATCTTTATGTTCGGTCAACGCAAAAACGACCTGTTCCGGATCATGCCTGATGTAGTTAAGTTTTCCGTCAAAGACCTCACACTATTCATTTCTAAAGAAAAATAAATTATAGATGTCTTAAAAATAGACAAATTCATTTCTCATCTTGAAAATATGCCGATTAAAAGTCTGAATACGGTGGAAGGACATTCCGCCATTCGACTGCTATTCTCAGTAAGTTAAGGTATGTATATGGTGTGCTTTAAAATGAACTGTTTCTTGTAGATGGGACTTCTACTTTCTTTACATTTTTGAAAATTTTACTCCTTAGTAATAATTTTTTTGCGAAATCTTGCACTCAAACCAAAGATGTATATTAATCACTTTAAAAGTTTAATTTCTATTTAGCTTTTTTCAAACTTTTTTCTTGTGTGTTTGTTTTTAGTTTACTTTACCCTTTCATTTTTTATGGTGATCGTTTTTAAATATTTTGACTACATTACGTAAAAAATTCAAATGCAAAAGTCTAAGAAGGGTGAAATTTCAACTGATTCACTGTTCACGGTAAAAATAAGGTACGTCCCTGACTTCATGATGAATATTAGACTATCAATTCGGTACATTCATCGATGACGCGCCATATCAACACGTTGTTGAATTTTATGCTTATTTTTTCTGCTGCTAAGATTGTATACGTTACATCTTATCATATAAAAAGAAAATTAAATAAGTTAGATTTCTCCACCCAAAAAAATGTGAATTAGGTGAGAAAATTTCCCAGCTTTCATTCAGTGTCTTGCTTCCTTTAATTTATTGTAAACACTGAGGCTGCTCACACCTGGCATTATTTCAATGCTAGCAGTTCCTTTTATTGTAACACGGAGTCAAATTAGACTTGTTTATTTTAAAATGAAGTGCGCATAGGGTTTGTGCGCTACGTAGTTCCTTTTAACATAAATACATCCAATTGTCTGTGCTCGGATTTGGTTCAATTAGCTGTTAAGAGCTGGCTGAAGCGCTGAGCTTTGTGCAGCCAACAAGTTAATCGCTGAGTCAGAATCCATGGAACGATGAATAAAGAGTACACCGTAATAAAATGCAATCTAATTATTCTAATGTTGCTTCTTATCTCGGTGATAATTCGGTCCTGCCGCGAGTTGCCGATTTTAACATGGAAGCAAAACAATTAAAAACAAGCGGGAAAGCTCTGATACGTTCGGATTAGAGATGCGCTCAGCTGTTTTCTATGTAGGCGCGTTATTAAGTTCCCCAAAGAAAATGAGGAACGTTGAGTGAAACACCTTTCCTCTCCAAAATGTCTACTATCACTTTGGAGAAAAGTACACTACCGTCAAAAAAATAAAGTACCGTAGATTACCGTCCTCCACTCTTTGATATCAGAAGCATTAAATGAGATGTGTAACAGATATAAATCTATTCTAAATATGCGAGGCCCCTGATTAAGAATTTCGAGGCCTGATTTTTAACGAGGTTGCAAATCCAAAGATTAGGCCGATGTAACCAAAAGAAAAACCAACCAAAAATATTGACCAGAGTTTAAGATACTTTGTATTCTCCTTCCCATTTCACACAAAAAGTCGGTGACATACTCGTATTACCTTACCGTAGAGACCGAAAATCTCGTCTCCAGCTGCCAAGTTACCAAGTGCAGCGGCCGAGGTATTTTTTACCGTGTATGATCGAACATTTTTATGTAGTATTCCTATCGGTGGCGAGGCGTGAATGATCGGTTATCAATGGATTCTTATTTGAAGCTGTGGTAAAGAATCGATTATCAAGGTGTTCGTAGCGGACACCCTGTTTATCGATCCTTTTCCATAGATTTAAATGACAGATCAACCGATAAATCGCAAAGCATGCCACGCCACTGATCCCTATGAATCAGAGTTACATCTACTCATTGACTATAATAATTAAAACGTGCTGCGCTGAGTAGCTGATTGGACAGGCACGGACAAGAGAATCTGGAGCGCCTTCAAATTAGCGTGTAGGCAACACAGACATCCGTCGAACACGAATAGTTGTATCCAGGGGTTTCATCAAGAAACATCACGTCTGTGACCGCGATACTGACCGAAAACGCTCCTTGCTATCTCTGTTAGTTCTTGGCGCGAATTTTTCTATATTCTTCGACATAAATCTAGATGACAGCTATTAAAATTCATCACTTTTTGAGTACAATTATGATTTAACTCTAGTGTCAAAGAGAAAAATCTCAGACTTTCATTTTTAGACCTAAAGGAACGATTTTTCCTCGAAATAAGATCTGTCAAGGGATTTTAAAACATGAACTAACTTGGAATGAGAGTCCGAATCCTATACCCACGATCACTATGAGGAATTTCCTATCTAAAATAATTCAGTGACCTAACTCGAAAAATTCATATCTCCGTTCGTGCCATTGCAATTTCCGCTTATAATTATTTTCTTGTTCCTTTTTTCCCAACGGGCCACTGGATAAGTTCTAAAAACGTCACGTATTTTCTCTTTAAAATCTGACATGGAAAGTAATTCAAACAAAGGGAAGTTTTGAAACTTCATCTGTGTTGTTCTGTACAGCCCATCGTTCTTTAGACTTTTTAAAATGCTCTTAAAGGGCTTCTTGAAGTTTTTGAGTGATTTTCGAACCTCCTGATGCAGAACCTACTTTTCTGAGCTGAAGTGAAAAACATATCCCAGTTAATTTTTTTTTGACATCTTAAAGGCGTGACTCCATTACAGCTAGTTTGCCATGCGCGGTTTAACTCATTCCTACGCCAATGCAAGGTGTGAAGTTGCAATTTAGTCTAAAAATTTTAAACACCAAACACGGTAGATTTAAATTTAAAGAAAGGATTTTCTCAATATAGGGCCCTAATCTTTCCGGATCGATTGGACCAGTTACAGTAGCGCGTGACTGTGTAATTGATGGAAAAAGCTGAAGCGCTGAAACCCCTCTGCACTTCTGGATAGGCCGATAAAATTTCCTTCTCTCGGATCAGGTAGAATATCGATGGCTAAAGTGGGAAACCACGTATCTTCGTTGTGGTGTTTCAAAATATCCGATGCTATGTTATGTTTTCGAAGAGAAACAAGCCATCTTTATAGTCTGAAATCTATGCAGGATGCTCTCCTCACAGACAAGGGAAATCACGGATGTTTTAAAATAATCAAATTTACTAGTTTCCCAAAGAAAAAACAAAGTAGAAGTCTGCAACGTCGGAAATTGAGATACGTGGTTTCGCACTTTGGTCATCGATGCTGTACGGAAATGTACGGAATGGGATACATTGAAACAATTTTCCTGTACTATATTCTCATGTATTTTTAATTTTTAATGCTACACTTGTGTTTTAATCTGATCAAACCCAAGAATCAAATACGCACGTTGCACTTCTGTCAGAAGCGTGATATTTTCGTTAATATTGGACGTTAGAACTCGCCTTACAGCAAATGTATGATTACTTTTCTGATCCGTAAGCTTCAACAATCACAAGATGGATCTATGGGTAGCGCAAATGGTTCGACACAACTTGTTACTGATGGAAAAGTGGAAACAAATAAGGAAAAATATGTGAATTTATCTTACTTGAGTAATCTCATTAAAACAATCACTCTGCCGTCCTAAGTGAGAACGCCGTTCAAACCCTTAAATGCTGTCAAATTTTCCTTGATAAATTATGAATTTCAGGGAAATTAGTGAGTGTTTGTCTGGCAATTTTAAAATTATTTCATTCTGACTTTAATTATAACAATTTCAGATCAAAATACCCATAACTTCCCTCAAAAATAAATATTTCACCGGTAGGTACTCGCTAGTCACAGGACCCTCTCACCAAAGTTGACGCAAAATATTTTACAGCCCCACAAAGGACTATATATTCCCGGGAATCGGAACAATAAAAGCTCATTAAAAAGCCACGATAGTTCTCAACTCGGGAGCTTTATTCATTATGTGCAGAAAAGTTGCGGCGGCGTCATCTTGAGGGCCGTAAATCAAGTGAAATAGAAAAATTACTGGAAATGCTCACTCCCCGAGGGGAACTCCGTGACCCTTCCGCCTGGGAAACCATCAATTATTATTAGAGTGAAAGGATCTGAGTCTAGCAGACGGTGAGACGGCGGCGTTTCTGGAAATCTGGGATATCTCGATTTCCGAGGCGCGCGAAACCCGCGTGACTAAAAATATAACTTCGCAATTAAAGTCGGGGATTTTCTCGCCGCGTTTTGAAATACGAGCTCATTGTGAGTCTCCTCCCACCCCGGAGCTAAAACCGCGGAAATCTCCCGATCTTCCGCGGCACTTAGGCGGTTTTAGTTCGGTGCAGCGGCTCTGCCCCGGTCGCGGCGCAGCGTTTCGCTCCGTTTTGAGAGTTCGGGAAAATAACGAGAGTTTCCCGCTGTCATTGTTATTTGGAGTGCCTTGCATTCGCGCCCGTTTGCCAGATTTTGAGGGAACGCCTATCTTTTTGGAGGAAATTTCACGAAATTTCATGAAATTTCATGAAATGTATTGAAACTTCTGGGGATACATTCCGGAGGCTAAGAAACGCCTAGAAACAGTGATTCTAAATTTTGAAATTTTTTACCCCAAGCCTAAAACATTCGCGCGTTGCAAATATTTTCGTTCAGTTTAGAGGTTAGGTTGGGGTTTTTCTCTCTAAACTCCCTTTTTTGCCCCCTCTTTGTGTCTGGCACCTTCAGTAGAGTAGCATAACACCGCAGCATCAACAGAAAGACCATCTGAAACGCTTTCAGACCTTCAAAGGTTCAATCAATATTTCTAAAAATAATTAATATATTTCAACTTTTGTGAAATTTATTCGAGCTTCGTGAAATTTCACTTTCCATCTCTTGGGGGGGGGGGAATGCTGCCGTGCTAAAGAAAAACGCCGTATGAACATTCGAGAGTTCTCAACTTTTCTTTGATAAAACATGTGTTTTTGACGACATCCGTGCATAGTTGAATCAGTGAGAACGAAAACGCACCAACTCGGTAACTCGAAAATGCTCAATTTCCACTAAAGGCGGTGCATTTACATAAAGATCATTGAAGTTAGCGCATCTGTCCCAACTTGGACCTTTGAAGTGTCCCAAGTTGGGTCCAAGTTGCAACTTCACACCTTGCATTGGCGTAGAAATGAGTTAAACCGCGCATGGCAAACTAGCTGTAATGGAGTCACGTCTTTAAGATGTAAAAAAAATTAACTGAGATACGTTTTTCACTTCAGCTCAGAAAAGTAAATTCTGCATCAGGAGGTTCGAAAATCACTCAAAAACTTCAAGAAGCCATTTAAGAGCATTTCAAAGTCTAAAGAACGATGGACTGCATAGAACAACGCAGATGAAGTGTCTCCATGCTGTTGCTTTCTTCAAAAACGATCTCTTTCACACGCCTATAACATCATTAACAGAGTAGATCAGGGCTTTAAATTTTGACGCAATATTCTTGAAAGTACCCTGTTAGAAGTCAAGGAAAAAAATCGGTGCCGCAGTCTATATTATAACGCCCGAAACACCCGAGTTTTATGACTGCAAGGTGAAATCAGCACCTTGAAAGCGTATGAAAAAATAGTAGATTCCGCTCCGTAATAATGTAAGTCACTTCTGTAATGAGAATAGAGAGGCTTGGAGGACAAGGCGCATAGGTGCAGTTTTTGCTATTTCGAGATACACGTGTTCGAAGTTCCGAAATTACATGCCTCCTTACGGCGGAAAGAAATGTCAAACTGACTATTTGATGTTAATTTGGAATTTGGGAGCGAATTTTTCACAGAATATGTCGACGGTGTAGGTCTGCAATCACATACCTTTTTTGCGGTGTCTGAAAATCTCCACCTATATGTTCTTTTTTTAAAGGAAAACAAATTGACATCATTCCTTGAAGTTTTTGCAGAATTTTCTCCGCATAGAGAAGAAAAATCACAGCAGTTTTAAAGAATGGCCGTTGAGTAGTTTACCGTTTAAAAAATAAAGTATGATAGGAAGTCTGCGACCTCGCAAATTGAGTTATGTGATTGCCGACATACACCGTCGATGTACTAAGACTAGTTTCACTTGAAATCATTAAGATCTCAATTTTTTCAAAAACCGCACTTATGCGCCTTGTCCTCCAAACTCCTTAACAGATTCTACTCCACATTCGTATCACTGGAGGATTTCAGGCGCTTTGTGTAATCCGGCGCACTTAATTTCACTCCAGAATTTTGACCAGTGTATCAGACCGCGTGTAGGATGTAATTTACCCGTTAAGGAGAAACGTCGTAAGAACATCTGAGAGTTGCAAAATATCCTTAGATAAAATGTCAATTTATAAGAAATGTTACGAATATTTCTCTTTGAAATTTTTAGAAGCCCTAGGTTAGGATGCGAACAAAATTCGCTGAAAAATTAGAAGAAAAATATTCATAAGTTTGGCAGGAAAATCGCGTTTTATCGAAGGGCAACGCCAGAAGGTTCATGCGGCGTTTTTTCCGCAGAACGGTAGAATGGAGAATTTGCATGACATTTTTTTATTGCTTCATCTATAAAAGTAGATTTAAAATTGAAAAAATGCTCCACCTAGTGACGTCATCTGGTGGCATTCCCAATTTAAACACAGGTATTTTGGCAGATTAGATCAATTTGTCATATCTTCTCCAATAATTGTTAAACTCATGAGCCAAGGGTATCCTCGTGTTCAGTTCACTCAATAGTTTCCACTTATACATGAAATCCATCAAATTTCAGACATCTGCAAATTCTCTATTCATGCACCTGCACTGAAAGAAAATTGGTAAAATCCACCAGTCCTTCACGCTGTATTTCACACAGCGTCAATCTAGGGTTAATTCTGCCAGAAGAAAGGTAAACGTTCCTATATACTGGTACAAGTAACCATTCCTCTGGCAGAATCGACTTGAAGATTGGTAGAATTTACCATTCCTTCCGCTGTGTGAAATACAGCGTGGAAGAATGGTAAATTCTACCGATCTTTTTTTCAGTGGGCAAATTCTCCATTGAAAAAATACCTTCCACCGTGGAGAGTCATAAAAATACGAGTGGATGCATACCTTACTCCTAATTCCGAGCGTCAGAGAAACTGGAGGCACAGAGGAATCCGAACAGAACGAAAAACGCACGACGCAGCCGATTTTTGGCAGTTCCGCGGAAGGCAGCTGGAAACCCATCAACAGGAAACGGGAGCATAATCGGCACGCACTTTTTACCCGGAAACGGAAACGCGTACTCTCTGCACTCGCGATACACGAGCTGACGTTAGCGCTCGGCAGGGGTGCTCGTACCTGCACGTTGACGCTGCGTTACTAACCTATCATAGTCGCCGGGATCTAACCCCCGCGCCTCGGAGCCCTCCAGGTGCGCGCGCAGACCCGAGCACCCCGCGTGCACTAGGTCAAGGTGCCAAGCGCCGAGGGGAGGGCCGCAGGACGCAGCGGAAGCGGGCATCTTGGCGGAGTTATTTTTAAGTACTGATTGTTTTAACAAGGCCTGATTTTCCACCGCTCCTGCGGGATGTTCATTCGAATTTCCCCACACTGGAAAAAAAAAACACATTGGATCTAGAGTCCAGACTCTTGAAAACATTGACAAGAAAAAGGACTCTTGATTCAATAAGCTTAAATCAAAAGGGAATCCGCTCAAATTAAGAGGCTTGGTTCTTGATTTAAGCTTAAATCTGATTGAATCAAGAGTATTTTTTCTTGTCGATGTTTTCAAGAGTCTGGACTCTAGATCCAATGTGTTTTTTTCCAGTGCATTCTTTAATACTCGGGAAGAAATTCATCGAATGTATCAAATTATAATGAGACTTAGTTTTCTTGTGAACAAATAAAGCATGAGAGTAACGTGAAACACAGTTAGGCCGATTTAAGTTAATGTTCTGAAGAAGGAGGGAATCCGCTTAAATTAAGAGGCTTGGTTCTTGATTTAAGCTTAAATCTGATTGAATCAAGAGTACTTTTTCTTGTCGATGTTTTTAAGAGTCTGGACTCTTGATACAATGTGTTTTTTTTCCAGTGTACAACGCTGTCGTGCTAAGGAAAACCGCCGTATGAGCCTTCAGACGTTCCCAAATTCCTTTCCATAAAAACCGAATGTACAGGGAAAATTGTAAATATTTTTCCGAAACATTGTCAGACGATTTTGTACGCAATTTAATCTAAAATATCTGAAAATTTCAAGGAAAATTATGCTTAAGTTGCGTCCGAAATACAAGTTTTATGAAGAGAGATTTGGCAACTCTCGAATGCTTATACAGCGTTCTTTCCCGTTCCGAATTTCCCCACAATGCTGCCGTGCTAAGGAAAAACGCCGTGTGAGCCTTCAGACGTTGCCGAATCTCCTTCGATAAAAACCGAATTTACAAGGAAAATTGTAAATATTTTCCCGAAACATTTTCAGAAGATTTTGTACGCAATTTAATCTAAAATGTCTGAAAATTTCAAGGAAAAATATGCTGAAGTCGCGTCAATTTAAGTGAGAATAAACTATGCAGAGTGTGCAAACATTTCAAAATCATGGGTTGAAAAACGCTGACTCCGCGAGTTTAAACATAAGAGCCTGGCTCAGAGCGGAGCAGAATGCTGTCAGCGCGAAATATGTACTGGCTTGGCGCCTACAAACCTAAGCGGACACTTCACGCATTGCGCAATGCTTGAAGTATCCCCTTAGGTTTGTAGGCGCCAATGCGCGTTTCGCGCTGTTCGGCCGCCAGCCGTTCCGCATCTCGCAGCGTGCCACGACAGACGCCTTAAATAACTATTTCACATCATAGATCTTCTCGACGATAAATTTATCATATCTCTCAGCATGTTCAGCATATCTCTGCTCGAACCGAGTCATTTTTTTCCTCTAATGAAGTTAAAAAATCATGCTACACGTTATTGAATACAGAATACAACAGACCAGCTTGAATTCAGCCCAATCGAAGAACTTTCGGTTTTGACCTTAAAAAGTTAGTCCATGTAACCCCTGTCGATTTTTCTCGATTTTGGCCAGGAGAAAAAATTTCGAGATCAGTGTGGCAAGAATGCGTAGTGGTAATGCTTATTTTTTGCGACACGGAGAGGTTACACTGCTCAAATTACCTCAAAATCTGTACAATAATGAGTGGTGCAGTGTTATTTGAGTCAGCTAAGGGTGTTCCGTCATCAAAACTATAATTCCTCAAAATTGGATTAATTGTACAACAAGATTCTTAAGCCATGTGGACATATCACCAGATTTTCCTCGTCACACATTAATCCTTCCTGTTAGTTGATTGGTCGCACCATTTTCAGGTGTTCATCGGATTGCTTTGAAATCGATTGCAGTTTACTTACCGCTCACCCGGGCATATTCAATAGTCATCAATAGGCAAATTTTATGCTCAATAAGTCACTGATCAACCATCCCTGGGTACACTGAAAAAAGAACTCCGGCCGTGGGAGCCGCAATTACGGGCTATATAGACATACCATCCGTTCCGGGCTCAGAGGCCGAAAATTCCGGCTGCTGTAGGCGTAGCTTCGATTGCTCCGGGTTCAGAGGCCGAAGCTACGGCTCCAGCAGCCAGAATTTTCGGCCTTTGAGCCCAGAACGGACAGTATGTCTATATAGCCCGTAATTGCAGCTCCCACGGCCGGAGTTTTTTTTTTTCTCAGTGTAAGAAATAGCATTGACCTCCGAATTTAACTTCAACCTCACTCTACTAAAGCGAATTTTATTTGGACGTACGGTGCTACTTCTGCACCCGAACCTCTGAGCTTTTATTTGAGTTCGGAACCTCCGATTCAATGACGGACGAATCGGAACGTTGGTGCGTGATTTTGGTACCACCTCGCGAGATGGTTCTCAAAAAAGGTTCGATCCATCGAAAACCAACGGATCCGATTGGTCGAATCTGGTGGCAACGGTGCCCACTCGTGTCGGTGATTCATAAGACAAACCGGGGCTGAACTTCCCAAAGAGGAACTTCAAATTAAATTCGCTTTTATATGGACGTATTTATGCAAAAGGAAGTATGTTACACGCAAACCCTATGCAAATAGTTCCTTTTAGCATAGATACGTTCATATTGCCATGCTATATTAGAATACTGTATGAGCCATCAGGCGTCGCCAAATTCTATTCGACAGATCATGAAATTTCAGGATTTGTGAATATTTTTCCTCCGATTTTTACAGGATTTCAGTCTCAATTTTATCTAAAAATTCTGAAAATTTCAAGGAAAAACGAACCGCGTTAAGCAGAAAGGAACCAAGCCACCTCATCTATTGCCAAATTTAATTTCTTTCACGAAGACGGTTGTGCGGATTTTTGTGCAAATTTCAGTGAATTTTCTGCATAGTACGAAGCAAATTCCTGAAAATTTTCAAAGGAATCCGCACAAACGTTCTCCTGTAAAAAATGAAATTGCCCGATTCAATTTGGCAGTAGCTGGTGCGGCTTGGTTCTTCTCAGCTAAAGTCGGTCCAAATGTTCATAACTTTCTTGAAAAATAAATATTTTCAAAGTAGAAATTGGGAAAAATTCGAATGCTCATACGGCGTATTTACTTAGCACAGCAGTATATCCATGGTGAAACTGTAGACATACTGCCTGTCATATTTTTTTTTTACATGAAAAACCACTGTACGTCATTTTTTGAAAACTTCGGTGAATTCCCTTCAACATGTGAAGAATATCTTGTGAAAATTTCAAGCCATGATGTTGGTTCTATCTCGAGAAGGAGCAGAGATTTGGAAACACCGCAATCGAGATACGCATTTTTGCAGTTTAGCCATCTCTATACTGCCGTGCCAAGGAAGAACACCGCATGAACATTTGAGATTTACCAAATTGCCTTCGATACAATGTTTATTTTTGAAAAAAAAGCTATGAATACTTTTCCTTGGAATTTTCAGGAAATTTAGGTGAAATTGGGAACATTCTGAAAAATTGGAGGAAAAACGTTCACAAATTTTCCCGAACATTCGTAATTTACCAAAGGAAATTAGGCACGCCTGAAGATTCATACGGCGCACGGTGGATCGAGTCAATAGGAGAGGTCGGACAAAATTTGGAAACTTTAAACGCGTATAAATCCGTTTAAACAAAAGTTTGAAGTTCAAAAAAGGGATTCCATTGGTCTTCTCGTGAAATATTCTTCAAGAAACACACCTTGAACTTTAAAATGTGACGAAATGAGTATCAAAATTTACAGTTTTAGTCAAATATTTCATGTCCGACCTTTCCTATTAACTCGATCCACCGTGCGGCGTTCTTCCTCAGCACGGCTGTATATGACTCAGATTGCTAGGGCGGGATCCCTAAAATATATTTCCTCTTCCAGGAGTACTTTGGAGGCGAAAATTTGGCAACGCAAGGGCAACCTGTTAGATCGCTGGAATCCAGGGAGCTCCGGACTGCCGACGCAAGGAGACGCTCCAGATATGCCCGAGGACCTTGAACTTCCGTCGCAGCGGATCGCCTCACATCCCCTACCACCCACCCTCACTCGTCCCTCCCCCACCCCCGTGCCTGTCCCTGTGCTGTGCAGTGGCCATTAAAACTGCATCTGGACATTTAAGCCCTTGCCGATGATTTAAAATCTCCCCGAGGCTCTTCCTTTATTCATTCGCTGCGGTAATTTTAACCCCTCCTCGCGCAAACCCCACCCCCACCCCCATCCCGTCATCAGCTCCACTGGTCCACCTCCATAAGCTTCGGTCAATTCGGCAGGAGGAGGAATTATGCTTTCCCTCCTGCCGATGAGCACTCAGGGCCTTTTCGCTAAATTAACATGTCCCTTCTAAAAGAGACTATGACCTTTTTGGCTCGTCGCTCGCCGTACAAAAGAACGTGACTAAATTGCAACGTTGCAAAAGTTTCACTCGCAAATTGTACATTTACTGAACTTTCCCCGATCCATGCGGCACCCTATTGGCAACGCAGAGCGGAGCATTGCAAGTTTACGCCTCGCGCCTTCAATTTTCCGGATACAACGAGGACATCCATCAGGTACGAATAGTTGTATCTTTGCGCCGTCATCAACTTTTAGATTTCAGTCGCAGTGTTATTTTTTATGACTTCATAGCCTATTCAAAAATATCAAACTGGTGCATGAAAACAAAGAGTAAGTAAGGAATTACTGCTACCAACATGAAATGTATATGTCGCAGGCAAATAGTAAAATCCGGCATTTTATCAAATGCCTAGGCGAATAGTCGAATATTCCAACTTAGTTTGAAATTTTGATTATTTTCCTAATTTTGCACAAAATAATTCATTGCTCATGTGAGAAAAAATTCTCAGTAAAAATTTGCATCAAACAATAGTATTTTAAACGATTTTTACCTCCTGATCAGCCATTCATCTTGAAATTTTCAGCAAGTCATAAAATACAGAATTTTCGGAATTTCAACGTTTTAAAACAATTGAAGAGGAAGAGACAGAAAAAGTTCGTAGGTTTCATGAGTTATTTTTCCAAAAATATTGAAAACTCGTATAAGCTCTTCGCTATGAATTCACAAAATTCTGTAAACCGTCAAAATTTAACTAACTGCCTAGGCATTTAACTAACTGCCTAGGCATTTGACAAAATGCCTGATTTTACTATTTTCCTGCGACATATTATACACTTCTGTCACCGAAAGTTTAACGAATTCGTCGTTCTATAAGACCTGCTTAGGTTTGACTGGGTCATACCACTATTCCGACTCGTAAGAGCTCGGATGGCATAACTCGTAAAATTGAAGGCGTTTTATAAAGGCAGCATTGCTGAGCGAGGAAATCCATAGCAGAAATACCTCGTATCTACGATTTTAACTTAAGAGCACATTTTTGATCATCCTAAGCGCGTTGTGAAAGTTATCTGATGCCCCTTTTCCCATTTCGTATTAGATTTAGACGACAGAACTAGAATTAGCTTTACTACATTTTGATGCTTAATTTCGACAATTTTTTATTGTTTTTCATATATATTACATCTCAGGAGAATTCTTTGGTTATCTAGGGAAAGTTCATAAAAATTTTTATGGCGTGTTGTATGGTTTACTGTGGAAAAAAAAGAAAAAAAAGAAAAAAAAGAAAAAAACATGAGGTAGGGGAATATTATGCACAGAATCTCGAAATTCTTTTTTCTGGCCAAAATCAAGAAAAATCGATAGGGACTAACTTTTTAGGGTCAGAATAGAGAGTTCTTCGCTCGGGCTGAAACCAAGGTAGTCCTTTTGAATCTGATCCGCTGAGTTCTATTTTTGGATCCAAAAATCTGAACAAGCCCGCTGGACCGATTGCGCAATGCGTGAAGTGTCCTCTTAGGTTTGTAGGCGCCAAGCCAGTGCGCGTTTCGCGCTGGCAGCATGCTGCTCCGCTCTGTGCTAGGCTCTAATGTCCATACTCGCGGAGTCAGCGTTTTTCAACCCATGATTTTGAAATGTTTGCACACTCTGCATAGATTATTCTCACTTAAATTGATGGAAAAGAAAGATGTATTAAAGGAAAATATAATGTGTGTTTTGTAATTTTTTTTCCTTTGACCTAAACCTCTTGAAAATGATCAGCTGAGTTCGATTTTTAGGTCCAAACAGTTCCGCGAGCCCGCTGGCGCCTACAAACCTAAGGGGATACTTCAAGCATTGCTCAATGCGTGAAGTGTCCCCTTAGGTTTGTAGGCGCCAAGCCAGTGCGCGTTTCGCGCTGGCAGCATGCTGATCCGCTCTGTGATAGGCTCTAATGTTTAAACTCGCAGAGTCAGCATTTTTCAGCCCATGATTTTGAAATGTTTGCACACTCTGCATAGATTATTCTCACTTAAATTGATGGGGGGAAAACGACGTATTAAAGGAAAATATAATGTGTGTTTTGTAGATTTTTTTCTTTGACCTACATCTCTTGACAATGACCCGCTGAGTTCGATTTTTAGGTCCAAACAGCTCCGCGAGCCCGCTGAGCCAAGCGAGCGGCGGAAAACGCGCGCTTTATGAACTCTCACCAAACTTTCAAAAACACTCGTTCTTCAACGTTCCTCGGCTAAGGGAACTTTGCCGAGCCTTAGGACCATGCGCAATCGATTCTACGCCTCTAACTACGTAACATTCGACAATAATCCCGAAAATTTTTCTCCTGGCCAATATCGAGAAAAATCGACAGGGAGTTACATGCATTGAGGTGATCAAAGACACGTTGGGGAAATCCCCCACGTAGGTACCATGCCGCGGATAGCCCGTTTTTCTAGGATCGGAAAACTCTGGCGCATTGGCGCCTACAAACCTAAGGGGATACTTCAAGCATTGCGCAATGCGTGAAGTGTCCCCTTAGGTTTGTAGGCGCCAAGCCAGTGCGCGTTCCGCGCTGGTAGCATGCTGTTGCTCCGCTCTATGCTAGGCTCAATGTTTAAACTCGCAGAGTCAGCATTTTTCAACCCATGATTTTGAAATGTTTGCATACTCATAGATTATTCTCACTTGAATTGATGGAAAAAAAGATGTATTAAAGGAAAGTATAATATGTGTTTAGTAATTTGTTTTTCTTTGACCTAGACCTCATGAAAACGATCCACTGAGTTTGATTTTTAGGTCCAAACAGCTTCAAGAGTCCGTTGAACCAAGCGAGCGGCGGAAAACGCGCACTTGATGAACTCCACCAACTTTCAAAAACACTCGTTCTTCAGCGTTCCTCGGCTCAGAGAGCTTTGCCGAGCCTCGGGACCATGCAAAATAGATTCTACGCCTCAAAGTACGTAGGATTCGACACTAATCCTGAAAATGTTTCTCCTGGCCAAGATCGAGATAAATCGGCAAAGGTTACATGGGGATGGTCAAAGACACGTCGGAGAAATCCCCCACTTACCATGCCACAGAAATACCGTTTTTCTGGAATCGGAAAACACTCAGCCTCAATGGGCGGAAGGCATTGAGGCTGGGTGGTTACGGGAACGATGATGCAAAGGCATGATTTCCCCATAGCGGGCGGCATTGGTCATTCCTGTCAATTTTTCACGAGGCGTGGAATCGATTGCGCTCGTCCTTAGGCTCCCTGAGCCGAGAATGGGTCAAAAACGAGCTTTTTTGACCGTTTTAGAAAAACCTATGGGTGCGCGTTTTCCGCCGCTGACGTGCTCCCGCAGATCCGTGGAGCTTCACAAATCGAAAATTCGGACTCAGCGTATCGATTCTCAGGGGACTAGCATGGTTTCTGGTGAATCGGCAAAATTTCGATTTTGACCCTCAAACGCTAGTCCACGATCCTAATTTTTGAAGGTCGAATTCGAAAGTTTTCTGATTGATTGTGAGTCTAAGTCCACCTTGACCCTTTGGGCCTGTGTGGGTGCAAAAGATGATCCAAAACTTAGGGAGGACTTTAAAAGTATCTTAAGGTTTAATAAACGTAAAATTTGATCCATAAAAATTGAGAATATTGTGAAATTCAGTTCTTGATGAACGTAAAGTTTTGCAGATTTTAAGTTTACGTCTTTATTTTTTGATACAGAGGAACCAGTTGAAATCTTTCATGAAATTCTATGAATGAAAGGTTATGGGAGAGAAATGAGAATTCAGGTTTTTCATTGGATTGACCATAAATACATAGTTTTTATTTTTTGAGATAATAAAATAGTAGAAACATGTACAACTTAATTACAATACTAGGTACAGCAAACTACAAAATATCAATTGACATAGGTAATTTTTCTCTTTCAAAGTTTCGTTTGAGTGTTTTGGCCGAGTAAAACGTATTAACTCACTTGTTTCAAACTTTTCTTAATACTTACATCAAACTAAAATTGGTTGAAAGCGGGGATCATATCAAAAATTCATCTGGCTAGATTCTGGTTGTACAGCATCACTAGAACATCGTTCAGTATTAAAGGAATTTGCCGAGGATTTGCGAAGTTCATAAAGTCCCAATCATTCTGGTGAGCGTTCAAATTGAAAATCGGGGACAAAATTAATCAGATAAAAATTGGAATGAAAATTAAAACCTTTGGTTTTGTTTAACATTTCGCATCAGGCACACATGTTGAACATTTGCGCTTCCCACCATTCTTCCTCTCTTTCATTTCAGTGATCAATTCCTTAACATGATTTTTTTTTCATTGATTATTTAGTTGTTACAGAAGTACGAATTTTTGTGGAAACATACCAATTCCAGGTCACCACCCAAGAATGCATAAAAAAGCAGCAATTTATGAAGATGCCCTCAAGAGCATCTGATTACACTTCTACATTTTGTTAGTTGAAGTGCTAATGCTGAAATCCTCACTCTTCCACTTAAATTGCTTTTTCATTTAAGGCAGTGAAATGAAAAATTAACAACTTAAAAGACCAATGAATATAGAGCTGCTGCATTTAAAGATCTCTCTCAAAAATTACGAAAACATATCTCTAGTGTATTCTTGAAGATTTCTAGTGTTCTGAAGAAACCCAAATAGGCTAAAATCCTTTAATACTGATCCTCTCTGACAAAGGGTGGAACAATGAGGAACAGAAAATTTCTCACTAAAATTGCCGAACTGCATTGATCAAGGAGATACAACCAAGAATCTGCTAAGCAGCTAAAATCTGAGACAGTACATTTTTCCCCCCTGTGAATAGCAAAGTAACAACTTTGTTACTCCATTTATTTGACAGAACTACAAAGTTTCACTAGCCAGACAAAATTGATATCGCTATACATAGATATACCTACATCTAGTAACAAACTTAATAAATTGAGTATTTCAAAGAAACTGTTACGATGAATTTAATTGTTAATATTATTAATACTGATAAAAAAAATTCTAAATTACAGGGTATGCAGAAATTAAATTCAAAATGAGTAGGATGAAGAGACGTTGAGGAGCGACTGGTGTAAAAGGAGTGGTAAGAAATTAATGTCTTGAGGTAATGTGGTTTGTAGTTAAAAAACTGGGACAGTAAGGAGAATTTTCTCAGTAGACAAAAGATTGGTTTCATTTATAAAAGTAATAGAAAAAAAAGGGAAAAAAAGTCTCTCTCTCTTTGATTTATTCTTACCGTCATTTGAAAATTCAAATAAATAATTTTTCAAATGTTTCTCCGAAATTAAAAATTTCAAATTTAGATCAGAACTCTTTTGAAAGCAAGCCATGTTGTCTGGAGGCGTTCATGACACATTTTATTACAGAATAAGTACAATAAAGACGCATCATGAAGACTTCCGAGAAAGATCCAAACGAAGACAGCAAAAGTGAGAGAGGTTCATGAAGAAAAAGTCATTTACAGATCGAAGTGATTCAATCCAAAGTTGTCAACAATGGTTCTGTAGAAAACTAGAAATTTTAAAAAGTCTTCAAGTGTTGAAAAGAGTTGAAAATTCATTGTGAGGAAAGCATTATTAAAACCACTGTAAAGCCCTCCGTGGAAGAGGAAAATTGGACATCAGTAACCACAAAAGATCTGTCTTCAATTTCAGTTTTGAAAAGACACGTATCTGCCATAGAAAGATTGGGTGTAGTTACGTTTTCTAACAAAACCATCATGGTAGATAAATCTCATTGGCTAATAAAAGTCCAATTTTCTGTTCAACAAATGATTTTCTCTGATACAGGATGAATGCTTAAAAAAACAAAACAAAGTATATAATAAATAATAAAAAGCGAGAAAAGACAGTTGTCAAGGGAAATTGAGGGACTCTTGTCAGAAAAAGCTGGATTGGTCAGAAGTGGGTGGGTAATGGGTTAATCATAGAACAGGGCTAAGGATTGATGAGCTCATAACGCTTCCTCCATAAGATATTTACAATCAGTAACATAAATATTTTTCTTAAAAAAATAAAATCCTTTCAAAAATCAACTTAATCGGCAAGTAGTGCAACCACTTTCAGATTCATTTTGTAATTACATTGGATCCACCCCTTAAAATTTGGGCTAAGCTCGAAACATTGTTGAGTTCATACAGTGCTTTTGCGCTAAGAGTATCCTGGTAGTAAAGATCTACTGATCTACTGAAAAGTACAACGAGTACATGGAATTTCATTGATAGCTAATAGCTCCATGCATGCGAAATATATTTGAATGACGTGTGCTGTTGTTTAATTCATACTACTTGCTGGACTGCTTTTATCTTAGAAACGAAGAAATGAAGCATATATAAAAACATCCTGTTTGCTTGGTGAAGTTCAATTAAATAGATTTTAAGATACCAGCTGGGGTGGATCGTACAAATATGATTCGCCCAGAATTAGCTCATACATTAATACATCAACCAACATATTCCCGAAATTCAAAAGATGTACACTTTCGAATTGCACTATCGAATATTTTAAAAATCTGATGCGGAATAAAGGGATTAAAAAAATGATTGACTCATTTCGACGAACACTGGCCCCAAAATTATCGAAAAACTACTTAAAGTTTTTCTTCATTCTGATGACTGGCAGAAAATAGGTTTGATTTGAGATGATTGCAAAACTTAGAGAATTAAAATGAATTTGAAAACTGAAAAATAACAACAACAGTAACATCTTAAGTAAAATATTTGCATCTTTAATCATTATTGTACATTGGTTATATACTACATCTCTAATTCTTCATTGCAAGATAAATCTGTTCAAAAATCTAATCGCCATGATGGAATTTCTGCACTACTGATGGAAAGAGGGTAGAAATGCTGGTAACTGGAAACGCAAGAATGGTACAAGCGATTTATCTTTTTTTTTTAAAAAAAACGGTTCTGATGAACATTACTCATCCTGTCTAGAAACAGAGGAATCTTGCAGCATAATTATTGAGTAAGAAGTCTCCTTTGCTCAGGATGTACGTTAGACTAAATTATCAAAAGCAAGAAAAAGTTACTATCGTTTTGATACAGTTTATAAAAATAAGGGGAGCACTTCCAAAGAGATGAACTTGCTCTTTGACTACAATTCGATTGTGAGTTTTGAGCGGAGACAGGAAACTACGCCAAGGGAAGAGTACGCTTCTTGAAAATGAGTCGATGCTCCTTCTTAAAGGTACTGGATTACTGATAGACAAATACACATTTACGCTACATTATTCTTCTTGGTGAGACTAAGATATTATCGAAAGTGATCTAAAGGCTGCCAGCTTAAACGACAGCTCCAAATTTACAGGAGGATTATGTAGAGTAGGTATCAGTAACGCGACATTAATTACTTCCTGCTGCGGACATGGAAACAACAAGTGAGTTCCCCGACAATGAGCTTACTATGAATTGGGTGATGTAAAAAGACCTAGGCTACAAATGCAGCTTCATTTAAGGGTGTTGATTCCCAGGGATGAAAACGATTATATACATTGTTTAACTTTGAATTCGTTTCAATATGTATGAAAAAAACACACTACTCTTCGCTGAATGGGATACTAGAGGGATGAACAAAAAGTGCTAAATGTAGGGTTTTTAAAGAAAAGAGACTTTATAAAATATGTCAGACTCTAAAGATTTAAAAGAAAAATGCTTCAATGTTGAGCATAAAATTCTTGCACTGAAACACACTTTTAAATGGGAAACGTAGAATGCCTGCCTTGAACTTTTACCAATCTATTTGCTTGCCTTGTCAACCATTACGCTTAGACCATTCATATTGCATTTGGGCTCCTACGTACATCATTTACTTGTTGATTTTTTGTCATTGGAATTTTATTGCAAAATGGATTCTCTGAAGGAAGGTTCTGGACTCATTCTAAAGATCAGAGCTGTTAATAAGTAGTGTTCTACGAGAGATGGGCATTCAAACAAAGTGTCACTTGTATCAAGTTTCGATGGCATGTTAACTCATGTTAACTTTTGAAAAGACTTTCCTTAATACAAACTGCAGATAAATCAACTTGATCTTTTCCTCAGTTTTCATCCAGTATAGAAACTGTTTCCTACAAAATAATCCACACTTAGTCACTGCTCTATGCAAAAACGTCTCGTAAAGAATTTTAAAAGGTGTAACTCTGGAGCGAAGATCATTGGTAAAAAATGTTAAAAATCTCTTAAAATATCCAGCTCGCTTGACTCAACATCGATTTAATTCAGACCAAATAGGGTCTTTACCTTTCGAAGAATACAAATTAATTGACATCATAATTGGGCAAGGTTACTAAGGGTAAGGCTACTTTCGAAAGATGAAACGGGTGAAAAAGATAGCGCTTGGCTGTTTGAACACAGCGACCAAAATTGAGCTTCACCCTACAAAAATTGAGTTGCAAATCTCAACATAATTGTATCTAATCAAAGCAACGTATAATTTTCTCACAAAATGAAATTGCAGCGATAACGCCAGAGAGATTAAAGCACTACGCTAGTACGGGAGCAATAAAACACGAAATAAAAAGTCATCGGGATAGTTAGCAATCGGTTTTGAAGGCATCTATGCCTGTCAGATCGAAGGATGCCCATGGCTGAGGTCTAAAAATCTATCCTTCAAAATCAATATTACAGATTTATGTATTTCTGTCGAAAATTTAAGCCATTGATATGACGCTTGAATTTCATGCTGGTTAAATTCTGTTATTTTGATGAATACTACAAAGATGACCATTTAAAAAGAAAATCTCCCCACAAAGCAGTTGTTGCAAAATTTAGTGCTACATATGAGAAATTGAGCACTTTTTCTGTGTTAGCAAATAAAAACTAAGCAACTTTGACGGATGATAGTGATATCTCCATAGAAATATTGGAGAATAAACTCTGATAAGCAAAGCCAAAGTGGACTGTTGAGCTAATTGGGAGGAGAAAGAGTCATCTCGACTGATATTAGAGGGTACAGCAGTGGCACTGCGCTCTTAATTGCAGAAATGCGTAAGTAAGGCAAAATGCTCAGATGTTTACATGCCTGTGCCAATATTACTTGAAAGAGGCACATGAGTAGCTTATCAATATCTGTTAGCAAATAAAAACTAAGCAACTTTGACGGATGATAGTGATATCTCCATAGAAATATTGGAGAATAAACTCTGATAAGCAAAGCCAAAGTGGACTGTTGAGCTAATTGGGAGGAGAAAGAGTCATCTCGACTGATATTAGAGGGTACAGCAGTGGCACTGCGCTCTTAATTGCAGAAATGCGTAAGTAAGGCAAAATGCTCAGATGTTTACATGCCTGTGCCAATATTACTTGAAAGAGGCACATGAGTAGCTTATCAATATCAGAAAATCTTCAGAACAGCATAAAAAAATACAGAATTTGAACAGCACGAAATTGTGATAATTTTAGTTCTTGTTCCTTTGCCATCAATATTTTAAAGTCAACTTTTTATAAAATTAAAAAAAAAAAGGATGTGTAAATGAATCTAAACACAAACAGCTAGGGGGATTGAGTTTTCTACTTGCTTCATACGAATAGTTTCTGCACACAGGAATAGAGGGAACAGCTGAACACGGCAGTAACATAGACTAATCACTATATACATAAAAACGATGCGTTATTTCAAACGGGAACTGATATACAAGCTGCACAGCTTACTCAATTTAAAATGCTTCAATAATCAACTAAGTAATAAAAAAATAAACAATGAAACTTTGACAATAACAACGTTTTTTGCTTCCTGATTTCTTGTTTCTCAAAAAAATAAATTTGCGGCAAATAAAACAAGGATCTCCACGAGTAAATCGACTGTGAAGCCTCATCACTTAAAGCTTATACTTCCTATTTTAGGCTGAATTCTATTTAGTCCTACAGGTCTCAGTAAATATGACTGTGTAGTGCTCAGATAAAATCGCAAATGAATCAAGAAAAAATGCCAGGTTCCGAAAAAACAAAAGAAGAGAGGGCGAAGAAAAAGAGATGATGGAAAAAACTCCTGGTTGTAATTTGCAGTTGAGAATTTGCCAAAGAAAAATTAAATGTCTATACGGGCAAACTATTAGATAAAATTGCGATACTACATAAATTTGCAATCCCACTTACATTTGTAGCAGAAAGAATAACAGGAAAAAAACAATGAAATAGAGGTGTGGCTGGACCATAATAATAGAAAATAATGATTACACATCAATCTCTACTATTAGTATTGTACTATTTACGTATTATTAAAGTTACAATAGCGATTATTTGGTTAAAATCTAATGAAACTAGCGCCGTTCGATTGTATTCTAATGATGTTCTCATAAATTCTTAGACAAGGACCTAATTCTCACTCCCTTCAGAGCAAAACTTGGAGTAAAATGAATGCAGGAGTCTTGAGGATATACGACTGAAAAAATTAACATCAAAATACAATAAAGTTCACTAAAACCAAAAAGTTGAACTTGCAAGAGGAATGTAAGTGTGTACACTGCATCAGGCTTCCTGTTTAAAATTAGACTGAAATATCATAGAGAAAAATATGGGACTTAGATATTACAGTTTATTCTGAGATTTAGTGGTGTATTCTCCCATCAGACAGAATTTTATCATTTCAGTTCAATATTAAATGCATCAAACAGAATTTTGGTAGAATTTGAGCCAAAAATTAAAATGTATAAAGATGACGTATCACAATACAAGCTTGAACCGAATAATAAACAATTTAGATGCAAAATACAAACCCCTCAATTCCTCTTGCTCCTTCATAACAACACGCACACAAAGAAAAAATAAATAAAAAAAAACACAAGAACAAAGAAGCTGACGCAAGTAAAAAATTAGAGAGAAAAAAAATGATAAAACTCAAAATAAATAAACTAATAACACAGTAATAAAAATATCTCAAATAATTAACTATACAACGCTCACTTTGCCGATGCACAACACTCAGTGGAGCGCACCAATAAAAATCTAATCCCCTCCTGGTTTTGAACTTGTGCAGGTATTGTTATTCGCTAAAACGGAGACGATGCAGTAAACAAAACTTAGAATGCAGGAGCGGAGAAAAAATGCGCAGGTAAACATATTTACGGATGCATATGCTTACAAACATATAAAAATATGCAGCGTAAACTCATAAATGAATGTATTTACATTGAACCTATACACTCATGATACTGGTGGGGGTAGGAGAAAAGCTTTGATACATTCATAGAAAAGGAAGGGGAAATAAATTAGTATTTGGTTTGAAACTAAACAAAATTGAGGGAGGGGGAGAAATAAATAAATTAATAAAACTAGCGAGACTTGAAAAAGGATTGACTTTTAACACAAAATGAGATTAAGATCTAGCAAATACACTTTTAAAACAATGATAAAAACCTAAATACAGGTAGAGTAAACGGATTTTGTCCATAGGAGTGATTCATTAGACGAACGCCCAGCATTCTAAAGTTTTCACGACAAAATCTTGCTGAGGCGAGAGGGGTTCATTTCCATAAGTATTGCAGGGTTCTGTCCTTCCTTGGTATAGATCACCGTCAAGCCAGAGACCAAATTTACCACTGTAACAAAAAATCACATTCAAATTAGGTCATGAATAAGTCCATTCCCTGGTAATTATATCCTCATCTACCTCTATAGTAATGTGCAAGCTACAAAACTGCCCACTTGGCGCACCTTTGAATCATAACAAGATAATCAAACTGCAAATAGCACAATCAATATATGACATTTACAGGCTCGATTGTGCACAGAAATCTCACTTAAAGCGATTGAAGAGGTCTCACTTAAAATTCCGTCAAACAAGGATCTTTGTTCGCTTACCTTTGAAAATCACTAAAGGTTAAAAAATAAATTACAGTTAAATAAGAGTGAAAACTATGCATATGAAACGTGCAGTAAACAAACTGTAGTCAGATCACAAAGGAATTCTGTCTTTTTTTTCTTCTTTTTTTCGGGGGAAAACAGCTCTCATACAATGAAACACAAAGAAGTGCTTTGACTATGTTGGTTTTTCATGCAGAGATCCTTCCAGTCAAGTTGTTAATGTGGGGATAAGGAACATATCAGAAGTTGTCTTAATGTGACAAAAACATAAAGTTTCAAAATTCGGATAAAGTCATCAGCGGCTGCAGATTTACTAAATAAAACTTAAAGACGAACTAAAAAAAAATGAAATTCTTACTCTCCAGCTCCTATTGCTAGACTTTCATTGTTGCCTTTGATAAAGTACATGTTATCACCAGTCCAGTTGAAAACTTGAAATTCAGGACAGAAAGTAAAGAGTAAGGACTCTCCAGTCCCGTAGAAGTGATCACTAACTTTTAGAGCGCAAGACGTAAGGGCACCGAACACCTGAAATAGACATGTTACAAATCAAACTTTTTAGTACAACTACACGATTCATGCAGCCAAAAAAATAAAAAATCAAGTACTTTTTGACGAATTTTTATGTAAGTTTCAAGACCATTTTTTTATTTTATCCTACTCGAATTTTTTTCTCCTCATAATGTAATTTTCAATGATGAGAACTTTGTCAGTTCCTTTTCTTTCTAAGTTTACTGACATGGTAAGCTTTGTAAAGTTGGGCCCTCAGAAGAAGAGGACTACTGTCTCTGTCGTTAGAAAAACTGGGATGTAGCCCTTGCCAATTTTTGGTTGGTCGCCAATCTAGCAGGATCCATTATTTCTGTTGATTCTTAATGGCTGACATTCATTGCTGACAACTGATGAAGGGTAAAATTTAAGTACTTCTCAAGGCCTTTCCAAAAAATAAAGCATTTTTAAAGTCTTGAAAATTTTGAAAATCAAACACTTCTTCAAGGCTGCAGCATTTAACTCACAATTTATAATATAGTGGAATCAGTTTGAAGTAACTTCAAAGAAAAATCATTCAATAATGGATATGTATTAAAATCACAAATACTAATCCAGTAAGGAATTATGGTAGTTAAGAATTCGGAGTTTAGAAAGCATGTTTTGCACATAGAGTGTTTTAGGGTTCCAATTTTTGCTAGCTACAGTTGAAATGTATTTATCTTCCACAAACATTTTAGATTAGGAGCAAGAGTATCTTTTTTTGAAACAGATCTTACTTGCTGATTCCTTTCAGTTAGTAAAGGACTTTGAGGGTTCTGGGAAAACTGACACAAGTGCGACATGCCACAATGAACGCATGTTCACCATTTGAAAAAATGTATTCGAAAGAAGAAGATGCTTGAAGAGATCGATACTTACATTTCCCTCAGTGTCTTGAATTACTAGTAGTATTGGTGATTCTATCCTACTCATTTTTCTGTACATTGAATTAAGAGAGAACCCATGCTGAGATGTGCTAAAAACTAGTGTCCACATGTAACCTGGAGGGGCAAAAAAAAATGAAATCATTAGTTTGAAGTAAGACAATCTTGACAAGTCCAGTTGCTTTTAAGGAGATCCGTGTATTTCAACTCAACTTCATTTTTATTTATGATGGTTCCAATATTCCCCCCAATACGGCAAAAACATATTTTTTTCACAAATTTGAGGCCACTATATAATTTACCTGAAATACAGTAAAATATCTATTTTTGAAAATTTTAAAGTATGCATTAAGATAATTTCGAAAAATTTTGTCAACAACCGATGAAAGATACGGCGGACTCATTGGCAGCCGGCTTAATGTATCACATTTTTTAGGTCAAAGAAAATTCTGAAGAAGAAACTATGAAATGATTGTAGAAGAAATATGGCATGCTACTAATAGGCAGACCCATTCTTCATGAAAAATTAGTATTTATCTCCTTTCGTATTTCAATCTAAACACATATAAGTTCAGCAAACACTCTCACACGTAGGGATTCAATTCCTACAATCAACGAGAATGAACTAAATAAGTCTATAACAATAATAGTTGGTCTCACCTTCTGCTCTGGCAGGTAGGTGCCTGCATAATTGTTTCCTGTGTTCTTCTGAAAGGATTTCAGTGACTCCGATTAGATCTGGTGGTGTATCGAGATCCAGAGAGCCAGCACTGTTTGCGTAGAGAGCTCGCCTTAACTCGTCTGTCATAGACAGAACCTGGAAAACAGAGGAACAGACTTAGTCAGTCGTTTCAAAAATCATTGACCAATACTAACTCGAACACGGATAGCATCCAGGATAAAAATAATTCAATTACAAAAAATAAAGAGGAGTGCGTCTGGCCAT
Organism: Bemisia tabaci; assembly: GCF_001854935.1. NCBI lineage: Eukaryota > Metazoa > Arthropoda > Insecta > Hemiptera > Aleyrodidae > Bemisia > Bemisia tabaci. Next base: position 3,244,789 of record NW_017547204.1, on the reverse strand, counting down.
TGGGTTAACTACAGGATTCTCAACAGACTCTAAGCAAAATCTAAAGAAGCAATTGAGGGGCTTGAAGAACAATGCGCATTAGTGCAGTTTTTGACAAAATTGAGATATTTATGATTTCAAGAAGAAGGAGTCTTAATGCACATTCTGTGTAGAACTTACTCCCAAATTCCAATTTTTAAGCATCAAAACGTCAGTTTGAACTTTTTTTCCGCCATGAGGTTCAATGTAATTTCGAAACTTCAAACACGCATTTCTCGAAAAAAGCAAGCTGCACTTATGCGCCTTGACCTCCAAGCCTCTCAAATATTCTAATAGGACCGCCCCTACGGAGAGAGACCTGAGGTCGCTTAGGCTCTTTCAAGAGAGCGCTTATCTGCTTTCCCTAATCCGCCACAAACAAATAAAAAAGTAAAAGTTGGGGCATTATCATTTATTTTAAAAGAGCTAAAGCTATGGGTGTGAAAATTATTGAACAGGAAGGTGCAAACATTAAGACAGTTGTTGTGCGCGCGATAATTAGTTCCATCACAAACGGAAGTGCAAGGGACAGGAAAAGAATTAAATAGTGCAAGAAAGAAGAGGACACAAGGAAAGAAATGATGAAGGAAGAACTAATCGAGCGAGGGAAAAAATACATATTAAATAAATTGCGAATGAGTTTTATTTTGTCCTCGGATTCTTACTTTTTCAAAGTAAATCCTAATAAAGCTCCCAGCTTCAGAATACCAGTATTTTGCGGGAAATTTTCATACAATCTTAAGAAATTTTTTTCGAAGATTTTCCTTAGTTAGGTACCAGGTTTTACCTAAGTCTCGTAAATACTTTGGAGATGTGAGTGGGTAAGACAACTTTGAGATACTCCAATTGGAGTGAGGGGGAGTCGATACATCCACTTGTGGGGGCGAAAAGGGGGGAAGAGAGGGGGGGGTTAGAAAAAAGTCGAATAGAGGCACTGGTTTCTAATTGTTTGTTGACAAACACGAGTATAACATAATACGCAGTTGGACTGATTGTGAGGTCAGAAGCCCACGCCGCCAGACACAGAAGTAACTCTTAAAGTGGCTTCGAGTCGTTTCTAGTTAAAAGTTCCGCGCACCGTTGCTAAATTCAGCAGCAAAATTTTACTTTACATTGCAACTGGGAGAAAATGGTAGAAATAACTGTTGAAAAATCTGCCTTTCCTTCCACAAATCGCTTGTGAACAGTGGCGAGGTGTGAATTTGAATCCATGGTAAAGAATCGATTACGAAGGTGTTCGTTGGACAATTTTGGACAAAAATTGCACAGGTACATCTTTGTAAGAAATTGAATTGTTTGCGTCAATTTTGCAACCTTGGAGTGACGTTCCTTCGTTCGGGGGACAACGAAATTTAAAAAAGACTAGAAGAAAGAGCGCCCAACTCAGTTCAGAGGCGAAGAATCGATTCGGCCGAAAAAAAATCTTCAAAAAAAACCCCTAAGATAAAGATTTGTCGTTTGAGGTGGCATTTTCCATTCAATGGTTTGGGGGGAGGGGAGATTCCGTTCAGCGGGCCTCAACAAAAATCCTCCCAATAAGACACCGATGAGAGGGGAAAAAACCATCGAAGGAGACCTCAAAACAAGCGTCAGAAAAAACTCATCGAAAATGGACGAAGAAAAATAACCAGATGAGAAAAAAAGACTCGCTGATAATGGACAGCCGTCCGGCGGCAAAGCTCTTAAACTTTCAATCGGCGCACAGTGATCGCTTGTTGAGGTGAATATGCCTGCAACTTGGGCGCTTCTTAGAAATCATTCCGACCCTCACGACTCACAGGGGATCGAGTCAATCAGAGAGGTCGGACATGCCATTTTCGACTAAAACTACAAATTGTTATGTTTAATTCGTCACATTTTAAATTTTAGAGGGAGTTTCTTGGGGATAGTTACACGATAGAATCAAAGGAACCACTTTTAAAATCTTTAAGTTTCGTATGAATGGAATTATGGGCTTTTAAATTTTCCAAAGACCGACCTCTCCCATTGACTCGATTCACCGTGTGACTGCGACTTTCAACATGCGATCAGGAGTACAGCGACTCGACCAAAATTTTCAAATAATTTTTCTTACTTCATGCGGCCAGTTCCATCATCCAGAGGCGAGGCGTGAAAGATCGATTTACCTATCGATAATTCCTCATTTGAGGCTATGGTAAAGAATCGATTATAAAGGTGTTCTTTCCTTGCGAACACCCTGTTTATCGATCCTTTCCCATAGGTTTAAATCACAGATCAATCGATACATCGCACAGTACGCCATGCCACTGGGCCAATTTTATCTAAATCTAGTCAACGCTATAACTTCAAAACTCCTTAGATTTTTCTTCCCTGTTAGCAGAATATTCTGCATCAATTTCAAGCTTTAAAGTTGGCTTGAGTCTCTCCGCGAAAATAACATAAAATTTTGAAACACCGCAACGGAGATGCGTGGTTTCGCACTCCGACCATCGATTTGAAACACGAAAATCCACTTTTTACCCACTGTGCGATCGGGGTCAGAGCAGAGTTCCGAATAAACCGAAGAAAACGTGGCTGGAAACTTGATTTCAATGAGTTGACGAAATAGCAACAGGTCCACGAGGAGTGGACAGTGAGGCTGGACGAGAAAACTAGAGGCGAGCCGTGAATGATCGATTATCGATATCTCGCCATTCGAAGCTACGTTAAAGAATCGATTATTAAGGTGTTGACTGCAAACACCCTGTCTATCGATCCTTTTACATAGGTTAAAACGGCAGATCAATCGATATATCGCACAGCACGCCACGCCACGGGAGAAAACCTCTTTCGGCGGAAGAATTTACAACGGGAAGTAGTTAGTTACGCCGGAAGTGTGCGCTCGTGGCGAAAAATTAATTTTTCGTGCGGTCATAGCTCCGGAGAGTCCAAAGCGGAAAAAGCCATTTTATAGTTGAGGAAGGAGGCGAGCTGCGAAGTTTCGAACCTTCGTTGCAAACCCTACGCCTACGGCTTTAACGCAGAGCATTTTGGGTTTGGTTACAGGAAACAAGACAGGGTTGCCGCCGAATCTAGAAAATGAAATTCCCTGACAGTTGAAGATATGCGAAATGGTTAAAAAGACATTGAAATGGAGATGTTGCATGTGTGAGGAATTTGTGATTTGACTGTTGATTCTTATGTAAAAGTTCGCGAGAAACACGATGGTGCCACTGGTTTTCTCTGAAATCAACTCCCAAGCTCAAAAAAAGCTCTCAAGTTGAGGCCAAAATGGAGGGGATATCCAACGCTATCCTGTGAGTCCACCTCTACATCAAGACAAGCTCTACATGCAAAGATAGGGAGCAAATACATTGATAGGGCTGCCACTTTATTTGGGGACTCTACAACTGAAAACACGGCGATCCTGCTAACGTATTTGCTCCCTATCTTTGCATGGAGAGTTTGTCTTGATGTAGAGGTGGACTCTCAGGATAGCGTGGGATATCCCTTCCATTTTGGCCTCAACTTGAGAGCTTTTCTTGAGCTTGGAAGATGATTAGAAAACCAGTGGTACCATCGTGTTTCTCGCGAACTTTTACGTAAGAATCCACAGTCAAATCGCAAATTCCTCACACATGCAACATCTCCATTCCCTGACAGTTGAAGATATGTCATATGGTTAAAAAGACATGGTTAGAATTAGTTTTTCGGCAAAATTCGTCGTTCGAAACGTCAAACTCAGAAGAAGGACACTAGAACACTAGAAAACCAATAAAGGTGACTAAGCAGTTTTTCCCTGACATTTTCGTTATTTTCCTGACATTTCCAGGTGTCCCTCACGCTTTGAAAATCCCTAACATTTTACGTTATTCTGTGACTGTGGCAACCCTAAGAGGAAGAAAACATAATTCAATTTGACGATTAAAGCTTACTGACAACAAATAGAAAATGTGGAATCTACCTGAGCGTCAGCCGGACTTTCCGGCTCCAGGTTTTTCCGGGACCGAATCAGACTTCTACGCAAAGCTCCGACAGGGTTTCGCTGACCGATCTTTTTCGGCAGGAAAAGTTTAACGTTGCAAACAATCGACGCATAGAAGCTAGGCATACGGACTCAGGTGACAGGGACTTAGGTCTGTGAGGATGTTGTGACGCAACCCCCTAAAATCTTCTTCAAGTCGTGCGATATCAATCTTACTTTGCGATTCCTAGATTTCTAGGCGATTTCTCGCTTTGTAAAATCTAGATTTGATGGGACTCAAACTCATTCGAATAAACCGTTTTAGCGTCACGTCTCATTCGGGTCAATCACATCGCATTGTAACAAAAGAAAAAACGACTGACAGGCTCAATTTAATTATTCAGCATCTCTCAAAAGACGGCAGAAATTTTCACAAACCAATAATGTTCGGTACTGCTTCGTTTAACCACTATCATTGGCTTGTAAAATCACTCCGGCAGCAATTCGTATTCTTAGGTAAGAGGACTAGAGGACCAAAAAGGTTGAATTTTTTAGCAGGAAAAACCCGATGAATCCTTCATTTTAGTCAGTCGCACTAACGAAGATCAGAATGCACGCTGACGGAGATTTTTTTTGGCGGGAAAATTAAGATTCGATGACGCAATGACTTAGAACCAGCGCGGGGGAGCACGGAATTGAAACCCGGTTTTAGAACCGAATTTTAGACTAAAACCGCGATCCGCTGCGTCGCGAAAGAGCCTGGAAACACCCGCGAAATTACGCACATTGCGCGCGAACTTACTGGGTGGCGAAACGCGCCGAATTCCGGGGTCGCGGAGAGTTTTGGCCGAGCGCCGAGAACTGAAAGAGAATATTTTTCGCAGCCTTGCCAATACTTCAAGTAAAATCCGCCTACTTCCCATTGATTCTTGCGGGGAAATCGGGGGATTTCCCGCGAGAAGGCAACGCCAAAAGTCGCGGCAAAAGTGCCACGCTCCGAGCCGCTTGCCAAACGACGCCCGGCATCACTCGGTTTGCGGGTGTTTTTGGCGCGTCAATTTCCCGGTTTACGCCAAATTTTCACGGACGAGGCGCGACCGTAAAAATAGGGGGAAAATGAGTGTACAAAGATGCAGAGTTATAACGATTTTAAATGAGGCCCTTTGGGTCTTACTTTTGAAGCCAAAATGCATCGTTACACCACAATGACAGCTCTCCGTAGTGCCAAGATCACTATTAGAGATCAATACTCTTTTCAGCTGAATGATGATGGACGAGCAGTGGCGCGGCGTGCTTTGCGATACATAGATTGTTATGCCATTTAAACCTATGGAAAAGGATCGATAATCAGGGTGTTCGCAGCGAACACCTTAGTAATCGATTCTTTACCATAGGTTTAAATGGCAGAACAATCGGTACGTCGCAAAGCACGCCACGCCACTGTGGACGAGGGGCGTACCGTCGAGACGTCTACAAATTTTATGCAAAAAATCTCAGAAAATTTCATCACCACATTTGGACCGAGTTTAACAGAAAGGAACCAAGCCACATCAGCTATTGCCAAATTTAACTGGGCAATTAAATTTTTTACGAGAGAACGTTTGTGCGGATTCCTTAGAAACTTTAAAGGAATTTGCTTCAAACTATGGAGATTTTTCACTGAAATTTGCACGAAAATCCGCACAACCGTTTTCATGTAAAAAATTAAATTGCCCATTTAAATTTGGCAATGGCTGATGTGGCTTGGTTCCTTTCTGTTTAACGCGGTCCATTTAGGACCTCTTTCGATCCAGGCAAAATACCCGAAATCGCAAATCCCGCTAAAAATTGGCAACTGTTCGGAAAACTCAGATGCAATGCGGCTTCAGGAGGATCAATGAAATGGTATAGGTACACCACATGACTGTTAAAAATACTGCGAAGTTTTACGACGATTTTAGTACCCCACTAAAGAACCGCCAGTTTGAGACGAGAATAGAGCGAGCGTGTGCTGTGGATGAGACGAAATCTGTTACTAACAGTGATTGGACGTAAAAAGGCTAATTCTTCGACCAACTTCTTCACCTGCTGTGCACTTTTTGGCGTCTCTTGAATAATACTTTCATTTTCCCGAGTTGGCGTGTTTTCATTCTCACCGGTCAAAGAATTCAAAGTTACCACAGAATGAAGAAATTGAAATTCCCTAACATTTCCCTGATTTCCCCGTCACATTTTGGTAAAATTCCCTGAAATTGTGAAGATACATGCTGCAGCATACAAGATGTATGCTAAAGGATTAAAAATACATAATTTCAAATCAGTGGCGTGGCGTGAATAATCGATTATCGATATCTCGCTATTTGAATCTATGGTAAAAATCGATTACTGAGGTGTTCGCTGCGAACACCCTGATAATTGATCTTTTTTCATAGGTTTGAATGGCATAACAATCGATAAATCGCGATTCACGCCACGCCACCGTTTCAAATAGTTTTTGCTCAAAATCTATTGTTCGAAACGTCAAACCTAGTCTAGAAAGCAAATGAAGACGCCTTGACAATTATTCCCTGACATTTTCAACATTTTCGTCATTTTCCTTGACAATTCCAGGTTTTCCTCGACTTTTTAAAATTCTCTGACGTTTCCCGGTATCCCCTGACCGTGGCAACCCTGAGAATCGTTGGCGAAAAATTCTGGAGATTTTAATAAAAGCGACAACCCGCGAGCATTCTACGGAGTGAACCGCCGGTTGACGGCGAGTTCCGGTGGGGTCTATTGAGAGCTTAGGCCACGGTAGTCAAGGTCGGTTACTGTGCGGTGCCCTCCTGGGTCCCCCCGCGGGAGGCAGGGGTCACAGGATCACAGGATGTAGCACGGAGAGGAGCTTTTCTGGAATGTTCCAGCTACCCCGAGGCCCCCGTCCAGTCTCCAATCCGGAGCCAAACGGCGCCGTGAGAATACTCGCTGATTTAATTGACGACCCAAGCGATCCTTGCAAGTTGGTCAAGAGGGTACACTGGTAAAAGAAAACGACATTGAATCTGGAGTTCGGACTCTTGAAAACATTGACAAGAAAAAGGACTCTTGATTCAATCAGATCTAAGCTTAAATCAAAAGGAAATCCGCTCAAATCAAGAGGCTTGGTTCTTGATTTAAGCTTAAATCTGATCGAGTCAAGAGTATTTTTTCTTATCGATGTTTTTAAGAGTCTGGACTCTAGATCCAATGTGTTTTTTTCCAGTGTATCATGGATTTGCTCTTCATGAACGACATGAATCCATCGAAAAATTTACACGTGAATCGATCGACATGAATCGATTGAAAAGATAAAGCGTGAATCGATCGACGTGATTCGCTCGACAACCGTATAAGTCGGTCCACAGACTCTTTCATCGATCGACAAACCCGTGAATCGGTCGACAAACCCTCGAATCGATCGACAAACCCGTGAATCAATCGATCATGTCGATCGAATCGACACCGGCTTTTTAATAATCTGTCGATCGATCCACGTTTTCATTTTTAGATCGATTCATGTCGATCAAATCCATACCCTCCGGTTGGTCATAAAAACAGGATTTCGTTTATTTGAGATTTTTCTTCAGATCGACGGAGTTCGATTTGAGGATTCTGTGCATGGATTTCGAAGGGAGCTACAAATTAACTTTCCGGAGCTTGGGGGATGAAGTAATGATCGTCAGTACGATGAAAATTCTTCTAGTGACCCACGCGTCGCACTGGTTGAGCGTTGAAGGGGGGGGGGTGGATTTATAATTTAGAATCTCGTTGCGAGTTCATGTATGCATCGATCGTTTGGCAATCTTGTCGTCGACGCTTGTCCAAGTCCGACGAGAATCGGTTGGGTGCACGAGCCGAAGCGTGTCTAAGGTCGCATGCCACCGAGTTTCCTTCTGTCGCTTTTCTCGCATTTTCCACTCGGAATGCGGGCTCGAGGTCTTCCGATAGAGCAGCGACAACGGTAACAAAACAACTTGTTCGATACGAAATATTCGTGAGAAAAACTGGAGTTGGGATTAAGGCCGTAAAAACCAGGAAGAAAATCAAGCGTAAAAATAAAGAAAATTGGACACTAAAATCGAGACAGCTATTTAAGTTACGTTAACCCTTCCTCTTGCCGGCAAGTGATCCGAAATTTAGAGATTTATCCCTGGATCTAGGGATTTTTAAGCATTTCTAGAGATCCACGGATTTTTCAGTGTTTCTGGAGATCTAGGGATTTTTCAGCGTTTCTGAAGATCTAGAGATTTTTAAGCGTTTCTGGAGATCTGAGGATTTTTTAAGATAAGGTAAAAGTAGAGGAAAACGGATCTTTAACCCTTAATTTTAGCTTCGATCCAATAAAAAATAATCGATTACATGAGTCTTCGATAAAAATGTCGTTTTTTGCCGAATCAATGGCTTTTTAAAAACAAATCTGGGGATTAGGGCATTTCAGCGAGATTTGGAGTTTGGAGATTTACAGATTTCGCCCCGGATCAAGCTTGCCCGCGGTCTCTGATTTTTGAGGTTTCCACCAGCTGTCACTACCCGTTCCCGTTTGCGTTTAATGCCCTGCGATCTCATTTCAGGGCCATTTTTCGGAAAATGTCTAACATTTTTTTGGAAAAAGTACGTTTTAAGTGTAGCGCTCAAAAATTACAAGTTCTGACAGATGAATTTGAAAATAAAACTAGGTGCATTGACCTTGGGAGGGCAGAGGGCAAACGGTGCACCGGGCATCGACGATGGTGCCCGCTTAATAATGGGTGTAATTTACAGGCGTCGTCGCTTAATTGGCCCATATTCCAGTTCCGCATCCCGACGCGACACTTTTAATCTCAACCGATCGCAGGGCTTTCTCGAACGTTCCAGCCTCACGATCCGCTGCAAATTCCCCTCTCTTCTTCACGCTTGGCTCCTCTTCCTGTGACGCCAAAACCGGACGTTTTTTTACAGAAAAGGATCACGATGAATATATTGTCTCACGCAATCTAAGGTACCCGAAGAAAAAAAGTAAATACCTAGAATTTACTAGTTGGTAATGATATTCTGGAAGTGCCTAGAGCATGCCCTTTTTCACGAAGTTCTGGTGTCCGATCACTATACGGCGCTTGATACTCGTGCCTTGTCTTGATCTCAAATGCTAATTTACACAGTATAACTCTAAAACTATTTTAAAAGTATTGTTGCGGGTTGCTGTCATGCTGATTTTCAAATTCAGACGATGGTTGTTTGGTTATACATTTTTTTAAGATACCTACAGAAAAGAATTTTTTTGAATATTGCCGAATATACTGCCGGGAGTTCCTATTAACATTACTATCGAGAACACCCTGGCAATCCTGACAATAGTTGTCATTTATGCTGAAATCCTGCTGATTTACGGGGAGAGGGATCCAACACCCCCCTCCCCCGTAAAACTACTTTTTCAGTAATTATTTCTTGAAAGTATTTAGGCCGAAATTCATTAGTCACGAGGTTCCAATGCCCTATCATTCAAATCCGACATGCTTTTTGTCAGTATCATTGTCAGTCTTTGGAGCGAGAAATATTGCGGTATCCGTAACAACAGTATCCAACACCTACATTGGGGCCCTCGTTTACCTTTCTTTACCAAGGTTAAAAGGGCGGAACGCAACCGTATTCCTGCTAACGGCGCACATCACTTGTTATTGCAGGCGATCGTTGGAACTTCACCTGCGCTTCGCATGCATGTACTGAAGTGTTAATATAAATGCATATTATGTATGTATCGAATCCTGACTAAACGAACGGTAATTACATGTAAATCACAAATACAACATGGAAAATTTCGCTGTGATCATTTTTTATTGTATTTTGGCACTCACTAAGGCGAGCCATTATTATTTTTACTCGTATAATTAAATTAAGGGGAGAAAAAAAGCAGGGCGAAAACAATATGCCAGTCGCAATCCTCTCGTTTATATTTGATCTCCTGTTACCGCTCTTCTACAGAAATGGAAGTCCCCAAACCCAGGCCTCTGCAGTCTGCACCGAAGAAAGGACGTATTCTTGCTAAAAGGAACTATATGCAGGATTTGCACGTGACATAGTTCCTTTTAGCATAAATACGTCCAAATAATACGAGCCGGTCTTTTCTCCGCGACCATCGGACACGAAGGGAATTTAATTTTTCAGCTCTCTCCCAATAGTCGTGCTAAAAAAAAAGTCATAAGTGCATTGGAATGCTGTCAAATTTCTTCAAATAAAATATTCATCTTTCAGAGAAATTTTGATCGTTTCCCCTTGAAAATTTCGGACGCGCGGTATATAAATCGAGATCGAAATTCGGCGTAAAAATTAAGAAAAAATAAAAATGAACTATAGAGAAAATTCGTTTTTTATCGACAGAAATCCGGCAGCACCTGATTGTGCATACAGCGTTTCTACTTAACAGGGGATCATATTCCAGCACGTAATCATGTACATGATGTGAATTTTTCGGCCGCCAAATGGCAAACAACATTGGCTATTATCGTCAACGCCTTTACCATAATTGGCTGCGGCAGACAAGGTGTGTGTGAGGGTGAGCATGTGTGAGTGTGTGCGGACGTGAAAGGTATGTCAAGGGATAAAGCTGGTCGCTATATCGATTCATCGATGAGACTGATGTCTTCAAAATTATTATTCTGAGGCCCTAACTTGCAACGCGTGCCAATATAATAACGGCTTGTGTTGAAAAGCGTCGATCCGATTCGAGCTTGAACGAATATTTGGACATTATTGCAACTGGGAACTACGATTTCTGGCTCACCCGTAAAAACGCTAATGTGCATGGAGAAACTAATGGTTTATACTTTGTTCCTTAATTGAGCCAGAAATTGTAGTTCCTAGTTGCGATCGTGTCGGATGAGGCAGGCGGACAGCTTTAGAATTGATACTTTTCCTCACTGAAAAAAAATTCTCGGCGTTTTTACCAAGGTCCGTTGGTACCTTTACCATCTCACTTTTTTACCAATTATTGGTAATCTTACCATGACAGACTGGTAAGCTTACCTAAAAACCGGTATTTTTACTGTTTTTCTCAGGTAAGAATACCACTTTTATTGGTAATCAATTCCCACTAACTTTACCATTTTATCTTAGTAATTCTACCACAGTCGATAAAAAATATTAGTGTTTTGACCGGGGCCCAGTAAAATTACCGAGAAAGTCGACAGTGTTACCAGGATTTCTCGGTAAAATTACCAATTCCATAAATGGTAATTTTACCAAGAAAAAACTGGGATCAAATAGAACCCTGAATTCTTGGTAATTTTACTCTTTTCTTAGTAAATACACCGAGATTTTTTTTTTTCAGTGTACAAAAAGAAATTTTAGCTGATCAGTATCATCATCTTTCAAAGAAAAGGCTTGGACAAATTAATAATTGAGCCGGAGTGGGACTCTTTGAGAATTGTGTTGTTTCAAGTGAACGGTGAAGCATAGAAAATTGAAATTTTGATTTTCTCGATCATTGGAGAGCTCCTTGCCATCGATACATCCGGATTCGATAAACGGCGCAAATCGATTGACGACTTTCACCGCGACCACAACCAGATGAGCGTGACGCCATTACATGACAAGATGGGTCCTCCAAGTTGGGATTCTCTGCACATATTTGCTTAAACCAACGCGACCCCTCCAGATTCGGCGACCAACTACGTCAATGTTCGCGAGCATGGCTTGCCGACACGTAGAGCCTTAGTTATGACGTCAATGATGTAAGACGAAACTCTAATAGCCAATTGGTACCAGATAGTAAATAATATGGCCTGGTTACACGCTCAAATTTCCGTCAAATTCCGATCAAAATTATGACCAAGATAGCGCTCGAGAGTTATCTAGATTGATGAGTAAAATTAATTAAAACAGCGTGTTGCTTGAAAGAAGCATAAAATAAGCACGGTTGTGTGGAAATCAGATGAAGGATGAGCCCCACAGTCCCACCATCTACCATCAAATTTTTGCAGGCCGCAGAAATTTGATGGTAGATTGTGCGCACCAGTCACCATTTGATCGGAAATTGATGGGAATTTGAGCATATACCAGGACAATAGAGCAACCGCAAACAGGCTTTTCAATAAATGCGACCGCATAACAGAGGAAAACATTTTGTTCCTTTATGAGAACACACGTTCCTTAAGTTTACAAAAATTTACTTATTGAATGAACCATCATATCGACGGTCAAGAAAAGTGACCACGCATCTCCACTGCGGTGTTTCAAAATCTTTGCTCCGATTTGAATTTTTCCGAGAGAAACAAACCAACTTTACAGCTTGAAATGTAAACAGAATACTCCACTGACAGAGAGAGAAAATCATGAAAGTTTTCAAGAGATTCAGTTGACTAGTTTTCCAGTGCAAAAATAGAGTATGACAAGCAGTCAAATTTCGAAAACAGAGATAAGCGGTTTCGCCATTTAATGTTCCTGAGCCTGAGCGCCAGGAATCGTGACCACTGCTGACAATTTTATTTATATTGAATTTATAGGTGAGTATACTTTTAAAATGTTAGGTTCTTGCAAGATGAGATGACCTGAAGAAGAGAGATTTATCCAATTGTCCAAAATTTCACGTTGTCTTTACTAAGAGGACATCTTTTCAAAGAGGGCCTCCCACAAAAAAAAACTCATTTTCCGAGTTTTTCGACACGTTATGTTTTAGCAACAAGTGACTCGAATATTCTGCCTCGGACGCTGACCATAAAGTTAGACTGGGTCAGTCGAGCATGCGCGCGGGCGTGCGCTCAGGTCCGATAAAGTAATTTTCGCCAAGCGAGGGCCACTCGGACCAGTCAATGTTGAGACCTCACAAGTCCACTCTTCGATGAGCCGCGAGCTTCATAAGAGCACCGCGAGCTGGGGCTCATCAAATAATTGCGAATGTTCGGTTTCAACATCGACGCATTCATTTTTCCCACGACCTCCGGCTCGCGCGATCCGAAGGCGACCAGGTCGTCGACCAATGCCGCGAGTTCGCACGCTCCGCGGATCAACAACAACAACAACACGGCCGCCCCCGCGTCGAGCATCGTACGCCGATATGTTGCATCTTAAACATAAATGCTGTGAAACATTTCGAACGTTCCCTACGATTTTCCGAGTTGAAATGCATTATACTTTGGGTTATCCGCACTAATGTGGCGGTCGGGTGGTTCGGATAATCCGGAGGTCACTTAAAATAACGACAACTTTCATCAAATGAATGAAAAAACGATAAAAATGCTTTAAAAACTATACGTTTACTGGAAAAAAAAACGCATTGGATCTGGAGTCCAGACTTTTGAAAACATTGACAAGAAAAAATACTCTTGATTCAATCGGATTTTTGCTTGAATCAAAACGAAATCCGCTTAAATTTAGAGGCTTGGTTCTTGATTTAAGCTAGATTCTGATGGAATCCAGAGTACTTTTTCTTGTCGATGTTTATAAGAGTCTGGACTCTAGATTCAATGTGTTTTTTTCCCCCCAGTGTATACTTTAAGTATAATGTATAGACTATAATGTTTAATGAGTTTTTAGTTTATCGACGCCTAAAGTGCGAAACCACGTATCTGCATTAGGGTGAATCAAAATGTCCGCTCTCATGTTATATTTTGACGTAAAAGAAGAATAATTTTTTCGGAAAATCGGATTATCCGGTGCAGAGCTCTAATATGTGTCCGGACCAATCACAACGCAACAGTTGCATAGCCTCTTACATTAGCAAAGACATCATTTGAAATTAAGTGCAAATAACATAAAGCGCAGTCGATCGTAAAGATCCAATGTTTACATTTTAAATGCAAAAAACAGGTCGTTGAATGAATAATTCCATTAATTATTCAAAATTTTAGCCATGAGTCATACCCGTTGACCTTATTCCATGCGCGCAGGTCCGAGCCATCAAACCGATGAAGATCGTTATCATAACCTCAAATCTGAATTTTTCCCTCTCTATTATATTAGCGCACCGTCGAGTACTGAGTGTTGAACTATGATGACCGAACCGTTAGATTGAGCTTTTGGCAACTTTGCGGGCTTGATCCGTGCTGCATCGGCACCTGCGTCAACTTTCACCCGCCGTCGCGCGTCGGTTGAGCCGTCCGTCCTAGCTCGACGCGACGGTTCAACGCCCGCGCTGTGAGATTTCTAACGCCACACGTTACCCGCTACCGGGTGGTAACGACCGGCCCGGTCGGTTAACGCCAAAACCACAGTCTACGATCCCTCCAACAGGGCAATTAATTATAGTACAAGTGATACAAATCAGGTGCTCTGATCCTTGAGAGAATTTTAGGATAAGAGATGTACATTCTACGCCCATCAATAGCAGCTTTCGATAACGATTATACATATACAACGAGAGCAATACAGGTAACGAAGCCGGGTAGATAACTGCACACGATTGTAGGACTTTTTGCCTATTATACTATCTGTAGGCATTTGTTTCGAACATTTGCTTTTTGCAGATTTCCCGAGAGAACATCTCAAATTCTGGGACTCTTTCAGTTGATAAACGACGCATTTCATCATCACTTTCGGCCGTGAATTTAAAATTGACCTCGATGCTCTCAGTATCCTTATAGGTAAAGAGAGAGGCGGGAAGCATTTAGAGAAAATTCTTCCGTGCGTTTGAAAATTGACCTCAAAGTTCTAGGAGTTCCCTCAGGAAAAAAAGGCGGAAAAAATTACAATTTTTCGAGATTATTCTCCCGACTGAGGTGAAAATTCAAAAGGAGGGGAGGATTGAGGAAAAATTTCAGTCATTATCGTGAAATTTGTCGATGATAATCGGGATACGTAACACCCTTGACTTCTGAAGCTCTTTTTAAGACTTGACGACTCTGGCCCGTTCGATGGTTAAAAATTAAAACCAGAACAAACATCGCAACAAAACGTAGGATTTTGTTGTCATTTTCGCTTTGCCCATGCATACATGAACATTTTCTCGGGCTTGTAGTCAGGTATTGAGCCTCTGTTTCAAGGTGTTATTTCGACGTAGGTTTAGCCGAGAGTTAGGTCAAGTAATGAGGATGGGGCGTCTGGCAAGCTCCACACTCGACGCTCGAGAAACGGCAAAACGGCCGCGGCCCCAAACGACATGGCGCCGCGAAACGGACGCCGAAAGCTCTAGAAGAAATCGACACGACGCCACATACCGCTCCAATACGGATGGCGTTAACTGCGATTGAACACCACAATCATCGACTTCTTGTGCGTTTTTGGTACGGCCCGTGCTTTACGACTCCTCCTGTACTCAGTTTCGGGATGACGATATATCTTTGCAAACTGAGATATCTGGCCACAGGCTAGTTCTACTGAGCGCCGCGCCGCGCCGTGTCAGGCGGAGAGATGCAAGATGCAAATGAGGTAAACAATGACTCAATAGTCCCGGAGCCAACTTGGCGGTGAAATACGGCCCGCGACACTCCCAGCTCGGACAACGGCACAAGCCAAAACACGGATAAACAATCGGCGACCGACATCACCGCTCATCAATGCCGTTCCCGCGGGACGGTGCATCGTGCAGCGTATGCATTCCCCCGGGCATAAATTCCATATTTTCTTCGTGTTTTTCTCTCCGCGCTGGCATTGAGAGACAAAGCGCGTAATTACCCGCTGCCCAATGCGAATCATATTATTCATGTTTTCTGCGCGCTAATCCAACGCCACGGCTCCGCGGATACGTTCAAACAACGCAACTCGCGTGTAAAAGCTGTAGAGATTTGGCGTTCCGGCTTGGGGCGGCGAGTTTCACACCTGTCAACTTTCCCATTCTCGACCCGAAAAGGACGTAAATGATGTTTATGCACGGAAACTGCAATTTTCTCGTGTTTGCGTTCTTGACATCTCCTGCGAGAGCGTGGAAAAATTGGTAAACGCGGACAACAATGATAACGAGTTGCGCGGTGACGCAGAAAAACTTTCCTTCCCATAAAAACGCCTTAGGTACTAAAATAGCCCTTGAAGTTTCACGTGATTTTCGCTTGAAATTTCACGTAATTTTTCACTCGAAATTTCAATAGAATTTCAAAAATTTTTTGAAACTCCATAAAAATAGCCTACAATTTCAAATTATAGAAATTCCACAGGAAAATTTCAAAACATTTCACGTGAAATTTCAAATTCTTATTTTTCATGAAATTTTCCGAATCAGCTTAGGTGCGGGCAAAGAAAATACATTTGGGACACCCTGCACTGCTCCCTTCCACATAGTGTAAAAGTTATTTTCGGAGGTCAACGCTTAGATTCGCCGATAATGATGGCTGATGACCTACGAGCGATTGGTTCGAATATTCCTGGCCTAATTTGCAAAAAACTCGCCTAGCATGACTAGCTAGTAGCGGCAGTGGGCTTTTTTTTGGAGCTGAAGGACACGGTTCTGTTAATTTTTCGCTTATCAGCAGGATTCGGAATTTTTCCATGTCTTATCCACGAAATGTTGATGAGGAAACTTCGATTGCCGTTCTTGAGCTCCGGCCGTATCTTGCCACTGAATCTCCGAACTTAGTCGTTTCGATACGGCGATGTTGTGCTCTGTTAAATTCAAGTTTTGGGCGCGATCGAGGCATATATCGATATTTACTAGAGCTACGCACTGGAAAAAAAAACAAGAAAAAAAAACACATTGGATCTAAAGTGAAGACTCTTGAAAACATTGACAAGGAAAAATACTCTTGATTCAATCAGATTTTTGCTTAAATCGAAAGGAAATCCGCTTAAATTAAGAGGCTTGGTTCTTGATTTAAGCAAAAATCCGATTGAATCAAGAGTATTTTTTCTTGTCGATGTTTTTAAGAGTCTGGACTCTAGATCCAATGTGTTTTTTTTCCTGGTGCGATTTTAGGTCCTGACAGACGATTTTTCGGTTTTCGCCGCCGCATTTGATCACCCAGCGAAGGGTCATAATCGGACGTAAATCACAGGATTCTGTTTGCTTGAGAGGGAAGAATAACTCATTAGATGGCGGACGTTAGGCGAAGTTTATTTGTTTTACAGATTTTAGCACCCAACATCCGGAAGTGCGTGGCTCGACGCTGTGACCTCCAAGACGGTACACAATACACGGCGAAAAACGTTTTACATGTGATGGTCAAAAATTGGCTGTTGAGTAACGGGCCCTGAAATTTTACCAAACCTCGAAGTGCATGCAAAAAAGATAGCTCAACACCAGTGGCGAGGCATGAATAATCGATAATCGATATTCTCCCATTTGAAGCTATGGTAAAATATCGATAGTTACGGTGTTTGTTGCGAACACCCTGATTATCGATCCTTTTTCGTTGGTTTAAGGGGCAGATCAATCAATATATCGCAAAGCAAGACGCACAACTGCTCAAGACGTTGTTCAACAGCCAACGGGAGGAAAATTCTAAAGGCTGAGTACGGAGCCCGAAAGTATGAGACACTTGATGCAATGCGTGAAGTTGAAGTATTCGTGCAGTCTTGTTGGCGCTAATATGTGTTACATATTGCCTACACGCAATAATTTATGGGTCTGTGTTTGTCTCTGTGGCGCGGCTCCTAACTTTTGGTCGAAAAACTTCGCATTCCTTATCAGGAGGTCAACAGGACATTCACACAAAAATTACAAACTTTTTGCAACTCTTTACAGACTTTTACCAAAAGATGATGCTGTTATTGCGGTGCACGCTTCATGGTAATTCCCATGGCGTGCCTGCACTAATTAGGGGATGACGAAAATTTATCTTTGCCAACCGAAGGATTTTTTGGGGCTTTTACGAATAGACAGTAAAAAATTGCGGACCATCAACGGACTTAATATCCAGGTTATCATGATTACGGTTTTTTTACTAAATTTATAAACTCTGAAGGCACTAAACTTTCATTTTTCTCATTTGCTGTGGAATCCAGCGCGTTGAATACCACAGTCAATTTAAAGCACATCGGGGCAATGTACCAGAGTTCTGCGGTTTTCATTCCAATTAAGTGCTGAGATTAGAGGTAACATATCAATTTTTGCGGTTTCCGCTGGAATTCTGTGCTGAAATTCAGGCGATCTCGCAACAGGACGGAGGCACCGCACGCGTTCCGCAAAGTAAACAACACGAAACGAACACTAAATCAATTGAGTGAAAAATAAAAAATAGAGGATGTCAGACGCAAGACCACGCAAGACAATATGCGCATGCGTCAAGTGCGCGATATGATCGTACAGATCATCCTGAGTGCGCATAAGCTAATTAATTCATATACAGACATTAAAAACCTGGTTGCCACGTTTCGGAAAAACCAGAATACTTGGTCCAAAGTTGCATTGTGCTGCAGTAAACTAAACACGGGTTCGGCAATCTTGATCGAACTTTCGAGTTACTCAACTTGAAAGGAGTATAAAACTTGGATAAAAGAATGGAGAATTATCCGTCCAAAAATATATGCGAATTTTTTTAAGAGTATATATACTACTTTACTATGCGAAGAAAATTCGGGAAAATTCGCCGTTTCCCGTACGAGGGAACGTAACTCAATTCCAAGGGACCGACATTGACTCGAACAATTCTATTTTTTTAAAAATAATGTACTATACGTCATTTTTGTTCAAAATTTTGCTGATTTTTGCACGAGATCCGAGAAAAAATCAATGAAATTTTCAGTTAAGAATCCCCAAGATTTTCCTAGTAAAAATGCAATTGGCGAGGGGAAATTTGACAACATTGAAATTTAGTTACGTTCCTCCGGGAGGGGAACGAGGAATAATTGTGAGGCCACAGGATATTTTCACGTATCACCATCGCAATTTCGAGAATCGAAAAAGATGTCCGGTAATAACTGCGGCAACATTGGTGAGAAAACAGAGCATAGTCCGAGATTTGCAAGTACACTAATTATTGCGGGTTACACGAATTATTAATGGCGCAATTACACTGCCCGGGATTGCTCAATATATTTGAATGCTGGATTCGCGAGCAATGTCCAAAAAACCCGATCTCGGTTGCGTCACGCTTCGTGAAAATGTAAACATCGTTAATGGGTGAGAGGCCCGTTTGATTGCAGTGGTTAACTCGTACAAAACGGTGGATTTCGGCCGTGATTTTTCGGTGATTTTCCAACGGATATTTACTTCCTTCCGCGCGGAATGCGCCCCTCAAGCATGGAATTCAACTTGTCAGTACTGAAATGAAAATTATAGGCGTGTGGATTCCAGATTATTCCTGAGAATTTATTTTCCACTTCGGGAGCCTTTCGCTAAAATTTCCATCCAACCTCGCAAACATGTTTTGAAGATTTATGGATTGTGATATAAATAGTTCCTTGGCAACTTTTTAAATGATAAATGGATGTGAGTTTGAGATATTTAAAGGATTTTACTCCTAAGATAATATATAAAAACATAGGAGAGTAGAGACACGACTTTTTAGAACAGTAGTTACCGGTAGAAAAAAATATTTGATTTGAATTACATATTTTTCAGAAAAAAAAGAAAAAAAAAGAAAAGAAAAGAAAAGAAAAAAAAAATACGGTGATTGGAATGAGATTCTGGAGAAATAATCCCTAAAACTCTTGCATAAATACAGTCATGAAATGAAAAACGATTCGATGCATGTTCAAAATTTCGTTCATGAATAATTCAAACAGATGAGAATTTCACGCTGTGGAAATCCACCATGCTTTTCCCTATCACGTTGAACAAGTGACTCAGCTCGATGCATTATTTTTTAAAAAAAAATTCCTGAATATTTTGAAAGAGACATCTTGACGACTTGGAAATTCACCTTCCCCCTTCTTAACCCTTTGGAATGGCAGAGCGAGTGGGAAATACACTTTTACTGACCCCATACCGCGGAGACTTAAACGCCCGCCGATAAAGAACAACTTAACGTCTGCTGCTTTCTTTTCTCCCCCTCACACGTCCTTTGCTTTGACTCGTTCCTTGAAAACACATTAAAAGACGACTGACCAGTGGTGAGGCGTGAGTGATCGATGGATGCAAAAAATGCACTGAAATTTGCACAAAAATCCGTACAACTGTTGTCATGTAAAAAATTAAATTGCCCGATTAAAATTGGCAATAGCTGACGTGGCCCAAATCGTTGCTCAAATCGAGGTAAGAGAAACCGTGGTACGCACTGCGAAAAAACGGAGAATTCGAGCGGAGACATGCTGAAATTCGCCTACATGTTACCGTTGACAGTGCGAGGCGGCAACCGAGACACGCGCGGGGATAAAATAATACGCCTACTCACACAGCCGGCACAGCAGGGTTAAAACTGGACGTATTTATGCTAAAAGGAACTATATTGCACGAAATCCCTATGTACATAGGTCTTTTTGGCATAAATGCGTTCGACTGGAAATCAAAAGCTTTTCGCAAGTCGGACATTCGTGTCGCAATTAATGCACATCCTGCCATAAGGAAATTCGCCCCGGAGCACCAAATGACGCACCAGGAGTAAAAAACAAGAAGGGAAAAAAACTAAAAGAAAAAACAAAACTAAACTGGCGTTACGCTGCACTGGAGGAGAGGGCAGTATAAATGTTTAATTGACTCATTCGACGATTGGTAATTGTTGTTGTTTTACCGGCACTCGCTCCATTAAATATTAACACGACCACTAAACGCTCTCACGATTTTAAACGGCGTCAAATCGTAAAAAAAATATGTGAGCTTTTGCGAACCGGAAGGCCGTTTTTACGGAATTTTTTGAGGAGACAGTAAACCTGAACGATCTCGATAATTCCATCCATTAAATTTGAGAAGGGTTTCATGAAAATTTAGAAAAACCCTTCGTACTATCCGAGTCTTAAAGGTTGAAAATTAGTTGTGAAACAGTTCACAGAATAGCACGCAAATTGGTAAAAATATTTAAAATAATAGAGGAATATAGGAAAATTTTGCCAGTCATCAAGACACACAAGATACAGGCGCATTTTTTGACAAATATCTTTTTCAGGCCCACTTAGAAATTATTATGGATTTAACATGTTTGAAATGTTTTAGGTCAGGAAAGACTGTGCTCTTATATTATTCTGGCCTGGTGAGGTACGCTAGTTGGACGTTTTTATGCTAAAAGGAGTGAAAGACATGTAGAAAAGAAGGAGTGTGCTCGATAGATGACGGCCGAAAGAATGAACGGGAATTACAAAACGCCAGTGACGTCAGCGGCGACGACCAGGACCGGGAATGACGGTAGGGGATCTTTAACTCATGAGCCTTGTCCACAAAGCTCTTGTCACATGCCCACGGCTCATGAGTTAGCAAATTTTGGCGCTTGGTTCCTTTTAATTTAATGCGAATTCCCACTTTTCCATTTTCCCAAAAGGAATCACGCCTACTTTTACATTGTTTCTTATGCAGCTCAAACGAACACACCCTATAGTTCCCACCCTTATCTAGTTCTTTTAAGCAAAAATACGTCCAGTTAATTAGTTTTATTGGTACTTACGAGAAGTATATTCAACTTGCAATAAAAACTATTACTGTAACCCTGATTATAAAGTGACGCTTTTTGTGCGTTGGAGCTTCTGTTCGAACGTGGTGCTTGCTGTAACGGTAGTCGAACTTTATGATCACCGTTTTAAATACTTTGTCTCAGTCTGAGATTGGGTAATACTGACACCGGCTCGACGGAGCTTTTGCGCGGTAGTCATTATCCTCAGAATGCAAGGCGTTGCCAACAGGACTTAACGACTCTTTTTAATTGCAGAGCACTCCGTACCGCTATATTCTTGCCCGTTTTCCTCACGTGTTCATTCCGTTCTGTTCTTTTACGATCAAAAACATGTGCGGGTCTGCACTGAACTCACGTTGGATCTCACTCAGTTAAAATTAATAATAATAAAAAAACTCAAATTATGGAAAAAACAAGACAAGAGGATACATAAAACGAAGAAAACAAGCCTATTTTTGAACAGATATTATGAAAAAGTATCCAGCTAAAATGATTTAATTTATTTCTCCCGTAAAGATACTTAGGTTAGTTGGAAAAGTGAGGCGGAAATTGTTGTTCTCATTAGAACGCGAACATACATACTTTTGAATGAAAAGAAAGAGTACAGGAAGACTGAGGGCGAAATACTTGTTTAATTCTAAGCGGGTCTCAAAAGCATTGGAACTTATACATTCAAAAGTTTTAACAAGGAGGCTTAAACATTTTTTCAAATGCTCTAATGAAGTAAATAGAGGAGAGGGGTATGAAATTTATACTTGTTTTCTATACAAATTAAACTTTTTCGAAAACCGATTATAGTTAGATGACTGTCAACGACTCTCCGCCTGTCCCGTCTCACGCCCAGCCATTGGTCAATGACGTCACACCTAAGCTGAACGGTGATTGGGGGAGGCGGTGAGCCGGATGACGCCGCGAGTATTGTGGAGTTCTTCTCACTTTTTTTAGGCCATCTTTTTAGAGAAACGTTTTATCTCGAAAGGATGCTGTCACGGTATCTAGTCTTTTTATCCATTTCCATCCACCACATTTGTGTTTTCCATATTCAGAATACATCACCTTCGTTTCTCGCATCTCCAGTTGTGTTTTTTTGAACGTCCAGTTTCCTTATTTTGCACGCCGCTCTCCCGAATGATCGCTTAGCGCGACGCCCGCATTGACAATGACTTACTTTTTTATTATTCTTTACGCACATACAAAAAAATTACCAATGTGCGTAAAGAAGAATAAAAAAGTATGACGTCTAACTATAATCGGTTTTCGAAAAAGTTTAATTTGTGTAGAAAATAAGTGTTCATAGTGCCGATAAAGTGTTAAAAATTGTGCAGTATGCTACTACAACATAGGTATGAAATTTCCCCGAATTATCAATTCAGATAGTACTGGCATTTTTTTCTTCCTTTCTTTCGTTAGTGTGAAATACAGAGGTGTAAATGGCCTTAGCTGCTCAAGCACCGCTTCAAAATAAACTTATCTTACTACTACTACTACTATGGTAGGTTGAAGACATCATGAGATAAGAATTTTGGGGGAAAATTCAAGTTTTATTTGGGATTCGATTTTGTCTACGTTTTCAAAGCGTTACCAAATTTTCGCTTTCAACACGACCAAAATTGTCCGTGTTTTTGTTATCCTGTTGTTGAAATTCAACAGTTGAATACGTTGTTACAATGCCGCGGCAAACACTGTGTCTGAATCAACAAGCGCATCTACGCACCTGTCGAATGAATATAAACGGAGGAAAGGAGTGATATGCAATTCACACGGAAAAATCAAAAAAAAAAAAAAAAAAAAAAAAAAAAAAAAAAAAAAAAAAAAAAACGAGGGAAACAGCTGAATCACGCGCCGGGACCTAAACTAACAACGCGAAAAAGCTAATGAAGCTCTCCATTGAAAAACGACGAATATGCAGAGTGTTTCAAATATAACGTACGTCGTTTCAGCAGACGAGACGTCAAATGAGAAAAGCAAACACTGCGAAAATATCTAAGGTCCTACCTCAGCTTCTTTTAACATCTCAATCATCTCGAAGCAAGTCATTCTTGAGTAGAAACGCAAACGTTTCAATCTTGTCACCGTCGAGAACAACAAAGTAGCAAAAGAGAGAGACAAAATCGAATCGCCGAGACTTTCAGTCAATATTTTTCGGTTGAACCCCGAAACATGGGAGCTGTTCCTGCAACAGGTAACGCTTCACCGGCGAAATAGATGACTTACAAATTAGACTAATGACCAAGTGATTCCCTATGGGAAATGACGCATTGCAAGGTTGCGGTGCGTCGTGAGAATGACACACGCTCACAATGGGCAAGGCCGAAATGCGTTGTTATTTCTAGACCATCGGGCAACTTACGGTATGAGCGCTTCTTTAAATATCCCGGAATAGTACTTGTAAATGCGGTTTAATTGGATGGCAAAATAACGTCGCCATGCAAAGGGTTCTGCGAAAAGAAAAACGTAGATAGAATGGGAGGTGGACCGAGTGGAGAAAAAAAATCATCTTGTTTCTGAGACTAAGGCTAAAACACATGCGGTTTTTCAAAAATATTTTCGCAGAAATGATGTTGATTTGCGAGAGTGTTCGTTTTTTACCGTATGTTAGCAATGCATGTAATAGTGAAAGCGACCGCACCCTAAAAGAATACTGCTCAGAAGTACGAATCAAACTGAGGATATCTTTGAAATAAATTAGGAAGCCAGAAAAACTCGAGTAAATACTGTCAGGAAATCAACGAATCAGAAATCAATGTGATCCCTTTGAAACGAGAAAGTTCTAATGTGAAGAACATTATACTTAACCAGAAAAATGAGAAATATTGAAAAGTTCCGTGAAATATTTAATGAGATTTCACTGGGTTGTGAAAAATATGAAGCATGTTTTCAGAGGCTGCGTATGCAACGGGCCCTAAATATCACGAAAAAGTAAAAACATGCCGCCTTTCTTTTAATGTTGCTAACTATTGTCATGGGAACGGAGTTCCCCATGATATTACAATCGTTCCGTTGCTTTCGCAATGGGATTCCCTATACCTCTGCGACCTTGAGCGTTTCGCCCAGTCTCCGATTTTTGGTTGATTTTCCGATGCATCAAAAACCGTTGTATTTTTTAGCCAATCATGTCTCTACGTCAAGTTGTGTTGATTGCTAAAATTCGCTTTCAGCGAGTTTTTTTTTACCTTGAGATGTCGTTTCTGACTGGTAAATCTGCGCAGAACCACGAAGTTCCGTTTTTAGGCAAATTCTTTTTTTTGGGAGGTTTTCATTGGCTATTTTTCGCCATCAGTTTTCTGTTCGTTGGTGCAAAAGATCGCCTACCTCGTTGCTCTTGAGAAGCCACCATTATCCCACCTCAAATTTTAAACATAGATGTAAAGAAATAATAACCATCGTACAAGGTGGAAAATTGCTCTGGAGGACCCGTTACGTATATATGAGCCAAAATCAGAACTCGATTGATGGATTTAATCCATGAATACAGAAATATTGCCTCAGCTTACTGCCGCGATCGCAAATGCATAATGAGATGAACCTTATGACACATGACCGCATAGGTAAACAATGTCTCACAGAGTAATGCGCTTGATCCATTTGTCTCTTATCACGCCAGTGGCCGAACCGTTGAAATCTCAAGGACGTCTTTTGTGAAGCCCCGCTCAGCGTCCGAGATCACTTAACTGTTCTCTTTTTCTCCTCCTATTTTCGAGCCGTGAGATAGCTCAGTCAACTACAACGCCGTTCTGACTCTGGGAGAGTGTCACTTTTTGTGGGAGCGGGGGTTCGAATCTCGTAGAGGACAGCTAATTTTTACTGGTTGTATTGAATGTTTTAGACCAATAATCTAACAATAATTAATACTTGGCAACTTAGGAAGCACATAGGTCCCTTATGATGCGTATTTGGGCATATGTGTAGAGTAAAAATATCATACGTAGGGTGTCCCAAAAGTACCGGGACTGGTTCTGTAACTTCAAAAGTAAGATAGATGCAGACATGATTTTGGTCTCATTTTAAAGATCAACTCAATACCTATCGATTAAAACCAAGATCAGCTCAATCGAATAAAAATTGACCGAGTTATGACAATTTGAAATTAGTGAGGAAAGTTTACCCCTACGGTTTTTAGGAAGATTTTTCGCTTACCAGGATTCAAAAAGTTAATATTCGTATCCACTTTCCTCCGAATCTTCCATAACTTCCTTTTGCTTTTCAAAGTACCGTCCATCAAACCGGATGCACTTTTTCATGCGCTCTTGCCACTTATCCAACATTGTTTTCCTGAATTCTTCCTCTGGGATGGAGTTGAAGAAGTTTTGAATTGCATTCTGGATTTTTGTCTTCGATACGAATCTTCGTCCGCGAAGCTCCTTTTTAAGCGCAGGAAACATCCAAAAATCACATGGAGCCAAGTCAGGGCTATAAGGGGGATGAGGGATTGTTTCAACTCCATTTTTACTCATAAATTCACGGGTTAAGCTCGATGTGTGAGGCCGCGCATTGTCTTGATGGAGTATCCACGAAGCTTTCAAGTCCGACCGTTTCCGGGAAATGTGCATTCTCAACTCCTTTAGTACTTTGCAATAATACGCACTGTCAACTGTTGTGTTTGATGGTACAAAATGTTGATAAATGACACCTCGAAAATAAAAAAACACAATAAGCATCACTTTATCGGCCGACTTTTCGATTTACGGCGATGAAGAATCTTCCTTAAAAACCGTAGGCGTAAACTTTACTCGCTGATTTTAAATTGCCATAACTCGGTCAATTTTTATTCGATTGAGCTGATCTTGGTTTTAATCGATAGGTATTGAGTTGATCTATAAAATGAGATCAAGATTATGTCTGTATCTATCTTACTTTTGAAGTTACAGAACAAGTCCCGGTGCTTTTGGGACACTTTATGTATACTTTACGCCGAAAAAGCGAACCTGAAACTTAAATGCGTTAACTTCCGAAAACCATATATAATCCAACGAAAATAAATAATTGGTACATAACAGCTTTCTTGTATGCAAAGAAAATAATTAAAAATGTTAAAAAAGAGATGTCAACACAAAATTACATAGCCCCTTCAATTCAGAAGATACTACAAACGAACTGTACCTTAACATTTTCATATCCCAGAAGCTAACGTTCCCATGACGAATATTGCTATCGCTAGCGATTGCAAAATCCAACTTGTTTCTCAATTTCTCTCATTCTCATATTTATCCGCAATATCATGAAATATTTCACAAAAAATTTCAAGATTTTATGTTTCATGAGAAATGCAACCCTGGAGTTAACGCATCTTATACGGCGGAGGAGTCGCCGCAGGCGTCGATACCACTATTCGAACTCGTAGGAGCGCAAATTGCCTACCCTATCGATTGAAGGCGATTTGGTAGGTTACTGTCTCTGGTCTGAATACTCCTTGATATTTTCGGTGACTGTTTTTTAATGAATGAAGAAGGTCCTAATCGCGTGAGTCATGGGTTTCCCACACTCTGGCTTGCTGCGACGACGTGACGTCACGGCCTAAAAATTTCTTCGTACAGCGACGGGCAGTGGGAGTGGTGATTTCCCCCGGTGGTGTTGCTCCCCTACAACGTATTTGACGTCGCGGTTGCACGCGACTCCGAGAGAAAACTGGGAAACGGAAGTAAAAGCACGGCCGATCGCCCGCCCGCGGCGCGTAACTGCTGCGAATCGCCGCACAGTGGATCGAGTCAATCAGAGAGGTCGGCCATGAAATCTTTGACTCAAACTGAAAATGTTGATGTTTATTTCGTCGCATTTTAGATTTTAAGGAGTGGTCCTGCAAGAAAATTTTACGAGAAAACCAATGGAATCACTTTGAGAACCTCAAAGTTGAGTATAAACGGACTTATCAGCGTTTAAAGTTTCCAAATTTTGTCCGACCTCTCCTATTGACTCGATCCACTGTGCGCCGCGGGCGTCGCCACATAATGGACCGCGTTATTAGGAGAAGTCGGACACAATCTAGAAAAAAATCATTTTTTTTAAAAAAAAGGCTCACTTGCACGTTAAATTAATGGAGACGTTGCATGTGTAAGGAATTTGCGATTTGACCGTTGCTTCTTTTGTAAAAGTTCGCGAGAAACACGATGGTGCCACTGGTTTTCTCTGAAATCAACTCCCAAGCTCAAAAAAAGCTCTCAAGTTGAGGCCACGATGGAGGGTTTATGTATCCCACCCTACCCTGAGAGTCCACACCTACATCAAGACAAACTCTCTATGCAAAGATAGGGAGGAAATACATTGACAGGGCTGCCACTTTATTTAGGGACTCTAAAACTGAAATCACGGCAACCCTGTCAATGTATTTCCTCCCTATCTTTGCATGGAGAGTTTGTCTTGATGTAGAGGTGGACTCTCAGGGTAGGATGGGATATCCCCTCCATTTTGGCCTCACTTCGAGAGCTTTTTTTGAGCTTGGGAGTTGATTTAAGAGAAAACCAGTGGCACCATCGTGTTTCTCGCGAACTTTTACACAAGAATCAACAGTCAAATCGCAAATTCCTCACAAATGCAACATCTCCATTCATTTAGTTGCGGATGCTTTTCGCTCCCGCCCGTGGAGCATCATCAGCGCGACGGTTTTGTCCCTTTCTTCTTGATCCATCGACAAGTCCTCGTTCCTCCTTGATTAAAGAGAAAAAATATGACTTAAAATATCAAATCCCTACCCTAAAAGCATTCTTTATTATCTCGTCTTTCCAGACAGTACCACAGAATTTTTCCGCCGTACTTTCCTTTTCCCGCTACGTCCAGGTGCGGACACGCAGCCTTCAATTCTATTACGGCTGCGAAAATCGGTCATGCCGCGGGCCGGGGGGAATTAGCGAGGATTTTTACTGTTATCCGCGGCCCTGGCGCGCAATACCGCTCTGGGAAAATAGAATGGAAACCCTCGTTCGCGTTCCCGCCTCGCGTGCGTGGCCTCAACGAAATTGCGTCACGGTTGTCGGGCACCGAGTCAAAGCACTCCGGCCCAGGGCTCTCGCAACCGGCACATATGTTTAATCCAACTCACGGCTATAACATCTCGAACCGAAGTTTTTATTCCATCCGTTTTACTACCGCCATTCACTGGAAAAAAAGTCGCTTGGACTGGAGTCCAGACTCTTAAAAACATTGACGAGGAAATATACTCTTGATTCCATCGGATTTTAGCTTGTATCGAGAACCAAGCCTCTTAATTTAAACGGATTTCTTTTGGATTCAAAATTTGCAAGCAATTTTCAAGCAAAAAAAAAACAATATTTCCTCTCTACCCTAGGGGAGCGAGAAAGTAAAAATTTTTTATCCTAAAACGCTAATTTGAGAGAACAGTATGACTTACAATGTTGTTAGCTTGTTAGTCATTCTTTAGGGGGTTGCAGATCTGTGCTACAGATGCGTTACGAGGGGAAGGAGACCGGAGAGGTAAATGAATCCGATTTTTAGCGTTACGCACATGTATTTTGTGAACGGTGTTAACATGTTAAAATTGAACTCAATAATCGAAAGCTATTCAAAAGATAAAACTTCCTAGTTTCCTTAAAAAATCCCCGACTGTAAAAAACTCCCGAGGTTTTTTTGGAAGGTGAGCCTATTGCTCAGAACAGTATTTCGTCAAATGAAAAACTATCTAACCTCCCCCCAAAATTCCTCTGTAGGAGGATTTTCCCTGCAGTCGCTGTCTCATGGGGTCAGACCCCACTGTCTTCGGATCTCTCGAAGAGAAAATAGGGCACACGTAAGCTACGTGCAAATGAGCAGGTGTCGCCGCTAATTTAACGCCCGAATATTTTTCGCGCGAAAGAGAGAGGAAAAAGAATCGGGGGCACGCAGCGAATCTGGAGCCGGGGGGCTGCAAAACCGTGAGTCACTGGGACAACACTAAGCAAAAGAGGTCTATCTTCATGAGCAGCCTCGATAAAGCGCATATCTACGCCGCGAACTCCAAAGTAATTAGGTGTTTTCTTAAAACATCTCTACGCTATGAGATCAATGCATTCGGATAAATGACGTCCAGTTCAGGACAATTAGCAATCAGATGCCGGCCGTGAATGATTGATCGACGTGTCAATTGATACCTGCCACATTTACCGTGCTAAGGAAAAACGCCTCATGACCCTTCAGACATTGCCAAATTTCCCTTAAAAATCATGTATTTTCGAGAAGATTTGTCAACATTTTTCTTCCGATTTTTCCCACAGTTTAGTTCGTATTATGATGTAAATTGTCTGAAAATGTCCAGGAAAATAATTCATAATTTTCTTCAAAAATACATATTTTCTGAGAGAAAATCTGGCAACATGTGAATGCTCATACGGCGTTTTTCCTTAGCACGGCAGAATTGATACCTGCCACATCGATGCCGACCTTCGTGGGAAAACTGAACGTTACCAAATCAAAACGGACACCGAGACCGAGACAGCAAGTTTCTACGTGCAAGAAAGCACGGCCAAACTCCCACACCACGTGCCTCGTTTGGGAGGTTTCAAAATCACCGCTTCTTTTTTTATTTTTTAGAATAGGACGACTTAACACGATTGCTTGAAAATTTCAGAGAATATTCACCACACAGAGAAGAAAACTTCTTGAAGGTTTCAAGACTTGACGTTGAGCGGGTTTACACTTAAAGAATGAGGGATGACGGGAAGTCTGCAACGTTGCAAACCGAGATACGTGGTTTGGAAGTTTTAACGTTAACGTGGTTTCCAATCGTTTAGACGAAGGAACGCACTCCAAAATTGACTCAAACAATTCAATTTTGACACGAAGAAAACTACACAGTGTCTTTCAAAATTGTGCTAATTTTTGCACGGGACCATAAGAGAAATCCGTGTGAAATATTTAATTTTCAATGCCCAAAGTGATCCTGGCAATTTGTGAGCTGGAATTCAGCAACGTTCTTTTTTTTTTTTTTGCGTGTCGTACAAGGCGGTTTTAAAATTTCAAGGAAAAACAAGTTACAATTTTTCATCCATTCAACGACAAAATGACCACCGGAAAACCTTAAACTTTTTTACATCTTCAATCGGGATAACTACAAGTAGGCGAGTTCTTACAGGCGATAAGTTTGCATCGATTTACCGGTTCATTGATACCTGGGACATCGATGCCCGTTGTGTTGAGAATACATTACGTTTTCCGACTGAAACAATGTAAATGAAGCGAGTTCATGCACGAAAGAAAGCTCGCGTCCTCCTCAGTGAAAGGTGGAAAACCTTGTAATGCCCTGATCAAAGACATAAAGACGGAGTGCTCGTATCTAAAAGCACGGGGAAAAAGTGAAGCCTGGTTTGGCGCTGGGTGCTTGTGTGAGTGTGTAAATGAGCGCGGGAATCCATGGCGGCAAACGGAAATTTGATTTGAACTTGTCCTCTTAATTTTTCCATATTTCTTCTTCGAAACGTATTTTAAATGCCTAAAACGAATATATTAAGAAAGTTGGGACTGCGTCCTATTATATTACACCTACTCTTGCTTGGTAATAGGCAGTAATCTCAGATAAAGTTAGTTTTTCTTCTGCTCATGGTGGTTCTGCAGGTTCAAACAGGTCGTTACAGTTCTAGATGACCGTCACTCCCAAATGAAATTAATCGGTCGACGAAGGACCAAAGCTAACCTAAAGTTAAAGAAATATGAGTGGGTATTGGGTAAGTGAATTTGGGCAAAAATCAACTTAGAATACTTTGTTTCCGCAATTATTTTATTCAGTTCCCGCCCTATATTTGAATTCAAACTTGTCCCGATTTCGCCGCCAATCTTCTAGCCAATAGTAGAGGTGGTTGAAAAGAAGCTTCATTTTTTGCTTTTAGCCCTCCGTCTTTATGTCTTTGGCCCTGATCCGGTATCGGGATAAGAAGGCGAGTTCTTACGTTCAACAATTTGGCAACGGGACTAATTAAAGTGCCAAGTGATAACTGACAGCTTATCGAAGGCACTGACCGTTCGGACAGAGGCACGAGAGAGATGAAATCACGATTGGAACCGCGGGCGATCGCGATCCGTGGATGACGCAATTGCAGTCGGTTTCTTTCATTTCAAGCTTTGAATGATAATGAATGAGTTGATGTGATCGGTAAATCGAGAGTGTATCTAAACAGTTGATGTGATCGGTAAATCGAGATTGCATCTAAACAACCATTCATCATACTCTTTTTGAGTGATTGCACTCTTATGTGGGAGCGAAGTAAATAAACATCTACGTTAGCTCACTTAAGAAGTTTAAGTTTTCTGCAAAAAGTACAAAAAAGTTTCAAGTTTTGAATGAATGAGTTGATGTGATTAGTATATCGAGAGTGCATCGAAACAGTTGATGTGATCGCATCGGTAAATTGAGAGTGCATCTAAACAACCATTTATCATACTCTTTTTGAGTGATAGCACTCTTGTGTGGGAGTGAAGTAAATAAACATCTCCTACAGTGGCTCACTTAAAAAATTTAAGTTTTCCGCAAAGAGTGCATAGAGGCTTCACAATGCTACTTAGCTTTACAACTTTAAATGCAATTAAATTCATGAGCAAGCTCATTTTATACGTAGATCATTATGTGAGAGGAACTTTGAACTTTGTTAATGCGCTCATCACGATTTTTGAGCGACTTTACTAAGAGACAAGTTGTTTTTAGGCTCGAACGAAAAACTTCTTAACCCAGACGAAGGAACGTAAGTCCACACCGAGGTAGCAAGATTGATTCAAACGATTCAATTGTTTACAGGAGTACAACTAGATAATTGCCGTGCTAAATTTTGCTCATTTTTGCGCGTATTCAGAGGAAAAATCGGTGAAGAAACTTACAACAGCTATACTTAATAAAACTACAACTTCCAAGAGGAAAGAAACTCTAAAATGCAGTTACATTCACTTGTCACGTAACGACAAAACATGCAAGTGCACAGTTTAGTCGGCTCCGATAGAATGCCTGCATAATTTAGCGAAATAAAAAAAACGAAATCATTTTCCTCCGCGATCGCTTCGAGTTGGCCGCCCGGGTGTTTCTTGACATATATTAGAGTGTCAGCGACGGATTTTAATGACGAGTCGGTTACCTGCCACTCTTGCTTCGATTTTTAATGACGTTTGCTCATCTTAGCTTTGATGAAGACAGTAAAACGCGATGACGATAGATGACGAAGCAGATGCAAGTCAGGCAATGTAAGATAAGAAAAGAGAGAAGGGTAACTCTTCTTCTCCCATTCCCGTATTTTAAATGTACACGAAAAAGTCGCATTCTCCCTCGCCCACTGTGGTTGTTAAAAATATGAGATGACCTGCTCCGCATAGTGACGTCTAGATTACAAATGGACTACATTTCCCAATAGGGAACTACAATTTCTAGGTCAGTTTGGAACCAACGTATGTACCATTGGTATCCCTATACGGAGAAAAAAACCTCGTTCGTGGGATCCGAAGTTTAGGTCATATGGATCTCTGAAGTTTTCGGATTGAGCATCTGAACACTTTAGGTCTAGCTTTCGAGGTTCGGATCACACATCTGAAACTCCAGTTCTTACATCTGAAGTACTTTAGATGTGAGAACCGAAGTTTTTCGGATGTGAGAACCGAAAATGTTCGGATGTGAAAACCGAAATGCTTCAGATGTGAGAACTGAAGTTTCAGATGTGTGATCCAAACCTCAGCAGCTGGACCTAAAGTGTTCAGATGCTCAATCTGAAAACTTCAGAGATCCATATGACCTAAACTTCGGGTCCCACGCACGAAGTTTTTTTCTCCGTGTATGAACATAAGTTTCTTAACGGATGATCCAAAAATAGGTGGTTCCTAATTGCAAAATGAAGTCCAGATAGGTACGCGCACAGGTGAACGTGCGTGAATCTGTGCGAGTAATAACTACTATTAGGGCATGATCGTGAAATCTTTTGAGACAGTATCTCAGGAGCGAAAACAATTTACGAAAATTCTTGGTAAGTGACTCACTCGGGTGCACTTGGACTCGAAAGTTGACACTTGAAAATGAATGAAAATGGGATGAAAAATTCGTCACAAGTGTTCTGAGGGTCAATCTCTACTTCTGCACTACTTCAGTCTGAAGAAAAGATGATTCGAGGACCCATCGAAAATGATGATGAGGATGATTCAGAAATTCTAAACCCGCCGAGTCAAGTGTCGGATCAAGTGTCAAGTGCGCAACATCCTCTCCTCTTATTCATTTATCGCTGTGCTAAGAAAATTCCGAGTACTGTTTTTTCTTGGAAAATTGGGATACATTTTATGTAAAGTTTCACGCCTCTGACTCCATTGATAAAATACAATTTTTGTGAGTATTTGGCTCCATTTTTGCTCACAGGCTTTTTCACTCTCGCTTTTCCCCCCTCTTTTTTGCAGACGTGCAATGACTATTTGGGGGAAAAAACCCGATAAGATTGGTCCTTGACACGAACTAGAAGTTCAGTACTCGTAACTGAAGTTCGGGACTTCCGCCGGAATGACACGATATACACAGACCAACCCATCTTCCTATTCCAGTTGAGTTCCCTTCAATTTGGTGTTTATTTTACCAAAAAACGAGGTTATGTTGTATTTGTAACAAAATAAATACGAAAAAGCAATAAAATAACTGAAGCCAAAGTGAGTCTCCTATTTTTCTCGGGATCACTCAGAAACGAAGAATTTTAGAGATTTTGCCCAGGCTACACTAGCTAATGTAAACGAGGGCAGCAAGGCTAAATTTCTGGGATTGATGTTGTTTTTCTCTTCATGATGATTGATGAACAACTTGGAGAGAATTTTCTTGGCTTCATGATGACGGATGAATGTCGGATTAAGTAGTTTTTAACTGATGTAAGTCAATCTATAAATAACTTGTACACATTTGAAGGAAGCTTGTAATGCAGAGCATATCTAAAACATTTTCGCTATGACGTCAACGGATGCGAAAAAAGCCCACATTGCGATTGCACACGGAAAAAGAAAACCTCAGCTGCCAGAGGAACAAATATCAGCAGAGATTTTATGTTAAATTGGGAATTTGAGTTTTACCAAAAAAACAACTGGCATATTTACAAGCGATTCGGCAAATTTCCGAGCAAAGAGTGTCCAAAGAGAAAAAAGAAGGGTTTTCCGCGCTATTTTGAGTTCGATTAGCATATCCAGTCCCTGACATAGATGTTCCACATTTTCCAGCATCGTTGTTTAATTTCATGAAATATTTCACTGGGATTGCCTCACTCTTCGGTTCCATGCCACCCTTCTCAATTTGGAGTTCTTCGTTGATACGGTCCCTTTTCCCGTGTACGCTCACAAAAAGAAAAAGGAGAAAAGAAAGAAATACACGAAAATCAAGACTTACTTTTCCTCGCTTTATGAACCGCGCGAGTTTGGCGAGTGAATGAATCCTATTTTTCGGCATTTTGCACGGAGAACAACGAACCTAGCGAAAAAATCAAAAATCGAGTCCAACGCTCATAAAATCTAAATCTACTGGGTCAATAGAATCAGGGCCAATGGCACACACTTCCGAATCCCGAATCACATCGTAGCGCCGGGCACGGCGAACCACGTTCAGAACGAGACACGTGTTGTAGCTCGTAAACAAAGCCGCACTGACCGAAACAAATGCCGGAAGAAAAAAAAGGCTCGGAGCTTTCTTCGGACGGAGATATATGATAGCGCTCGAAACAGCTGAGGGTATCACGAGGGGTTAGTGATAAGATGCACTTGAAAACGAGCACTGATAAGACGACGAGCGAGGGGCGAATCACTGACGGGTAGTTGAGACTGACCACAGACGAACGTCGAGCGTGCACTGAGCTCCCGGCTCCAGCGATCGTGGATCGGCGGGTAGCGCCGCGGCGCCTTCCGCCGTTGCCTTGATGGGCGGGAAAATCCCATTTTCCAGATCGTTATGCTGCCGTGCTAAGGAAAAACGCCGTATGAACGTTCGATAATTGCCAAATTTTCTTAGATCAGAGTTGTCACAGAATTTGGAAAATGAAATTCCCACTGACATTCCGCTGATTTCTATGACACATTTTGGTGAAATTCCGTGACAATTAAAGATGTGACGGATGGTTAAGAGGGCATAATTAAAAATAGTTTTCAGGCAAAATTTCTTGTTCGAAATCTTAAACCCATTCTAGAGAGCAAAGGAAGGTGGTTTAATAAATTTTCCCTGACATTTTCGTCATTTTCGTAATTTTCTCTGACGTTTACCGGTTTTTCCTGACTTTTAAAATTCCCTGACATTTCCCGGTTTTCCCTGACTTTTTAAAATTCCCTGACATTTCCCGGTTTTCCCTGACTTTTAAAATTCCCTGACATTTACCGGTTTTCCCTGACTTTTTTAAAATTCCCTGACATTTCTAGGTTTTCCCTGACTTTGGCAAACCTGTTAGATTAAATACGAATTTTCGGAAAACTCCTGAATATGTCTCGTTAAATTTTTCAGAGAATTATCTTTGTTATTAGGTCTAAATTATCTGAAAATTTCAAGATAAAATATTCATAACATTCCTCGAAGATAAACATTTTATTGGAGGTTTGGCGACTCTGGAATATTCATACGGCGTTTTTCCTTAGCTCGGCAGCATATGGAAAATGAGGCACTTATGTTATGATCTTAAAAGTAACGCTAGGTTAGTTTTCTTCTCTATCCACAACAGAGACAAATCCACAACCATGGAAGCGAACGGTGGTGTCTATTTCAGTCCTGTAAACCCCACCCCCCATTAAAAATCCAATGCCCCCTCCCTTCCTTGAGGGTTAACCGCGAGTATTAGCAAAGTCTGGCGACAGTGCCTGCTTCGCGGTCCCCCCCAGCCGAGGTCCGTCCAGGATACGAATTAGAATGGGAGTACAGGTGGAACTGTTTTGACAGACGCGCCTTCTCTATGACGAAATCCTTTGGGAGTTCCGACACGGTAGACCCCCCCCCCCCTTACGGGGTCTCACTGTGTGTGCGATTGTGACTCAGACTTCGCGGTGCACTTACATGAAGTACCGACCTGCGACCAGCGGAAAAAAATTAACGTTTCAACGGTTATCGTGGGTGCTCGAGTCTCAGAATAGTGTTTTGATGGCTGAAGCTTTAGTTAGTAGAAAAATAGTAGATTTTCCGATTTCCTGGCTCCCCTTGAAAAGGAAGGCTGTGATGCACAAGGTGGAAAAATGGTGCTGGGTCTACACCATATCGCGGGGAAAACAAAGCTAAGAAGTTCTAAATTAACATGGCGTAATTCTCAATTGGTGGGGGGGGGGGGCTTAGAGGTGCCTGACATGGAGGCTGAGGTCAAAAAATCTGAAAAAAATATGATTGTCTTTCATTAACGGCTTCTTTTTATATTGAAAATCCGTGTATACTAAGCATGGAGTCGCAGCATACACTGGAAAAAGGCTCTTGGACGGAAAGCTGGATTCTTAAACACTTTAAAGATAAAAAATACTCTTGGTTCAAGCGGATTTTTGCTCGAATCAACAGCAACACGCCGAACCCCTTGAATTAGGAGGCTTGGCTCTCAATTCAAGCAAAAATCTGATTGGATCAAGAGAATTTTTTCTTGCCAAATTTTTAAAGAGTCTGGCCTTTGGATCCAAGAGACTTTTTTTTTCAGTGTACAGTTTTATGGGATGTATTGGCTCAGATTGGGATATAGTCAAGCATTTTTAAACGATTAACAAGCTGCGGTCATACGTTTAATCATGCGTGATGACCCTTTGGGCGAAGAATCGTCAACCTTTAATTTAAGTATGAAAATGCATCAGGACTCAGAAAAGAACCGCGTTTTAAAAAATAGGTGGTCACTTCGTGACTTTTTCTCGCCTCTAAATTATTTTATCAGTAGAGTTATCTTAATTTGTCCATTAACTCCTTAATAGTAATGTCCGCTTTCGATAAATTTTCCATCCATGTTAACACGCTGAATTAGCATTTCGTGGTCTATTAATTTTCCATCACACGTTGAGTAGGCGCCTCCGTTAATCGATCGGGGAAAATACAACTTTATCGCGTATTATCGCGATAATCACAGCTTATCAACTCATTCACGGCTCTGGAGGGTGATTGTCACGACACTGCACTAATTTCCCCTTTCCTCATTTTGTTTTTTACACTTTTTGAGTAAACAAATAAAATTTAGCTGCTCATTGAGTGACCGAAAAAAACTGTTTTCTAGCGTTTTATTGTGCACGTTTTGACAGAACGGCTGAACTGTTTATCGGTTTATCCCATTTTCAAAGGCTATTCCGGGAACGGCAGAATCAATGACTGAAAGCCTGGTCCTAGATCCAGGGTTATCAGTCGTCAGATAAAGTTAGTTCCTAAAATAGTTAAAAACTATCACTAACGATAATTTTAACGAGCATCGGAACATGTGAAATGTCTATTTGAATGCGCCGCAGAATTATAAAAAACTAACTTTTAACCCATCTATTGCTGATTTCGAGAGAAAATAAAGAAGTGTTAGAGTATCGGGCTGATTATTGAAATTGATAGATAAAGCGATGGACAAAAAGGACACAGGGAGTATGGAGCGATCCTATTGGTTGAAGTGTGTGGTTCCCATAGACTAAGGGAGAAAATGATGGACTAACTGTCGGGTTTCTCGTGGGTTGTCTTTAGTTAGTCTATTACCTACTGCCTTTGTCCATTGCAACCACCCGCTTCCATCAATAGGATCCCTCCATACCCCTTTTGTCTCCTTTGTCTATAGCTTTGTCTATCGATTTCAATAATCGGCCCGCAGGTATCAAGTTTAAGGTATACGTTTATATTAAATTAAGTGAACACGTATGTTAACTGATTCGTTGGGTGCACTAGCCTATTCTTGGGTTTTTCGGAGGACCGAAAATACAAATCACGCTGAAAAAAGACGCATCTTCACATCCTGAATCTGTGACCTCTGATAATTTAATATCTAAATCCATCTGACGGTAGGAGGTCCACTTCTATCGAACCCATTGATTCCGCCATGCTCGGAGTACACAGGCGCAGATCGTCCGATGATATAACAGAAGTAATTACC
The DNA here is from genome assembly GCF_001854935.1 of Bemisia tabaci. Classification (NCBI taxonomy): domain Eukaryota; kingdom Metazoa; phylum Arthropoda; class Insecta; order Hemiptera; family Aleyrodidae; genus Bemisia; species Bemisia tabaci. The sequence continues at coordinate 3,206,519 of NW_017547204.1, read as the reverse complement.
TCTTCAGTCATTATCACGATTGAAATAGCTTATTTTGAACGGAAGTTGTAAGTGTCGAACCACGGACGTCTAAGTTGAGGACGTTAATGGTTTTTCTAGAGGGATGGGCACGTGTTGAGCGCAGAATAAGAATCCTTTGACCGTGAATGGGGCCGGAAACCTTCATGTCATTCAACTAAAACTTAAGGAATACAGTTCTTTTGAGGAGTATAGTACTATAGCACATGCCCAACAGATGTCCAACACTCCTTCACTGTTTCTTGCAGTAAAATCGAAGGAAAAGAAGCCAAAATAGCTTGAAATTTAAACAAAATAATCTGCTTAGAGAGGAGAAAAATCAAGGAAGTTTTAAATAAATTACGTCAACTAGTTTTCCTAGGAAAAAATAGAGTGAGGCAGGAAGTCAGCAACATCGCAAATGGAGATACGTGGATCCGCACTTCGGCAATCGATACATACCATACACTGGATTATCCAAATGCATTTTTTAGAAAAATTATATTATTTATGTGTTTAGTTACTAACATGCGTAAAAAATGTCTCTGCCTTTCGCTCAGCGGACACAGCAAGGCGCTTCATAACGACTCAGATAAATCTGGTTAGTTTTTCCGAGAAATTGAAAGGAAAACTGACTTGGAAATAAAATCCGGTATTTTCAATCTCAGCGGCGCATTACTTTCAATGCGACTGAGGTCCTGCATCGATTCTCAGATGCACATTATAATAACCAGTATAAGGGCATGGGATGGGCCCTACACGAAAGTAGCTGAAAGGCGTGTCTCTGCAGCAACTGTAGCTTATAGATTTAACTTAAACAATTTCGCAGAACAGCAGCCGGTATGGACCACTTTCGCGTTTTTCACCTTGAAGCGCTCACTGGTGCTGTTTTATTTGAAAAGCGAATTTACAGAGCTCGGCGATTGTTCAAATCAATTAAATCAATGAATTGGCGTCGACAATGTATCGAATTAATCGAAAATAGCCGTGGGTGGATGTATGTTACATCGAGAGACAAAATATTTCAGAGCACTCGAGCTGGGAGCGCAAACAAGATGAAAGTCAAATTCGGGGTTCAGCAATATTTTTCGCCTAATTAAGCTCAATAGCCTCAATCTGATGAAAACATTTTCACTGTATTGCCGTTTGTATACTGGTATATTCTGCCGTGCCAAGTAAAACCGTCGTATGAGCCATCGAGCGTTGTCAAATTTCCTTCGACGAATCATACGGATTTTCAGGGATATCTGTGAATATTTCTCCTCCGATTTTTTGAAGAATTTTGTTCGTAATTTGATCTAGAAGTTCTGAAAATATCAAGGAAAAATATTCATGACTTTCTTTCGGAACAAATATTTTCAGAGAAGAAATTTGGCAACGTTCGAAAGCTTGCGCGGCGTTTTTACTTCGCATGGCAGTATTTTATACTTCAGCATCTTGAAATGCGTGTAGATTAAAGAATACCAACAACTTAATCTGGGTACGTTTAGTCACTTTTTGCAGCTTTTTAAAACGATTTCAATTGGATGATCACAGGTGCAACATGCACTTCATAACAACAAAATTTTAAGTTTTTCACGATGCCATACACATTTCATGCCGTCCCTTTCATTATCACCGGTTTTTTTCCGATTTTGATCCAGATACATCTATAAGGCTAAAGAGTTTAGCGAACCCAAGTCGAAAGCTGCAAAAGGTACACTGGAAAAAAAAACACATTCGATCTGGAGTCCAGACTCTTGAAAACATTGACAAGAAAAAATACTATTGATTCAATCGGATTTTTGCTTAAATCAAGAACCAAGCCTCTTAATTTGAGCGGATTTCCTTTTGATTTAAGCAAAAAGCTGATTGAATCAAGAGTATTTTTTCTTGTCAAGTTTTCAAGAGTCTGGACTCTAGATCCAATGTGTTTTTTTCCAGTGTATTACCTGACGTCGGCACAATCTAGACAAACGTTTCGTTGAAATTCGGCAAGGCTGGGATGCGCTACCGTCGCTGTTTTTTATGCAACTTTCGGCGTCGCGACGACGCGGCGCACGGCACGGCACGTCGCGACGCATCTTGAAGGTGCGTGCGACGAAGCACGTAACGTAATCCGGCGAAAGCACTGCGCGACCGAACGTCAAAGGCTGACCAATAGTCCCGTTTTTATTACGAAAGAATACGCCGAAATTTCAAAACACGCCTAAAAGAACTGCCCAGACTTGAAATTCAGTGGCGTGGCGTGCTTTGCGATCCAAACGCACCACTGGCCAATCAAAAGCGCTCAACCGGACTTGAGAGCAGTCGAGACCCGTCCTAAGTAAGTGCGGTGGAGGGACCGACAAAATACGGCCCTTAGTTTTACAAGACACGCGTGGCCTGAAACGAAAAACTCCGGACCTTCTTGCGGATTTTCCGTACTTTTTCAGTACTTCCGGATCGCCCTCAAACAACAGGGTGTCTATTGAAACAGGCTGGCCAAAAATCAGTACTTTTACAGTACTTTTTCAGTACATTTCCAAAAAATTCAGTATCTCCTCAAGAGAAAAATTCAGTACTTTTTAAGTACCTCCAATCGACGAAATTCGGCAAATTTCAAAATTTGACTTTCCGCTCAGATTGCGCGACGAAAAATGAAAACATTCCGGACCTTTGTGCGGAATTCCGCACTTTTTCAGTATTTCCGGACCGCCCTTAAAAAATCAGCACTATTTCTAGATTTTCCGGAAATTCCCGACTTGCAGACACTCTGTACTATGGGAAAGGCTCTAAAGAACATCTTCTCCGGTAGCGCGACGGCGTTGGCGTTACTCCTCTCGGCATGCGTTACGCGTTACGCGTTACTGAATGTGCGTAATGTGCGTAAGCCGCTCCGAATCGACCCATTGAGAAAAAAATGCGTGAAAATCCCTCGGAACGAAGATCCCGGAGAGACAATGCGGCGCGGAGTTGGGCAATTATGGTAATAGCGGCGGAGTCTGCGCCGGTCGCGTTGAGTCGGGCGAGACAGCGGCGGAGGCAGGACGGACGACGGACCCTGACCCAAATTGGGCCGATTAAGCCCGACCCGCGACGCGGCGGAACGGCGAAAAAACACCGTCTGCGTCTGGCATTGCGAGCCCGCACCGCAGCATGTCCGAGGTACGGCCGTACCGGCGCGGCGCGGTACGTAGCGCACGTACCGCATGGTCGCCGGGCCACCTCACGGCCCCGTGGCCGTTGACACTGTCTCAGTCGGGCCCGAGTCCCCACGCCCGATGCGTTGAAGAAACGCCCTGGACGTTTCAAAATAAAGCCAGCTCCGTTGAAAATGTCCGTGTTCAGGGTGTCTACTAAAATAAGCTGGCCAAAAATCAGTACTTTTTCAGTACATTCCCAAGGAATTCAGTACCTTCTCAACAGAAAAACTCAGCACTTTTTCGGTGCCTCCAGTAGACGAAATTCAAAAAATTTCAAAAATTTGAATTTTATGCTCGAATTGCGACAAAAATGACAAAAAATGAACAAAACTCCGGACGTCCGTGCAGATTTTCCGCACTTTTTCAGTACTTCCGGACCGCTCTTGAAAAATCAGTACTATTTCCGGACTCTGAGACACCCTGGTGTTCATGGTTACTTGGGGTTACTTTCATTTCGGCCGGATCAACCAACAGTACTTGAGAGGTCGACCAAATTTTAGGATAAATCGACCAAAACCGCAAGTTGCTCTGAGGCTTCTGGGAATTCATCCCCAGAAAATGTCTTGCACTACGCATGCACTTCTTCAGGAAGTGTCCTGCTGAATTGAAGTACTCCTGCACCTGCTTCTCTCCGTGTTCATAACACATTGATAAAACCAACTAATCGCGGGTGGTACTTAGTCGTAGGGAAAAAAAACTATAAAAGGACGAAGATTAGATAACTATTCTTACATCACAGTGAGCCTAATTGCCTACCCGGCAGAATTGAAGGCGAAACAATAAACGACGGGTTGGAGGAGCTGCTGCCTGTCGTAGGGAGCGAAGTTCATGGAGATACAATTAAAAAAGTTAGCTATATGTGAACAGCGGCGCACCTGCCCGGCGAAATTGAAGGCGTTCTCTTAGCGGAAGGGCTAAAACTGCAACGGTAAACTAAGCAGAGACCGGACAGGTCGTTGAACCGAACGACCTATACGCGACGAGCCGTGCGTGCGTGATGGGCTACGTGCAAATTTGCGGAATCGTCAAGAAGTGGCTCCGAATGGCTGATTGGGTAATCGCCGCGCGTCGTCGCTCGCTTCCCTGATCAATTAAATCGGCTTGACACCTCCCCCTCGCCGCTCCTCTTCGCCGCGTTCATACTTTCTCTTTCTCTTCTCTTCGTGTCATCTGGCATTCTGCAGCTGGAGCTTAATGATTTATTCTGATTCTCGCGGTGACATGATGACATTTTCAGAATCTTTTCCTAAAATGAGACGGCGGTGTGGTGACTGTATAATATCTCATTTCTGCATGCCGGCGACCGAATAGAGCTCGGTAGAGGCTAACCGATTAAAAATCGAGTTTTAGAAGCGCTCGAGCTTCCACGAACATGCGATCGGAGAATTTCAGCAGGTGAAGTCCCATACGGCGAGAAAATTGACAACTGGGAATTCAATTCTGATCGATTCAGTCATCTTGGAATTACAAAAGGACTTCGAGGGCTCGGAGAGCAAAACGTTCAAAGTAAGCACTGGTTAAAATTATTTAGAACGTCTCAGTCGATTACAATACCAAGATATTCACTTAAATGAGGAAATTAGACGCAAATCTCTGGAAAACCTACCCTCTGGAGAAAACCCGAAACAGGCGAGGAAGATTTACATTTTTTTCTGAAGTCTACGGAGGAGTATATTTGCCGCAAAGAAATGAGAGCTTCCGAAAAAAAAAAAGGAAGAAAGAAAGAAGTAGAAAAAGAGAGGGGGAAAAAACAGAGTGCGCTAAATGTATCTTCGTGGGCCAGTTGCAACTTCATCTTTCATCATCCGCAAAGCCCACTTTGGACCATGAATTTCGAAGAACATGTACCTCGTTCTTTGGAAAATGCTTCCATCACTTCAACGTGTTCTCTCATCCTTCCGCAGTAGAAGCTGCGAGGAGGGAGCCACAGTGCTAACATTAGGCAAGATTGTGCAATGCTTGAAGTATTCCGCCAGTCTTGCAGGCGCTTCCCGCTGAGTTCAAAATTTAGAAAGAATTACTGCAAGTGTTGAATTTTATGGGAGTAACTGCTTAAAAGTTAATTATTTGAAAGAATTACCATGAAAATCGTGAACTTTTTTTTAAGAAATGTACTGCTAAGGTGTTAAGTTGTAGAAGAATTAATACAACCACGTTTAATTAACAGAAAAATACTGGAAACGCGGTAATTTTTGATGAAAATTATTGCGAACGCGCTAGGTCAAAGTGCGTCTGGCTGAATTCCTGGTTGCTCGAAACTGCGTGGGCCAAAAAGCTTTCTGCGACCTTTGACGAGGATTCTGTCATCCATCAAAAGATCGAATGGCGACATGAGGACGTGGTCAAACAGACATCGCGGTGCGGCCGAGAGCCAACCTCAACACGGACAAACAAACGCACGTGACCCTACCAACGTATTTCTGACGCAACATTATTTTTCTACCGTCCTGTGTGCTCACCCATCGTTTTTGCATCGTCGTTCAAGAGGCTACCATTATCTCCTAATACTACTTCGTGACACGGGTATTCACAACTGGAAGAACTCGAATGCTCGTCGTTTTTTAAGAAGCCTTCGACAAATTTTTAAGTGGTTTGAAAAACTTTTCCGAGTTTCCGGCTATGAAATAATTCTGTTCGTAGATCACTTTCAAAAGTCAACGCAATATACTGGTAATACTGTGTATTATTACTGTGTATTACTGTGTATTATTACTGTGTATTACTGTGTATTACTGTGTATTACTGTGTATAATGGTGACTTCTTTCTGTCCGAGGACACTCGAGACGTTACATCGCTTTTCTTCGATCAGGCGTTCAGTTACCACCTTCGATAATTTCGGCGTTGGAAATTTTAATTTTCACGGTGCGGCACAATTTTGCGCGCATTGCATCACCGTTAACAGACTCGCGATCGACCGCATCATAGTGCATTTCGCGATTAGCGCGCGTTAACTCGGCTAATTCTGGAAAATTCGCGAAAGGCTTCTGTTCTGCAACAGCGGCTAATCGGGTAATCCACTCTCTCACACCGAGAATTGGTTTCAGGCGAGCGGATTATGATCAAGACTGTCTTCCATGGTGTGTAATTTAATACTGGAAATCAACTCTCAGGATACAGACTAGTAGACTAGTGCCTTATCATTTCAAATCCTTGTTTTTTCTTGCACTCTCCGTAAATCTTTCTTACACGGAGAAAAATAATGATGCTCGAATTCCAGGTCCTACTCACTTTCCCATCATGGTTACGATATTACTCGAGTTACAACGAATCCCAAATGTATCTATCCCGCAAACAAAGCTACATTATCACGCTCGAAAAAAAACACATTGTATCTAGAGTCCAGACTCTCAAAAACATCGACAAGAAAAAATACTCTTGATTAAATCAGCTTTAAGCTTAAATCAAGGACGAAGCCTCTTAATTTGAGCGGATTTCCTTTTGATTTAAGCCTGAATCTGATTGAATCAAGAGTCCTTTTTCTTGTCAATGTTTTCAAGAGTCTGGACTCTAGATCCAATGTGTTTTTTTTTTTTTCCAGTGTAGAAAGCAGCAGTAAGTCTCGTTCTCTAACCTAAAGCTTGCCACCATCGTAGAACGCACGCTGGCCTCCGTTCGAGTTGGGGGAACGGCACTGCGGAATGGATACAAATCAACGTGCTTCTACGTCGGGAAATTGCCTACTCGTCGAAACTGAAGGCGTTTCGCCAAACGCTGTTTAAGAGGCCAAATTAAGAGACTAAATTAAGAGGCTTGGTTCTTGATTTAAGCTTAAATCTGATTGAATCAAGAGTAGTTTTTCTTGTCAATGTTTTCAAGAGTCTGGACTCTAGATCCAAAGTGTTTTTTTTTTTTTTCCCCCCAGTGTGGCTGAGGAATGTTGGACGGTTTTTGTAGCGAAGGAGAACTGACTATACGAAACTCTTTCAATGTGCGTTCTATTTGTCCCCTGTACTCCGCGTAAAATTTTCATGAGCGAATTGACATCACGCTGCTTGATTTCCAATCCTACTTACGAATCCATTTTAATCAGATAACATAGCTGATAAAACCAACACCCTCATACTAATTAAATAATCACTCACACTTTTGCTGCGTTTGAATATTTTATTCTTGATAGGTGTAAGGATGGCGTCGAGCGACCGGTGCTTCCGCACTCCTTCACGAGAGCGCCCCGAGAAACCCATAGTTGAAGGACACGACTTTTTTCTTTATTTTGAAAACACACGCGACGGGTTTAGAACTTTAGAAAACCGAACTTTAAAGATTCACGATTATCGGAGAGCAGAGGATTGAATCGGAGGGAAGACAGAAAGACGCACTGACAAACCAACGGGCAAAGAAGAAGCCTAGCTCGACTCGTTAAATAGACTCAAAGATAATTCCAGATAAAAAAGTTAAAACCTCAGAGAAATTGACAACTTTAGGTGAATTAAAGAGCGAAAGAAACACGATTTTTAATAAGAAAAACTGAGAAAATTTTGGGTTGAAAGGCACTAAAATAGCACGACTAACACACTTAAACTTGAAATGGGCGACGGAAACGCTGCGCAGTGACAAAATTTAACGAGAACGCGATAGTATGACGAAACACTTAAACTCGGGAAAGACTAGGAAGTTTCAATTTGCGAGAGGGTGAAAAATCGAATTACGTTAGAGGGCAAAATCAATTTCAGGTTTTGAAGGGTCTGTTTTCGGCAAGAGAGGACCGAAGGAAACACGGAGGCGGGAAGAATTGATAACTACGGGCGAAAGAAAGGTCGACCGAACGCGTGGAATTTAAAAGTTTCGGCACGAAAGTAGGAAAATCGTTGGGTTTAAAGTAAGGGTAGAAATTTTGAAAAATTGGGGAGAAGGGGGGAGGGGAGGACGGAGAGATCCTGCGGGGGCGGCCACGCCAGGTCGCGCACGAATGCGTGTGACTTTCAAAAGCTCGGTCGAAAGAGACAAAAGTTGGGGCGGGTGCGTAATCGCAGCTAATAATCGTAAAAAAAGCGTAGTAGTCAGTAGCGTGGCGTGAATTGCGATACATCGATTGTTGTGCCATTTATACCTATAGAAAAGGATCGATAAACAGAATGTTCGCAGCGAACACCTAAATAATCGATTCTTCACCATAGGTTTAAATGGCATGACAATCGATAAATCGCAATTCACGCCACGCCACTGGTAATAGTGCTAGGATGAAACGCCGTAAGAACATTGAGATGTTGCCAAATTTCTCGCGATGAAAAAATTATTCTTGAGGGCAGGTATGCATATGATTCTTTCGAACTTTCAAATACTTGAGATTAAAAATGCGAATATAACTGTCTGAAAAATTTGAAGAAAAATAAGCAAGGGTTCCCCATTGAATTCGTCTTTTTATCCACGGAAATTTGGCAAGGACTGGAGGCTCATGCGGCGTTTCACCTTAGAGCGGCAGAATGGATACACGGAGAGAAATTGCGCGAAAAACGGGAAATTAAAATGAGGCGAACGGACGAGAAACAGCATCGACTCGCCTGGCGAGAACGTGCGAGACATGCGCCGCCGTCTGTTGCCAAATTTGACAATTAAATTTGGAGTATTCACCGTGCCGTATCTAATCACATGCGACGACAGGGTGGAGACTAAACTCAAACATCAATATTCTTTGATTTTTCCCGAATTTTCTTGACACAATTCCCGAGTAATTTTGACGAAATTTCCTGAGACTTAAAAAAATTCGCGATCGAGGAGCACAACTGCTCGGTAACATTTTCTCTCGGCATGAAAGAATTCCTAAATCTCCGCCAAATTGACCTCGCTCCTCTTCGACTTGGCAGGTTTTTTAGAATTCTCTGATTTTTACAGGTTTTCTCCGGCACACTACACTGTTTGAAAATTTGAGGAAGCACTTAAGCTGTTATGAAGGAAAATGGGAATGACTTTTTCCTGAAATATGAGCAAAATTTATCGGCTTCTTCAGAGCGCGAGGAAAAGAAATCAAAAACAGCTCCTGCGGAAAACTGTACACCAAGACGCATTACACAAAGAATCATTTTGACGACACATTGATTCGACCGAAATTTCGATACTAAGCTTCATTTTCAAATTGTAAACAATTTTACCGAACACCACAGAGGTAAAAAAATAAAATGAACACAAAGAGACAGAATTGTGCAAAACATAGATAGCTAATCTATAATTCTAAGTTGTGCAGAAGACTAGAACGGACACCTGGTTCTCTAAGAGACTAACCGTTGTAAAGCTACCACAATCAAGGAAGACCAAGAAAGCCCACGAAATTTAAACTTTCATTCATTGTTCTTCACTCTAACAAGTGTGATCTCCAGAAAAATTACAATTGTATAAGTAATACTTCAAACCCCCGAACGATTTTTAAATTTTTCTCCATAGATTTTAGGAGCTCTAGGTTTGCTTACTCTGCGTATTTTGCATTATTTTTATTTTGACAGTATTGTAGTACAGGCTCTGTTCATATCGCATTTTTTTCAATGTTTTCATGAGCAAAAACAGATTATAAGCATTTATAATTTCCTTCATGCCCGAACTATCCAGATTATCATGATCGGGGGCATGATTTCCACCATGCTGTAACCTTGGCAGAGTCATAGATTTGTACAAAATAAAAAGAGAGGGCTTCACAAGTTTTATGTGGGATACTTTAAAACTCATATTATTGTAGCAAGTTATCACTTGAACTTTGGATTTATAATAGGCTCATTAAAATTATCTCGATTCTAATTTGTTGTGTCTAGCTTTCACAGATCACTGGACGAGACTGTCAAACTACAGCAAATTCCTTGAAAGCTGCTGTATCTTGCAAACGTTTGATTGTGGCTGTTTTACGTAACTCTAACTAAGACATCGCACTAGAGTTGAGGTCACTATGAGGCAAACATGAACATTCAAACATCAATCTCTTAGTTGCTTTCCCTCTCTGTTATGGAATCTGTCGTCATTTTTTTCAAGTGAAAAAAGAGAAGTTAGTATGTGATGGGTCAAAAGCAGGTACGTCCGATCTTAAAAACTGGGCCATTTTATATGATTTTTCAGAAATAACTGGAGACAAGATCGAATGTATTGTTACAATTTAAGAGACAAGCAAGTGTATGTCCTCACATTCCCTACTTTTCCCATTTTTTAAAAAATTCAGAAAAGTTAAAGTTTTTGGCATGTTTACACACACTTTGAATGAGAGCACTATTTAGTGCTTAGGTGAAAACTCAATTCGTCAACAAATTTTTGGGTTTTTTCCCAACGTTATAACATCTTGTAACTTGTTTTTGTAGTGGTCTTTACATGTTTATTGCCTCCTTCATCATCAATAAGGCCGTAAATCTGAAAGGTTTCACACTTTCAGTTTTAATTTTGTTTCGGGAGTAAAGAATAATATTCAGTGTGCAGAAAACTTAAGTCCTGCCAACAACCACTTTCTAAACTCAAAAGAGGTAGCTATTCTGAAGAAATTTTCTTAAAAATGAGCCAAACTTTTCTACTTTCAGAGGGGAAGCAACATAAGTTGATGCGTTGGTTGAATTTGAGAACGAACCTCAGGATCGGTCATATCTGTTGAGCTCAACTGATCAGCCTGAGTTTTGATCATAGTGTACAGCTTGCTGTACGGAGCTTTGATCATCTGACAACCAATCTGACATCAAAACCAAATTATTTAGTAAAATGGTTGTGGAAAAGTATAGTCCTTAAAACTAATCTTAGGGACCAAGTTCATATTTCTGACGAATAGGGGGAAAAAATTGGTGACGCATACCAGATGAAGTTCCTCCAAAAACTAAAGAAAAGCGTTAAATTAAAAGCTGGCAATCTTCTGTTGAGTTGTTAAAACAAACAAAAATCCAAGACTGTTCAATTAGCATTAGCCAAATTTTTCAAACAAAGCAATGACTTTAAATTTGCACAAGATAAAAGTGTACTTCTTCAATTGATTAAGTCTGACACACTATTAAAAAGGGCAAAAGCGTTCATAAACCTCCTTTGCGACAAATTTAATTTGTTACACAAAGAGTTGTTAAATTAGGAAGTTACTCTAGAAAGCAATACTGTCCATTTATGCTCTCGTATCTGAGATTGCGCCTAACTGAAGAAAAAGTGATTTTTGGGGTTAGTTAAAAAGAGTAAAAGCAGCAGATAGGTCAAAAGTGAAAACAGAATTGAAGCAAAAGAAAGAAAATCGAAGAGCTGAAAACTGATCCAGTAAAAGTAAATACGAAATTTGACGTAAAGGGAAAATAAAAAATATAAAAAACAGGTTAGAAAGAAAACAATGGGAACCTAAAAGCACTAGACCTTATTTCAAAATGCAAAGAGGGTGAAAAAGATGACTAAATTGTGACTTCATCAGCAAAATTCTATTTTTAAATTGAAAATTAAAAAGGAGTTAGTTTACATTTAAAGCAGTATTAATTAAATAATCCGGGGACGTCCCGTAAAGGGTTGGCGGCAGGGCGACTTTATATATATATTAATTAAATAATTTAATGTTTGACAAATTCTGATATACTGCTGTGAAAAATAAAAAATCCTTCACATTCAAGGCAAGTGAAAAAAAAATCCTTTATGTTCAAGGCAAGTACATATCATTTCATCTCACTTAATTTAATTTGCAAGCATTTGAACGGAATACTATGCTGCAAAGTAGCTCCTCTAAGGGGTTAACTTTGGTTCTAGAAATCCTAGCAACAGCTGTCAATGTTGATAAAATATCTTTTCAGTCATTTTATAATGACACAATTTTGAAACAAGGTCGAATGCAGAGGCTTGAAATGTTAAATAGTGCGGGTCAAAAAACGACTTACCTCCCACGATTCTCTTGCTAGTGCACCATCATCACCACTTTCTCTACGGTGTTTGCCGAGAGAGTGCTCCGGAGATTCGCTTCCGTCTTCCCAAAGCTCTGTGTCTGAGTCGACGAGTTCATAACCTCTGGATGACACAGTCTCTTCATCTAGATCACCGTATAGATGAGGTACCCAAACCATCAGGAATCGATAAAGATCATCGACTCTGAAATTCAAATGAAAAAATGTGTAGTAATGTGCTGGAGGAATATTGTTCAGGAGAGAAAGAGAAGTCATGGCCTAATAAGGCTTATCTCAGGTACTTAAGTGGTAAAAATATTTTATTCATAATTCATAATTGCCAAAATCATTCAAGCGCGGTAGAATTTTTATTATCTGGGCATTGCATTACACAACCCAATTTTTCAAAGTTTTTGGTACTTTGTTCTGTGCTGTACTGTACCATACCATCTACGAACTGACTCATCTGTGTAAATTCCTAGTCTACAGAAAGAAAAAATAACTACCCGTAGGAAGAAAAGGCACCTCAAGAAGTCTAGAGTCTTTAATAGACGAAACTCTATTCCATCGACTTCAGGAGGGAAACACAGCTTTAGTTTAATTTTTCCTCCCTTCTTTAAAGGTATCCACCTCTAATTTTAATGATCCATAGAAACGACAATAACATACACTGACACAGGACTGCAAAATAATTAACGGAGAGGGCCTGTCAATTGATTCTCGTGCCTGAAGAATGAAAAATTTAGGAGACGTACCTGTTTCGAGGAACACTAAACCAGTATTCAGGTCGCATTTTCTTCTTTCCGTAGGACATAATGTGGGAAGATTTAGGAATTTTCTTGTCTTTAGGTTTGCCCATCCTGAGCCTTAGGTACAGTGGTGGGTCTTCGCATGAGCGAGCGGGTCTGGGAATTAATTCTGCAATTGGAAGGAAAAATATTAGATCTGAAGAGATACATACAGGGACTTTTGGATAGGATTGGAGATGTGCAAACAATATGATCAAAAATAAAGTTTGTGGCCCGGTATCAATTACTATACAAAAGTCACATCCTGTCCTTGTCATCAAAGGTTTTGCCGAGCTGTTGAAACTGTGACAAAGAGATCATTTCTTAACTTCCTCTTCCGTTAACACATGTTGCAAATGAAAGCAGAGGATAAGACCATTGATACCTACTCTAGCCCTTATGTCCTTTGTTTTAGCTATCATTTATGCCATTTCATCATTTCATCAAGGTTAAAAGTACACACAAAGTGTGTCAGATCAAAAATCAGAGAGCCACAGCGATAGAGCGACGGTCAGATCATTTGCTACAACAATTTTTTTTAAAAAACAGGGCACTATTTCGGAGAATTCTGGCTTAAAGTGGGAGCTATAAAAAAAGCTGCTTTGCATATAGACCTTCAAAAAGGCACATTTTCCACATTTTACCACTCCTAAAAAGCCTCGAATGACAACACTTTCTAAACAAAAAAACAAAATTTGATTTCTACTGAGCTCCTACATTTATTTTGTCTCCTCTTGTGACAAAATTCATTATACTGTCAAAATTGATGTGAAAAGTTAGTCAGAGTAGTTAAGATAACAGACACAGGATAACAATTAAAGCGAATGCAGAACCAACAGAAATTACTAAAATCAAAAAAGGAATTGAAACAAGAAGCGAACAAAATACTGAGGTAGTTAGTCCTTAAACACATCAAAAATAGTTTTTTTCACTAATTACCTACGTTTTCCGTTTGGGTTATGACTTTTTCTGATGATACTTTCTTAATGAGTAGGTAATAAAATTAAACACTGAACAGCGAACACATCCACTGGACAATAAAAAAAGACAAACAATTTAACCACAGAAAGCATTGTGCTGTACTAAACTAGTGTCAAACGTACCTAATTTTTCTAACTGTGGAAATAGAGGTGCATGAACTAGTCAAAGAGCAAAAAAAAACAAAAACAATTATTAAGAATATTTTAAACATCTAACGGGCCGTTCATAAAATACGTAACGATAAATTTTGGATTTTTACCCCCCCCCCTCCCCTTCTCCATCTATCGTAAAATTTTTATGATGTAGGCTCTCATCCTTTCACATGTGTAAGAAAAATGGCAGAACCTTCTCCTCGACCCCCCTCCCTCTGGAGTGTTTCGTATTTTATGAGCGTCCCCTAAGCTCTCGAGAACCATCCCTAAACTAGGTAATGCTCTGAGCCAGGGATATCTTTGGCATTGTGAAACTTAGATTTTAGGTCACTTTATTAGATAGATTAATGCTTTCATTCGAAACAAATGCATAATCTCAACCTTAATGAGATACATGGAATACATCTTGGATAAAACTTTGTACATGCCGAAAGCCTGGAACATAGCTTCTGGCACAACCTACAAAGATTAGGAAAGCATTCCATGCTATGTTAATAAATGATCATGATAATTAATTTCTCCTCATTTTATGCAAAGATAATGTTGCAAAACTAATAATTTTCCTGTATTTAATTTCATTTTGTACCGCGACATTTCATTGTTTTTTAATGTAAAGTTTTCCTAATTAAATCCATGAATTTCTTTCATTTACTGAGCATTTTCGGACAGCAGATCAATTGTTGAATTGTTATCGGAAGACCTCATTTGATAGACAGCATTGCTAAGATGAGGTCATTTGATAACGATTCATCAATCCATGCGCAGGAAGGGAAATGTTAAACCTGCACTTCTTTGCTCTTTTAGGAGGATAAAGGCAATATTGCCCAGCTTGAAAATGTAAAAATCGGTATGGCACTACTTAATTTAGGGATGGCACTTTAAAGATGACATGAAATCGTCACCTTCCGACCAAAGTATAACGAGAGCAATTGTTGACAAATTGGAATATAAAGTGACTTCTTGGGGTTCCGGACAAGTCAGGTTTAAAATTAGCAATTCAGCTGTTAAATATTACAATTTTTAACTTTTTTAAAAAATCTATCATCTATTGCGCCAATAGGTTTCAAAAGAATATCAAAGTGTCAAAATGGACACTTTTATGTTTTAAAATTATTTTTAAAAAACTTTCCTCTTCAAATTTTATCCAAATCAGATGCTAAGAGTGATTCGGAACATGTATTCAAAATTTCAAATCTTGTTTTGTTTATAACATTAATCTTACAGAGGTTGGCCCTCTTGGTGCCTGTGATACTTTGGCCAGAAGGGGACGAAATAAATCTGATGCAATGCTTTACTTTTCAAATTTCTTGTGATAAAATAACAGACTTCAATAACTCTCTCTACATTACAAACAGAGGGTGAAGGAAATAGTGTCCTTCTGGAGACCTAGAAGTTCTAAGGATTGGGAGAGATTGCATTAAAAATGAATCATGTAGAATTCTCTGCTAATAAATTGATCTTTTGAGAAGTATTTGCCGTTGTCAAGCAATTGTTAAGCACAATGGTCAATATATTTTGGATAACAGCCAAGGTCAACCACTTAACCTACCGACATGCCACTAGTTTTAAAAATCTCTAATCCAAAATAGCTATTTAAATTAAGTTCATCTGTGATTAGAGCTGGGGAAAAAGGTGATTCAGTTTTTAACTTCAATTCCTCATAAAATTTTCATGCAATCTATAAAAATTGGTGGAGATTTGTGTTAAGGCTACTTCCAATCAAGAGGTAGCTTCATTTATAAATAATGAATGGAAACGACTTAGCGCACAAATGAAAGAAGAAAAAAGCTCGTCAGGAATGGTGTTCCCTCAGATTGCTAGACAAAATCTTCCGCCAAGGCATGACAATAAGTTAAAATGTGATCAAGGGGAAAAAAATAAACTTTACAGTGCTTACATCAAAGTCCTAAACGTGCGCAGGGCTGCAAATTGCTATTTAAATGTGCTCAGTGAATGGGTGCTGCAAAATTTTCTCTCCACAGCCTAATACTCTAGCAGCTGACGAGAGGCTTTCGACATGGTGATAACTAAATGATTGAAATAACCTAACCTCTTATATTGATGCATTGAAAAACGTTTATATCTTGGTTGGGAATTACTTTCAATAATTTTTGTTTCGCAAATAGTGTTCTACAAGAAATTTTGATGAAGAAACATAACATAATGCTGAAATTAGCACTTAGTCTAGTAGTGCATTGAACATTCTTCACATTTTATTGTTAATATTTCAGACTCATGGACCCTAATTTACATTTTCATTTAGGTAAGTCTCCAATCCGCTACTTCCAATTTTTGAAGTTACATTTTTTTAAGGTACCGATGTTCCCAACAGTCTTTTAGGGATCAATTCATCTGATCTCACCTTTAGTCCGGCTAAGAAACTATCAGACATGAGTTATGAGATATGAGAGCAGGCATCAGTGTTTTTTCCTGGATTTAAAGAAACGGTAACTTCTGTACCCTTTACTTTTATGCACTCTACTCCTACATAAATTAGTCCTTCAAAATTTGCTGCAGAGAGAGTATTATGCAGTACCAGAAAAACATTAAAAGAAAAAAACTGAACAGTTAAAGCTTAACAATTGGCTTAGTTTAAAACGATTATCTTTTTCAGGACCTAACTTTTTTAGTTAAACGGACAAATTCGATTCTACTTAGCAGAATTTCCGTGCTTGTTTTCAACGAAGAATTGAGGTAGCTTTTCTAAGGTACTACAAGTTAAATTAAACTGCAATTTTGCAGTTTTTATTGCAGTTTTTGTTGCAATGCAAACTGCAGACGGTTGCCACCGAGATGACACCAAGTCTGCTGAGTAATCTCTGTTACTACGATTGTTTACCTTAGTTTATTTTTGTACTCGGAAAAATATTTTCAAATGCTGTTATTGTGTTCATTATTTTGGTGTGATTTCACACACAAGTCAAGACAAGAGTCGTTCAATAAGTCTTTACATTCCCCTTGCCATGTCTACAACAATTTCTCCTTTTGAAAAACTAAGGACATTTAAGAGGCTTTGGTTATAGCCAGCCAGTCAACCCGAACAGCAACTATAACTTAAGGCAACCATAATTTTTAGTTAGTTGTCCAACAGGGAGACTTACAATTTGAACAGCAAAAAGATATGTATGGCAAGAGACCTCAGGCACAAGAAATGTATAAGTGCTCTGCATTAAGTGAAAATCTCAGTAAAGTCAGTAGTATTCTATAATAAACAAGCTATGGTTTGTCATATAAACACCCTAAGTTTCTAAATTGTTCTTGGTTTTTGTTTTGAAGTCAGATATTGCTGTGGAAATGGCAAGCAAGGAGCAGAGACTTGAAAAAAAACAACTCTCCGAGTAAATGAAATGTTAAGCTCTGGCTATAGCTTGAAAAACTTTATTGCGTCCTCAAAGTTGAACGTCATTATTAGAAGATTCACCTTTTTTTTATTCTAGTAAATGATATAAGAAAAAAAAAATTAATTATCTAAAAAATCTAGACCACCAACATCTTCAGGCTAAAAATCAATGCTTTCTTTAAAAATGGTCCTACAAGTATCCATACAAACTCTTCAAAAAAGAGAGGTTTCAAACGGCGAAGATAAACAAACAGAAAAAAACTACGCAACGAACTACCTACAAGAGCCTTTCATCCATTACGTTCTGTCTGATTGTCTAAACTGTGAGAAAAAATTAGGATACAGTGTCTTGATATTTAAGTATCACTCTTTGCTAGAAACAAGTCAAAGAGTTTAGACTACATCCAGTGGTCTACACTAAACAGGAAAGGCAAAAATAAGACCTATAGATAATGAATCCATCTGGATAAAAGCCCTTATCAATTAATTTAAGAGTGCATGCTGAGTTACTGGGTATCTCTACCTGGGAAAGACTAACAATTCTAGCTGCTAACTACTAATTTTAAACTCAATTGGATTTTAAAATATCTAACTAGCGGCTAAGCAAAAGAGCGTAGTTCTATGGATAGAAGCTGGTTGTCTCGTCAAGATTTTTATTAGTATCAAACTCTGTTAGACAAAATAAATGATATCTTTTCAACTAAAGAGAAAAGGAATGTTTTTTTTTCTTTTCTACTTACTGTCCACAGAGACGAAGAGTTCTGGCATGTCATCAACTGAGACCATACTTCGGTAGTCTAACTTGGGTAACGATTTGACTGAGTCTTTGGAGTCACTTCGGCTGTTGTGATGTTGCGAGCGGATGAATGTGCTCACAGATGACCGCCTGCCAATAGAAAATTAGGCATTAGAGAACAAAAATAATAAGATCAATATCAAAGAGATCCTGGTCAAAACTGATTAGGTTCTTAAAATTCTCTGGCGTGCAATCAATTCCTGGACATTGATATTTCCAAAATCCAAAAGCGGAATGAAGAGCATATTTCAAATTGAGGAAGGAATCTGAATCCAAAAGAGTAAACTTTTTTGATGAGGGTCACTTTTCAAAATGATTGTAAAAATCTCAAAACAACTTCGAAGGAAACCTGCTTTCCCACAGCATTTTTTGATTGAAATTGCGACAAAAACCAATGAAACGATGTGACAAATAAACACAGCAGCAAAATAATGCTCTCTTTTATTGTAAGCACCTTAGAAGCTGCCTTAACCGCATCAAATCATCATAAAGTAACCTCAATTAAATGCACGTAAAATCCCAATATTTTTCTTGAGGGCCAAAATCCAAGTTTCAAGAGAAAAGGTAAAAATTGTGCTCGTGTGCATTCAACCGTTGAGCCCAAAATACGTCTGAAGAATACCAACTGAAACTGGGCTCCAAAGATTGAAAAAACTCCGCACGGCTATCTTTTTCTGTTTCTCTTGAGACTTGGATTTTGGCGCTTGAGCCCTCAAGAAAAATATTGGATCAATTCCAAAATGAGATTAGACGGAGTGAATATACACTTTTTAAAGGTATCTCACTTTGTGCACATGGCACCTAAAATAACACTTTCACTCAGGATAAGTGACAACTTTCTGAGTCTCTCTAATGAGAGGAAAACCTTTGAAACCAAGATGTTGAGGAGACACAGGAAACCATATTCTCTTAAAGTCCTCTTAATTTAAAGCAAGAACTTTGGTCGCATTGTCTTTGAGTTAAGGTCTAATTCTTTTTCAAAGTATTCAAGTCTCTTTTCAGTCTCTACTATTGGGAGTAAAGTTGAGCTATGATTACTGATCAAGAGAGAAAGTAAATCATAGGTCTCAAAGCAGGAATTTGAATTCATAGGGACTGGAATATCCATCGATTCGACATTTAAGAACAAACACAATGATTAAACACTTACGGACAGTTCATGCAAATAAAATTGGTGCAATTCCCTTGTCTTGTCTAAGCTTTATAGAGGTTCTATCAACTTGGGAAACTCATTTCATTCTCTGATGAGATCATTATCTTCCTCATATTAGGATAAAAAATAGGGGGAACCTACTTAATTTGTTGACAATTTTTTCACGGAACTTGTTGGAAGTGAACTGAAAGATACCAGTAATGCGTAGGAATTTAACTGGGACAATTAAAAATTGTACAGAGCATACCAACAAAAAACAGCTTAAGCTACGTAAGACCGTTCTTTACTTTACAGTATGGATGGCGATAAATTATCATTCATTTGTCTAACACAAATTAAATTCTATTTAACGACTTTGACAGATTGAGGGTAAACTTAGTTGCAACCAAAGGATCACTTCATTTTTTGCTTTGTTTAAGTGGTTTTAATTGAGCCAGAACTGATTCATCAAAGCACTCAGTTTCAGGACTTCCATCCAATTCCAAGCATTTGTCCACTATTTCTCAGCACTATATACGTAGCTTCCATTATTAATTCATTCAAGTCACCATAGAACATAGATGTATAATACTAAGAGAGGTCAAAATGCAGATACAACTCACGTGGAGGTTTCTAATGAAAAACAACCAATTATGATAGCTACAGTTAGGCTAATGCATTACAGTCTCCAAAAAACGACACAAATGAAATTGAATCTAGTTCCAGCATGCGCTAACAGTACTTCACAAAAAATATCATGACGAATATCAAAATACAAAATGTAAGGAAATTAAGAGAGGGAGAGCTGTGTCAAAATCCGAGGGACAAATCTGATGACTGGCAGTCATTAGATCAGAAGACAAGGCCATAATTAGAGCATTCTAGAATGGATAGAATTCCAAAATACAGCATGGGGAAATAATTTTGACGATAGAGATTTCAGAATTCAACTCTAAAGCTGGAAATGCATTTTAAATTCTTGACATAAAAACCATCGACAGAGGCAATTCATTTTCTAATGATCTAAATTTGATTGATGACAATTATTATGAACATTCATACTTAGCTCAAAGAGGATCTCCGGTTGAATCAGTTTACTGGTTTATTTCATGAAAATAAAATTCAAAACACTCTCTACCCGCCTGACAAAATACGATTATAACTACCCTACACTTTAAAATTTGGGTTAAATCCAGGTTTTCCATCCTAAAAATACTACAATGTACACTGTACAGGTATGCACTACAATACAAAACAACAAACATTTATTTGAATTTGTAAAAAATCATTTCTGAGCAATGCTCAAACGGATTGGTCTTTTTTTACTGAAATTATGAGTCATTACATCATTTCTTATTTTGACAACTGAATGCTGCCTTAGCGTTCAATTGATTTTTTGATATTGGGGGACAAAGAGAAGAGGAGGACATTCATTCTATTCAGTAATGGTGCGTAAGTAAGGAATTACTCAGTGTCAACCGGTTTTTCAACTATGATAAACAGAAGAGAAAAAAGAAAAGTACGAGCTGGTTTATGCATAAATGATATAAATTGGTTGAAGAATTTCAGAAAGGAATTCTAGACGAAAAAGAAAAATGCGATATTCAACAATATGTAGATGCAAGAAAATTAGGAATGCTACATAATGCAAGTTTTAGACTTTTTCTCTCTTGAAGGTTTTCTAGAGAAACTAAAGTTTTTTCTTTTTCTTTTTTCAATAGACAAAACAACAGATTTGAAGAAAGGTAAGAAAAAAACTAACTTCTACATATTTTGAAACGGAGAGCAAAAAATATCTCAATCAATAATTCGAAGATATTCATGTAAGTATCGGTTAGCTTGATAATTTTCACACCATTTGATTCCTACTCAGTGATCTTATGATTATTAAGGTTAATTTTGAATTGAACAGTGCCTAACAGTGATTTAAGTGCTTACGAAGGTCAATTACACAGATGCTAAATGGACGAATAACATCAATAAAGGGCATCCAACATTGAAACGACACGATACTCGAAACTTGATGTAAAAACTTACCCAACAGAATTAATAATAGACGAAGGTGAAAAGCTTGAAATTCCCTCTTTTTTAACGGGTTCGGGAGTGACGTTAGGAGTTTGGGGAGGTTCGGAGGATTGAGCGGGAGGGAATTGGAACCGGCCACTCTCTTCGCTCGGAGTTTTCATTAAAAATAATCCAGAGCTGAAGTCAGTGACCATATTTATTGGAGAACTGGAATTATAGAGGAGGGTGGATCGAAGAGGAGCAGGAATGCAATTTTGCGAATCATTTTCAAAAGCAGCAAAAAACAAACAAAAAAAATCCAAATTTTAGAATACTAGGTTAAATATTTTCTGCAAAATTGTACCAAAAGTGGGAAGTAATAAGACGACTGTACTACTATTTGCATGCTTCCTCTTCTTTTAGATGACAGAAAAAAAAGAGGGAAATAATTACTGAAAAAAGGTCCTAACATATCAAATACTTTTTCGGATGATATCCAGAAAAAAATTGCGCAATCTCTTATTTTAAAGTTATGAATGAAAAAAAAAAAAAAGAAAAAAACGAAAAAAAACGTTACACTGCCTCATACCTTTACAAATTTATGTGATTAAACCAATGTCAGCAAAATGAGCAATTATGAACATATCTACTTCATCTAAAATCAGTAGGTATCTTCATCATACTACCATATATAAGCCTCGAAGTACGTAGGTTGGATAAACATGTCATAGCATTGAGTTTTGATTTGTTGTTCATCAACTTATAGAGTGGCTAAAAATAATTACAACCTTATTACATCCTAACCTTATTTAGCCTTGAGACTGATGCTTTCATTTTGTGCTAATCCATAAGAACAGTCAACCCTCGAAAAGTTGAAAACCTCGCTGACACAAAATAATGGTCCATCTTTTAGATTTATTATGTTTCTTCCATTTTCTTTCCTAGACGTTTTTCTAGACGTTTTTCCCCCATTTACACAATGTCAAGAATCTCCGCATAACTCAGAAATTATAGGAAGTTTTCTAAACTTAGAAACCCCAATGAGTCGAAATGAACCCAAGTTCCCGATGTTTTCCAACTTAGTGAGGTTTGACTGTTCTAGGATACAGTTCTTTCGCATGTTTTCTGAATGTATTCACCAAATTTCCATCGGATTATAAGGCAAACCGAAGACTAAAGTGGGCTCTCATTCTTGAGTTCATTTTTGTTGTAGCATATCTCGTCTTGAACATGTTCAGGCAGATACCATAATGAAACTTAGCTTAGATACGCGACTCAAATTCAACAACTATACTATTGAAAGGCAAGAAAATGAGCATGAAACATTCTTTGAATGAGCAAGCAGCTGATGCACGGTCAAGCTTCTGCGTTTACTTCTCGGACGTGTCGGTTTCCGTGAGTGATCTTAAGACTGAATTAAAAATATGCATCGGAGAAGGAAAGCTCACCTAGAAAAAACTTTGGAGAAAACGCTGGATGAGTGAGAAGTCGAGGATGAAGGATGAGAACTTGATTCGGCTGACGATGGCAACGATGATTCTTTCTCGTCCTTTTCACCGGAGAACGTTCCTTCCATCCAGGATAGAGGGTACGATAATCTTTTCAGCATCTAGACAAGAAAACCAACCATTAAAAACCTTATAACACAAGGCTAGGAATAAGGAACAGCAAAAAATTGCTTATAATTCATCATCAGATCTCATTTAATTTCTCTTTCAATTTTGAATTTTTAAGTGAAAATAAGTGTAAAAGACTTCTGAGGATTTCATGTTTTGAGTTGAGAGACTATAACAAATTGTGGAGATCTTTCCATTTTCTAATGATTTGACTAGAAATTTATCTCTAACGTTTTGTGAACGCTGATACAACCATGCAGTAGAATGAAAGTTGCTTCACGTATCTGTTTAATGACTCTACACAAGTTTGATTACATTTCTGTGAAGGCAAAAGAGGAAATTATTAGAAGAGAATATTTGAATAAGAAGGAAAATGTTGATCAGGAGAGTGAAAAAATTAGTAATTTCACATCTCAGTTCAACCTACTGCATTGTCACATTAGTAACTTTCAAAAAGAAAACAAAACTACTGAAAATTTATAAAATTAGCTATGTACAGCTGTGGTTGAACGACGCTATTATTTAAAGTGAGTTATTTCAAGAACCAAGGCGTTGTATAATTATTGATTGTTCATTCAACTACTTAAGCTTTTCAATGGGGTGGTCATCATCAGAGTTTCAATACATACCACAATGTATTGTGTGATTGTATTAATATATCAGTGATTGTATTAAATTGTGATATGTATTGAAACTCTGATGATGACCGCCCTGTCGAAAAGCTTAAGTAGTTAAACGAACAATCAATAATTATACAACGCCTTGGTTCTTGAAATAACTTGCATGAAATTAGCTAATTTATTTTCCCTTCCATGAAGAATAATGCTACCAAATTACATGAGAAAATTATGGTTTGTTTCCTTCGGCAGATAAAAGAAGCTTTGGGGCACCTTAATTCCACCAATTTTTTTCATAATGCTTTTATGATAACTACATGGTGTAACACCAAAAGAGAGATCTTGATTCTTTGAATTATTATAATTTTGAGTAAAGTGATTCTTGTCAACTATAATAAGTGAGCAATATTTATGGGCTGTTCCAGTTGTAACAAATACTAATGATAAAATTACAGTAAGTCTCTTTCAGGGGATTTGATATGGGAGAAAAATTAAAATACTGGTATACCTTGTTCTTTTTACTTTCTTGATGCTTATCTGTTTCATCTGTTTTGTTTGATTCGGTATTTTCTTTGTTATCTTCTAAGCTAAATGAAACTGAGTTAGTCTTCTTTCTACTGAAATCGTGGTCAGGTATCACTGGTATGGGAGGAACAAAGTCGTTGTCACTACTGAGCAGGATATCAGCGTCCGAGTAGACTGCTTTCTTAACGGTGGGTAACGGTAAAGCTGCCGGATCTCTAATATCAATGCCTGAGTCATGACAGGATTGTTTCGTTAATTGACTTTCTAGAGAGTCATCTGTTGGAGCGCCGAACTCTTCAGAAACTAAAAAGAAAACAAGCGTAAATTTTAATGATTTGTTGAGGCTGGAGGTGCAAATTGAGAAACAAGGAAAAAATCTCTGCGGGAGAAAATAAGAGTTAAATAAAAATGGGACTGTTCAAATTGCTCACATTTTCTGTTTGACGGTGGTCACCAAAAAAATCTCTTTTCGCTACAAGCATTTCATTTCATAAAACAGTGTCTAATGACAGAAATTTGCCATGAGTGATTCATTTCTCTCTTTAAAGTTCCAGACTGTATGATTACAATTGATTTACTCCTTGCTCATGTTTTACAACCGAAATAGACACGGAAAAACAATTAAAAACCTGGAAAAAAATGATGATAAACAGAGACAATGTGATTACAGGTACTTCTTAACCAATCAAATATTTTTACATAAAATATATATTGAAACTTGAGACAAAGTTAAAAGTTGCCAACTTGGTGAGATGAGCTTAAACTGCATCCATGATTTGAACATCATTTTCACTGACTCCAATTTATACACACTGATTGTGGTAGTTGTCATTGACTGAAAGAGCAGACTGCTGAAAATGGGTCAGTTGCGCTGGTCACAAAATCAAGTTTTGATGCTTGATTCTTGCAGATTAGCTAAAAATGATAAGATCTTCTCAAACCGCAACTTTCTACGTTCAATAATAACCGAGATATCGCCCTTTGAAAAGTCAGGTTTTTGACGTCATTCACCGCAGTAGTGACACCCTTGGTTTCTTCTACTATGCTTTCATCAGTCAGAAAGACACACATTTGCACTAGTTAATACT
Source organism: Bemisia tabaci (assembly GCF_001854935.1). Classification (NCBI taxonomy): domain Eukaryota; kingdom Metazoa; phylum Arthropoda; class Insecta; order Hemiptera; family Aleyrodidae; genus Bemisia; species Bemisia tabaci. The sequence goes on along the minus strand of NW_017547204.1, from coordinate 3,181,517 downwards.
CAACGTGAAACTCGGATGAAAGTAAGGTGGAAGAAACCAAGGATGTCACTGAAGTGGTGGATGAGGTCATGATCCGAATTTTTCAAGGCGCAACATCTCTGTTAATATTGAATGTAGAAAGTTGCGGTTTTGATAGATCATATTGTTTTTGGCTAATCTATATGAATCAAGCATCAAAGTACGGGGTGAATGGGTAGTGACCTGCTTGCTGCAGGACAAAATCTATGATGTCAGCCGGTATGATCAAGCAGAAAACTGGCAAAGCAATTGAAATACTAAAATATTCAGAATTATACGAGAAGCCAAAAGATACCTTGATCGAGGTTTTCTCCATCTTTATTACTTTCAACTGAAGGGGCCTTGTTGATTGGAACTGCCCAATGATGGTCAAGGGATGATTTTCTCCTTTCCTCCAGTGATCTTATAATCACTTCCGGATCCTCACCGACGAAACCTGACTGAGTGTCATCGGTGGAATTTTTGCGACTATCTGTGCTGACCTCACTTGTGTTCTCTTGGGCAGTAGGAGTGGTTGCGTTGCCTAAACACGATGGGCTGCTCTGTAAAATCAAGAAATAATGGACGATGAATAAACTAGAAAAAATTTAAAGATGCACTAGTGTTTAAGATTTTGAAGTATTTACTTCTGATCTTCTGTGGTTTGCATGAAATAGGTTCAAACAGTTGATTATATCCTACAAACAAAGGCACAAGTTTAGATTCAAAATCTAATAATGGACCACTGGACAGGGTGCAAATTTCAGCATTCTGATACATGTTAATTAACCAAAATTTCACGTAAAACACGATGCGTACAACAAAAATTACCGAAATCAACTCCTTACAAAGATATTTAATGATTCCTGATGCGTGAATTCAAACCAACCGCTCATTAAAACTCAATGCTCTACGTGATTCACAATGCGGCTAAACATTATCATGACAGTCCCTGCGATATAAAAATCTGGCAAACTCAGTCTTGACGCTTGGGCTCAGATATAGCAAATTGCTTATAGTTTCAACAACATATGGTGGGAGATGAACAGTGTTCGATTGAGAAGCTTGGTGAAACCGTTGTAGTGCGCGATTTGACTCATGTAGAGCTGTAAGTTTCTTGTGAGCGGGCAGTTCAAATTCCTCGTAACCAATGTGAAATAAAAACGTTGATATCTTCGTTAGGAGTTGGTTTCAGTAATTTTTGTTGTGCGAATCATGTTTTATGTAAAATTCTGGTTAAGAAACTTAAATCAGATTACTTAAATTCGTACCTTGTCTAGTGGTCCATTGCATCGATTAAAAAGAAGAAAACCTTGTCTTCTAACTTTAATTATATAGAAAGCAACTGGATTCCTACATTTTTCAAAAGAGCCTTTTCGAGTCTTTCTATCTAACCCTTTGGCTCCTATGGACGAAAATGTCTGCCTGCGGTTATGCAAGGACAAGAATTCTCGTCTGTAGGAGCCAAAGTGTGAACACCGCAGTGAGGCACTACGGAAGAGAATACTTGTCTTGGGATCTCAAAAATCTTTATTGTTGGTGTTATTTATTTAAAGAAGACTTGGGTGCTAGAAGTTATTTTTTGGTGACTGATCTTCACATGTACATACTAAAGGACTAACAAAATTTCAAGCTGTTTATTTAAGAAATAGGCATTGACATTTTGACAATTTGACATTATTTTCAAAATTGCTTCCTCAATTTTTTTGTTGATTGCTGGAGGTATTTAGGATTAAACAAGAATGGAGGACACGGAAAATCACTGAGATAGCTTACATTTTTGTCACCAGGTGTAGACAGGTTTGTGGGAGTGACTAGATCCCTGTCAAACGCCTTGGGAAACGCACCACCTTCTCTTTGAGTTTGATTACAAGAGCATACGCTACCAGTCTCTTCCTCATCATCAGTTGATGATCTGAAACAGACGGCAACATAGAAAAATCAAAAACATATTCGGTTTTATAGATAGACCATAGATGAAGAGAATGAGGAGGTGTAACAGCCAAGCGGTTAAGTTCAGAGTGTTAAAATTTAGAGAAAGCTTCTGCACTTGGATATTTTGGAGGGACTTTCCATTTTTCGGTTTTTTTCTCACAATTGCATTTTTGAGGGGCTATGGAATGAAGCACAAGACAAATCATTAGATAGATGTTTTATCCACTGACTTCAACTGGCAGCTGGGAGCAGCGCGCTGTGTTCTGAACACAATATTTCTGAATTAAAATGTAAGCTTGCACTATTTATTGGCATCAAAATGAACAAGACAGCTCGTGACTTATTTTTTTGGATAAGAAAAAGTTTTCTGACGACCTAAATTCTATTTTTCCACTTGACTTAAGAAATATCACCCTCCTAAAAAATTTACTGCATGCAGTCAGTACTGAAGTAATGGAGCAAAGCCATCCACTATGCGACTCCAAATTATGACTTGTTACTGGCGTTTTTTGATACATAGCCACAAACTTCAACCTGAGAAAGCATTTTTTGGAGCAGTGTGAGCAATATTAAGAGCAAAAAAGAGTGTTAATTCCAGGCACACCAGAGCCAAATCAAATAATAAGTCAAATGATTAATGCTAGTGTTTTGGGAAATTTACAATGAAGTGGCCTCTTGACAGCTACTGCTTCTTTTCAGTGATGCTGTAATAAAATTTAAAGCTTCATGCAAAAAAAAAAAAAAAACTCAAGTAAAAACTCGTGAATGGCTACGAAAAATTAAGTATGCTGCTCAAAGGATAGCTCCTGAAGTTTGGGGCTGGTGTTAGGACACCAGTAGAATCTAAACGTCAATGCAGGATTACACAGCATTATCCATTCCTAAAAAGTTAACTTCAATACCAGCCACAGGTATGAGAGAAGACATTCAAAGGGGAAAAAGAAGGGAGACGTAAAGGAACTGACCGGAGTTCAAGAAGGGTTTCATCCTTGACTAGAAGTGAATCATGTTTATCACTATCCAAAGAATCAGCTAAATTTGTTGCCTCGACCTCTGGTTTAGTTTCTCCTTCGGTAGGTTCAACGTTTTCTACAGGTTCAGCCACTGTTCGATTCAGATAGTAAATTTCAGGTTTTGCAGAATCAGACCTACAAAAATTAAAAACAAGCGTTAGAGCAAATCAATTGGAGACACCCTAAAGAATTTGTCAAATGGAGAATTCATAATTGCATATTAAAGATATTTTTACTATTTTTTAGCTTTGAGATACCTGCTTTGAATGGTTCTCACTTATTCATATCGACTCTGCCCAAGAATATGAGGGCTCTAATCATTATTTGAGGAAAGAAAAATGTGAAAAAGCGTTTAATAAGCATCTTTAAGTTACATTTAATGATCCATATCTTGTCGACACGCAAACAGATCGAAGTATGGAATCAAGAGTTTTCTGCGACTTTCTTTGTTTTTCAATAAATGAAATAAGGAAACTGCTTTCACATGCCTGACTTGGGAGGAGGAATACAAAAAGCCCTGGAACGTGACATACCCCAAGATGAGTGTCTTCTACTTTGAAAATGACAACAATGTACTTTCAACGGGACCTGTTCGAATGAAATGCATAAATGGTAGGAACTCACTTGGTAAGGGAATGTTGTTGGTCAGTATGGCCGACTCTCATGTGAGCAATATCGTGGTAGATGGCAGCATTGACAACGAATTCCATTGGAGCTATTACAGCGTATGATTCGGACCCATGTTCCATGACTAAAGTGTCCATGACATTGGGATCAAACATTACTGCATTTGGTGTGACTAGAAGAACACCACTAACAACTCCCTGAAACAAGATAAGTCACTGTGTCATGAAAAAGATACATATATAAATGGTTTAAAAAAAGTCACAAGAAGTATGGATTGCTACGCAAAAAGTACTAAATTATTCTTCAGTCAATACTTGATAGTATACCTGCTATCCAAAAATTATAGAACCTCAAATCAACTTAAAAACTCCAACATCTCGTCTTAAGACCGTGCGTTCACCGCAATTGATTGGTGTCAAATCAACTTGTTCAAATGGGTCCTGTAAACAGGATATGGGGTTAAGAAAAGGCAAAGAACAGCAAAATTGCAATACAAGATTTTGACATTTTTTCACTCTTGTAATACAAATGGAGATGAGGTCCCTTGAATCTAATCCAACCTAACACAGGGTGAGAAAGGTTCGATAGAGCATTAAATAACACATTTTGAAAATAATTTCAAGTGATTCGTCAGAAAAAAATGTGAAGCCACACACTTTTCTACTCTATTTTTTGTTTCTTAACTGCAGAACTCTTTTTCTTCATTTTTCAGAACACTCTCTTGCACGTCTCACAATCAGTATAAAAAGCAATCAGCGATGTAATTCTTAAAATTTTAAAATTATAAGATACCATAAGAGCTCATTATAAATTATACAGGCTGACATATTCGACCAGTTAGCCAATTATGGCAACAATTAAAACTTTATCCTGGGGAAGATTTAGAATTATGGATTTTCCTCCCTTTATGACACACATGTATCAATTCTGCGACTGAGCAGATAGATTTTTTTCGTTAAGTAATCCCTTTATTCTACTCTTGCTGCATCAATTTTGCCGATTTCGAGAGAATCTTGATTTGAACAAAGTCGACTTTGCTTTAGAACATATAGCCTTGCTTTAGTTACGAAATAAAAATTATATTTACCTGTCCATCCGTGATATGCTTGACATTGATTTTAAGGAACCGTTCGACAGATGCAGGCGATGATCTGATACCCCTTGCTGAAGGAGCTTTGACTTGTTCTAGATGAGGTTTAGGAGAAGATGGCCTCAAACTGTCCAGCATGTCTGTAATGATACCAAAAATTGAACAAATGAGTAAGGATACTGAAAAGTTAACTCATTAAATACCTCCAGTCAGAAGTTCATTACTTGTATTAATCAACTTCAAAGATATTTCACTTAGATAATATGTGCAACCATAAAACCTACACTTGATTTGTAAAAAAATTCACAAAGTTCACTATTTAAAACCCAATGCATTCCAATCACTCTATTCATAACCTCAAAAGTTGACGGTTTGGAAACCAAGCCTTTCAGCACTGAAAAATGGGTCATAGTACTTGGTTAACAAAAAACCCTGGAACTGTCCTGTTATTTAATTTAGTAAATTATTTCAGACTAGCAGGAGCTTTCCTTGTACTATAGAAAGAGAGTTAAGCTTAAAAAAAGCTGTTTAATGGTCTAAACAGGAACATGATGAGAGGACAACCGATTCACTTCATTATACAGTGTGAGATCATTTATTGACGCATGAATGCATATTTTTGTTTTGACCTTAATTGAATTATCTTAATTATGCAACCTTAAGGGAACTATGCAAACTAAGTAAAAATTTTAGGAATCACTCCACACCCCTGCTCTAGAAGTTTCTGACTAAAAAAGATTCTCTTGAAGACTGATTCGGTGGCTTTGTCATACGTTTTACATTGCAGTTCGATGGTTATATTGCGAACTAACACATGACCATACCGCGCTATGATGGTATATTGCATCCAAGTGTTTCTTGAAATAAGAAATTCTCGGGTGTGAGTCTTTAATTGATTTATAATTTGACACAATCAGTATTTTGCCTTCCCCCAAAATCTTAGTAGCCACCTTGATCAGAAAGCCCAGTTTTTAAGAGCCATCTACAATTTTTAAGGGTCGGAATTAACTTTAGACATATGTATCATGGCGCATGAAATTGCACGTTTGAGAAAATCGACATGGTGTATCAACTTTTAAGGGCGCCACAATGGCTCAGCTCCCCCCCTCTCCTCAATTTTCAGGCACCAAGTTCCGATTTTTGAGCACATTTAGTGCATGGCACCTGGGAAAGGCAGAACGCTGAATGCACAGTTAACTTCATATGGAATGTCGACATAAGGTGTGTGTTCGAACACTATCTATAGAACTATAGAATGTTAAACACAACTTATAGACGATTAATAAGATTTTTTACTAATTCATCAAGTTGAATCATAATTTTGAGACTCAACGGATGGATCCACTTCTGCTGAAAACCTGAGAAGTGGCGTAGAAAACTTAAGACTATAATAGACTTTTTCTTTATGCTCCTTAGTTTACCTGATTCCTCTTCTTGTTCCTGAGCAGTATCCTTATCCGAAGATAGTCTTCTTGTAGAGTCGGACTCATCCTGATCTTTGGTACTTCCGGCTTCGCTACTTTCTTCTTCAAACCCTTCCTCCACCTGTAAATTAATTGACACTAAAATAAGTATCTTTGGTTACAGATTCAAAAATGAATACATGGCACTGCAGAAACTGTCGAAAGTTGTTAGGTAACACAAAATGCTAGTTGTCTCAACTTTTTAAAAATACATATAAAAAAAAGGAATACTGAGACTGAAACTGTAAAGAGATTACCATAAAATTTTTATCTCTATAATTTCTTCTTGAGAATAGGAAAAAGCCAACTAGGAAAAGAAATAAAAATTTGACATTACAACGAATTGTCCAATTTTAATTCAAAATATTTTGATAGATGGACCAGGGCAAAAAATTTTCATCCAGTTTTTTTTATGCCCATTGGTACAGAAATTGAAATTCTTCCATTTGTTGGAAACGCATTATGATGTTTCCTAATTATTTTAAAACTGCTGAATGAGAAAATATTGATGAAAATTGCGTGGATACGGTCCATTCTGAAACATGAATATTATTTTGAAGCCGGGAAATAGACGAAATATTTCATGATAAACATACTGTGTTTCCATCACTGGAGCTTTGCTTGTGTTCCTTCTTCTTTGATTTATCTGGAACCTTGATGACTTGACCCGGGAAGATGACAGAGGATGTGCGGGTTTTATTCAAAATTGCAAGCTCTGAAGGTGTTGAGTCGAACCTTGCAGCAACTGAAGCTAGAGTATCCAACGGCTCAACCTGAACACACAAAAATAATGAAAAAATTAAATGACCCATACAAATTCGACTTATCGGCTAAATGAAAAAAATGTAAAGCGAGTTTAAAATAAAATTGGACCCTAGATTTTGAAGTTCCGACTCCTTGAATTTGACTCATTGACTCATCGAGGACGGAGCAAGGTGCTACGATTGGAAGTATGCATTTTCCGCACAAAATCTGGGATTTTGAAATTTTCACACATAGATCATGATTGACGTTTCCGCGCGAAATAATTCCCGCAAAAGTTTCCTTGCCACTAGATGATAAAAAAACTTACTTTGTTATCTGCTACAAAAAATGTAGCGATCCCCGATGAAGAATATGTTAGTAAAATGTTTCCCTCAACTTCATCTTTTTTATTTTTTATTTTTTTTCTGGGGATGATGAGAAACACAATTCAATTATCGAGCGATGTTGCCAAATCGTGCCAAAAAAATTTTGCTGGCTGATTTCGTGCGGAAATGTCAATGCAGGTCTTCGAGTGGAAATTTTGAGCGGGAACGTCAACCAACCCCACGATTAACTCCGGCGCACAGTGGATCGAGTCAATAGGAGAGGTCGGACATGATATGGAAACTTAAAAAGCTCATAACTCCGTCAAATCAAAACTTTGGGACTTCAAAGGTGGAACTATTGGTTTCCTTGTGAAATTTTCTTCTCAAAGCACCCCTTAAGATTTAAAATGAGACGAATGAAACATCAAAATTTGCAGTTTTAGTCAAAAATGTCATGTCCGACCTCTTTGATTGATTTGATCCACTGTGCGGCACGTCACGACGCAATAGCGGCAGTGATCCGATATTAAATCCCTAGCGGGGAAGAATAAAAATCCCTAAATCCCCAGATTTGCTCAAATATCCCCAAAAAATCCCTAGATTTTGCAAAAGACCGCAATTTTTTACGTAGACTCATGACGTTATTCGATGTATCGATTTGCAATATTTAAATCTGATTGGCTCGTTTGAATTTTGCCGCTCTCTGAAAGCAGTGCTAATCCAGACCAATAAAATGAAAGAATATTAGTTGAGTTCTTATTATTGTTTTTTTACTGTTGAAGGCAGTTGAATGTCAAGTACATCGAGTGAGGCAATCGTTTTAATTTCCGGCTTATTTACGGGGAAAATAGTGTTGCCAAAAAGGCCTACAAAATATGGATGAAAAAATATTTTCGATGGTCGAAGCTGGAATTGAGGTTAAAAAGTCGATTTTTGCTTACGTTACCTCATCAATAAAAATCCCTAGATTTTCTGAAAAATCCCTAGATCCCTAGAAATTCCGGAAAATCCCTAGATTTAGGGATAAATCCCTAGACATCGGATCACTGAATAGCGGGTTCCCGGCGATGACTCAGGCGACTTAAGTGTAACGGCTCGGAGTGGAAAAACAAATATGAAGTCTCCGAAACTGAAATTGCATTTCTGCAAGATTGCAGCCGGGCGCGCGGGGGTCCCGGAGTCGCAGCCGATTTGTTTACCTGGCGGATGAACCGCGCCGCGCCGATCTGATAAAAACAGCGCGCTAATGACTTTCCAACTTCTTTCGGGATCATAACTTTATGTTTATGTTGGAAACGACTTACGGGGACCGGGAGGGTATCCCGAACGCCGCACAGTAGACCGAGTTAATCAGAGAGGTCGGACAAGAAATTGTTAACTAAGATAGAGTACCTGTATAGGGAGAGTAGCGACAGATCGGTTCATGGAGGGCTTAGGGCCCAAAAGTGCAGCCACCCTTCTGAGCAACTTCTAACACACAAAATTTCACTGCCAGCCTACAGATTTCAATTCTAACCAAGATGGCTAAGAATGTACATAAATGAGCGTTCTTTCGCAAAAATAAGTAAATTTATGCAAAAAGTAAGCCAAATACATGCTTTCTAAACGACGGTTCGTAACAATTGTATTGGTAAATCGCTCTGGACATTCGAAATTCATAGGTTGGCTGCCCTTTTGGGCCCTAACTTTATTCGCGGAGGCATCGGTGAAGGCCTGATGGACTTTCGGAGTTTCAGATCTCTCGCTACTCTCCCTTTACAGGTACTCTAAACTAAGACTGCGGGCTGATTGTTGAACTTGATAGGTAAAGCGATAGACACAGAGGACTAAGGGAGTATGGAGCGATCCTATGTGCTGGTTACACGCTCAAATTCCCATCAATTTCCGATCAAATGGTGACTGGTGCGCACCATCTACCATCAAATTTCTGCGGCCTGCAAAAATTTGATGGTAGATGATGGAGCTGTGGGGCTCATCCTTCATCTGATTTCCACACAACCGTGCTTATTTCATGCTTACTTCAACCAACACGCTGTTTTAATTAATTTTACTCGTCAATCTAGATAACTCTCGAACGCCATCTTGGTCATCATTTTGATCGGAATTTGACGGAAATTTGAATGTGTAACCAGGCCACTACTGGTTGGAATGCTTGGTTCCTATTGACAAAGAAAGAAAATGATGGACTAAGAGGTCTCTCGTGGGTTGCCGTCAGTTAGTCTATTGTCCACCTTCTTTGTCCATTGCAACCACCCGCTTTCACCAATAGAATCCCTTCAAATCCCTTTAATCTATATTGTTCACAGCTTTGTCTATCAATTTCAACAATTAGCCCGCTGCAAATTTTGATGTTTAATTTGTCACGTTTTAAATTTTAAGGGGTGCTTCCAAATGACAATTTCACGAGGAACCCGACGGGACCACTTTTGGAACCTCAAAATTTTGAATGAATGGAGTTATAAACTTTTAAAGTTTCCCAATTTAGTTCGATTTATCCCAAAAAAAACCTCTTGGTTCAAGAGCGCAGTTTCTTGTCGCCGGATTTAAGAGTCTGGACTCTTGTTTCAATGCAAAATCCGCTTGAATCAATGCAAAATCCGCTTGAAACAAGAGTTCAAGACTCTTAAATCCGGCGACAAGAAACTGCACTCTTAAGTCAATGCAATGCGGCGATGGTCCAAGAGGTTTTTTTTTACCAGTGCACTGACTCAATCCACTGAGCGCCGAGATCCGGGAAACTTGTCCCGTCTGACACAGTTCCTCGAGTCGGAGCGATTTAGGATCCCACGCTTATTTCTTCCGCGAGGATCTTCGACGTAAAACGCTTCGGAAACTTTGTCCCGTTCTCGAAATCTCTGACCGAGATGACAAATCGTCGCCCGGACGAAGGAACGTAAGTCCATTCCGGAGTTGCAAAATTGGCCCAAACAATTTCATTTTTTTTTACAAAATCGTACCTGTGTAATTTTGGTCAAAAATTTGTCTGAGTTTCGCATGAGATCAGAGAGAAAATCGGTGAGATTTTCAGTTAGAAAAACCCAAGAACCTCCTGGTAAAGATATAATTTACGAAGGGAAATTTGGCAACATTGAAATGAGGTTACGTTCTTTCGTGGGGGAACGACAAAATCGGTCGCTTGAATCGAAAAAGGCTCCACTCGGAAAAAAGGAAAACAGTTTTAGTGCGAAAATGTGATTTTTAGGGTGGCGCGCATTTTTTATTTTCAGGGTGCCATCAAAATTTTTAAAACGAAATTCCCGGACTTTTCCAAGTTTTTCCTGACGAAAAACGACAGAGTTGCCTGACTTTCCAGGTTTTAGCCGTGTGGCGAGCGAATTAGAAAAAATGAAAAAAACTGTCCTTACAAATGGGCAGTAGTCCTTGTAAATTCGTTCTCTCAAATATCATTGCGTGAGACGGTACGGTAAAAAGAAGTTGAGAAAAACCTTAGAAAGAAATGAGCCCTAACTACTGAAAAATAACGAAGACAGCCGCAAAATGTTCGAATTGCGAAAATTTCCTAATTTTCCCCGCGGTTTTCGGTCGGAATCCTGAACTTTTCCCGGTTTCACAATCCTGCAGACGCCACATTTTTTCCACTTTACTTTTTTCTTTTGATTACACCAAAAATAAAATTAAATACACTACTCTGATGTTATACTCGTACAATAATAGCTATAATTTAATACATAGAATTCTGCAAATCTAAATTTTTCCAGTCGTCCGAGAAGAATAGGTATCATCCTCAGGTACTACGTACATGAAAAAGAAGCAAAATAGAGAGAAAATGAATTTAATTTACAAGAAACACTTTTGGTTATCATCTCTTTTTGTCAGCCTTAGGTATTCACTGAGCGGCAGACATCCAAACGCCTTAATGCAACTATTCGTGCTTCAGAGTAGTGCGAATCGCATACCAACAATTTGAAGGCGCTGGACTGACAGTTGTAAGTTGTCACTTGGCTCCAGTAATTTGAACGCATTGGTGCAACTATTCGTGCTCCAGAGTAATGCGTAATGCATACCGACAAACTGAAGGCGTTTTGGCTATCATAACCCTAACATTAATTAGACGTAAGATGACCCTGTGTGATTGAGAGGCCAAAGCTTTGACCGACTTATTGTTAAGAAAATATGTGCAGTGCAAAGGGTCATTCCTAACCCTCTCATGAGTAATTGGACGGTTTAACAATTCAGTTATGAAAAGTTATGATCAATTTTTTTCTTCTTCTTCTTTCTTTTTTAAAGGAATTTGCATACACTTATTTATTCTTTTATTATTTAATTGTGAGGACAAGCATTTTTAAAATCATTTCTGCCATTGAGCAGCCTTCAATATTCGAAGGAAATTATAAATATCGCAACGTATTATTTTATGCCCGTTTCCTGGAAAGTGACCTTGTACAGCGTCCTTTTCACTATTAAGTACATCTCGGAATCGCACGCGCCGAGGGATTCCCGGGAAAAGAACCAGGAAAAGAGCAGGAATAACGAATATCCCGTTCGTGAAATTGTATCTCCCTCAGGGATCCCTGCGGATCACTTCTTGATGTCAGACTCTCGTGGATTTCGAATGAGTTGCGTGTTAACGCCATTTAGTTATTTGCCCATCGCTTATTCTTCAGCTGAAAGAGCTCCAAGGACGATAAGACTATATTTAAAGACGAGATGCGGCTAAAATGAAAACAATCTGGATTTGGATTTTGTCGATGACGAAGGTGGGCAGAGGATATATTTCTCATAGATTTTCTCGGTGCGGTTTGCGGGCAAATTCTTACTTCTTCGGGCTGAATAAAACGAAACCTCACATTCAGAAAATGCTTAAAAGTTTCGGCTGTGATTGGTCTACAACAAGAGCAGCTGAGACATAGGATTGATGTACATCAAACCATGAAAAAGTTCTCAAAAATGGGTAAATTACACCGTTTCAGTCGTTAATTAAGGTGTTTGGGCACGGTAACGCATGTGTCAAAGTTCAGTTCTTGAGACGGCTGCAAATTTTTTCTTTATTATTATAGGTTTACTGCAGGATATTCTGACGCAATCTAATTACGAGCAAATTTATCACGTGACAAAATGAACGATAGGCGAAAAATAATTCAGGGTGTATGTAGAAGTCAAAAAATGAAAATATCAAAATTTTGCACAACTCCAGTAAGGACAAGTGTGTGCAAAGCATGGCCGCATGACACACAACACTAAAAACAAAACCTGTTCCTTCCACCTTCGCTTTAAAACTTTTAAAAGTTTTCCAGAGAAAAAAAAGGGAAAAATCTGGATTGAAAGTGCGGCAACGATAATCGGAAAAATTACCACGAATGTACTTTGTGCGCAAACGATAGTCAGCCCCAAAAACTTGGTCTCGGCTCATTCCACCGAGCTCTCGTCACAGGTTTCCAAGCCAAAATACCGAGTGTACGTTGGGGTTGAGATTTGACTCGTGAGTGTACACTTCAAGAGGGGCGATTCAGGGTGACNGGGGGGGGGGGGGGGGGGGGCTGATAAGGGGTTCCTACCCGGAAACCCGAATTAAAGCGTCGCTCAGCATCCTAAGGCGCAATTATTGCACCTCCGTGTGTCGAGGGACTTCAAAAGCGCAACTTGATAATCGCGGAGTTGGATCGGCGCCTCCGGGCGCGCGCGGTGTGCAGTTTGCATCTCGCGGGAGTCGTGCGGGTGGCAGCCCGATAAGACCGAAGGCGCCGTGCTCCCGCTTCGGTGTCGCGGATCCCACTCTCTTAATCTTATCCGTGCGACACCCGAGCCCGACAACTCGAGGCCCGCATAAAGCCTCTCCAAGGTGAATGTCCCAGCCGGCTGATTATTGACATCGCTAGACAAAGCGTTAGACAAAGAGGATACAGTGCATATAAAGCTATCCTGTTAGTTGAGACGCGCAGTTATTTCAGGGGAGAAGATGATGGATAAACTACGAGGCTTATTGTGGGTTGCCGTTAGTTGGTCTATTCTGCCGTGCTAAGGAAAAACGCCGTATGCACCTTCGTGCGTTGCCAAATTTCCTTTGATAAAACACGAATTTCATGCTGAGCTGATGAATATCTTTCTTCTAATTTTTCCAGACAATTTCATCAATAGGAAACAGTTCATCGGAGGAAATTCGGCAACACTTGAATGTTCATGCGACCGGCGTTCTTCCTTATAGTACGGCAGTATTGTTTATCTACTTTTTCCATCCAGAGTGTCTACTAAAACAGGCTGGCCAAAAATCAGTACTTTTACGGTACTTTTTCAATACATTCCCAGGGAATTCAGTACCTCCTCAACAGAAAAATTCAGTTTTTTTTCCTGTACCTCTATATGACGAAATTCAAGAAATTTCAAAAATTTGAATTTCTCGCTCAAATTGCGACAAGAATGACAAAAATGAACGAAATTCCGGACTTTCTTGCGGAATTTCCACACTTTTTCAGTACTTCCGGACCGCTCTTAGAAAAACAGGTCTATTTCCGGACTACGAGACACCCTGAAACCACCCGCTTTCACCAAAAAGGATCGTAATTCAAGTAATTCAACATCAGAGTTATGTCCTTGAAAAGGATTGCAATAGGATAGTATATAGGATACAATACTAGAATAGGCGCTAGGATGTAAAAGGTGCTATTTTTTTCCTACTTTTTACCACGTTCCACCTCAGTCTTGTACTGGTACTCATTAGAGCAAAAAAAAACGTTTGACTAAAATTGAACTTTTTTTGGAATGACTCGGCTTTATTTTCGCCGCGAAATGGCGGGGGCCCAGCACTATTTCTCCACCTTGTTATTTTCTTTAAAATGTTAATTTATATTTTTATCGAACCCAAGAGGGCTGTAGTATTTTCAACCGAAAGTTATTGGTAATCGAGCTCTTTTTCAGCCTTGCTACCCGCGGATGCATTTTTTTAAACAAGCAGGAAGCTCCAACGCATTCGCGTCGGAAAGCGGCTCTGGCGACGGTAGGTAGTTGTTACGCGTTTACGGTTTCCTTGGTAACCTTTGTTTGCTATCAGCTGATGTCGAGTAGTATGACTAGGAAGCTCCAACCACGGCATTCTTCGAAAAAAGCGCGAAAACTTATAGATTTGAATTTTCAAATTTTAAACGTAAAGTACATTTTTTCCAGTGCGAGATTAAAGCACAGACCCGTTTTGAATTATTGACAGTATCACCATGATTCCAAAAATACACTACACAACATAGCATTCGCTCACAGGAAAAAGATATCAATTAAAATAAAATCAGTCCCCCCTAAACAGCAGAAAATGGCGCCGATTCCCATCAACCAACACGCGGTCTCTCCAATGTAACATGGTCCGTTGATACTCCCCAGCTGGGACCGTCCGGAATAGCAGCTATAGTGCAAGCACCAGAGCCGCTAAAATGTATGTCTTGTCACGGAATACTCAGTTTTAGATGGGAATATTCTCTAACTTTCCACGACTACACTGGAAAAAAAAACACACATTGGATCTAGAGTCCAGACTCTTAAAAACATCGACAAGAAAAGGAACTCTTGATTCAATCAGAATCTAGCTTAAGTCAAGAACCAAGCCTCTTAATTCAAGCGGATTTCGTTTTGATTCAAGCAAAGATCCGATTGAATCAAGAGTATTTTTTCTTGTCAATGTTTTCAAGAGTCTGGACTCTAGATCCAATGTTTTCTTTTTTTTTCCAGTGTAAGTAAAACTACAGACTTTTCCAAGGTTTTCCTGACTTTTCTGGAACATGCCATCGATTAGAAACACCTGCAACAGTTCGACGGGGGAAAACGGGAAACATCGAAGCCGATAGAGAAAAAACCAGGATTGATTTTACGTACCGAGTCGTTCTCATTTTTCCGAGCTTCATTTGAATTTCCCATTTACGGAGGACTTGCGTCACGGCTCGGCGATGAGAATCGGCGCACGTCGCGAGATGACACGGCGAAATGATGAGCTGGACTGTCACCCGGGGGAGAAATACGGGAGCCGAGCAAAACTAACGCCTTCGACTTCAACTTCATGAAAAGAACTTCATCCGACTGTTTTAAGAGAACGATAAAACGTGCGCACTTGAAGGTAAGTCGTTGGAGGGAAAAATTTTGATAGCTCCCTGCGGGTTTCCAATGTGCATTTTGCGTCTCAGAAAAAAACGCCAGAGAGCTTTTTCATTAATCTAATTATGAGAGACAGGTGGAAGAGCTCGGTGTTCAAATCATTCGATTTGTGAATTTCAACTTCGATTCAGATTTGATTCGGAAGTTCGGTTTTGTAAAGAAAATTCTACCTCACAAACAGTGTTCGAAACTCACAAGCGCCAACGCGCCAAATGCGCCTAAAAAGTGAAGGCTCTGCGCCAACGTATCCATTAAAAATTGCCCCCTAAAAATCTGGATTTTCATAGGAAGTCACTTAAAGAAAGAAAATAAATCTATTTGAATTAAAAAAAACTCAGAATTTTCAGCACTACAAGTGAAAGCTTATTCTATTCTTCACGATTTCATTCTTAGTGCTTTTGTCTTCCCCCAGTTACAGCTACGTACTAGTTCTGTTACAAAAACATCTTGCGTCAAACTTTTCACGAAATGCGCCGTAATATATAGGCAAAAAGTCAATTTGGCCCCTAAAAATCGGGCTTGACGCGCCACATGGCTCCTAAAACTCAAATATGAGTTTCGAACACTGCTCACAAACCGAATTGTTGAGACGATACAAACACAGAAAGCTCGGTCCACAAAACTGACTCTTTCCCAGTATGCCGACAGTGTACAACAACAGGGAGATGTACTAAGTAGAGGACGTAAAAAGATAGATAAATACCGGAGACAGGTATGGTATTACATAATGCAAGCAGACTTCTCAAACTTAAATTATGATTTCTTCGGATTCTAATGTGACAAAATTTGACGAACGCACTCCCGTAATAATTTTCCTACAAGCAAAAACACCGAGCAATTCCTTCGGGAAAATTTTCCGTGACTTGTCTTCCCGGTTTTCCAGGCGCAGAGGTCCCTCACTTGCGCGTGATTTGAAGGTGCCAATTTTATGTGGATGAATTTCTGTCCAAGTATAAGACGATCTAATATGTCAAGGGGATTTAAGAAAAAATTTATGGTAATTGACTCATCGTGAGATCCCGCTGGTGAATTAAAATTTCTGGCTTCACTGCACTATCACAGAACTTCAGAAAACTTTTTCGAAGTATCTCGCACCGATGCAAGTTTCTTACAAATTTTGAGAGTTTAACAACTTCAACACTGGGAAAAAAAAAACATATTGGATCTAGAGTCCAGATTCTTGAAATCATTGGCAAGAAAAAGGACTCTTGATTCAATCAGATTTAAGCTTAAATCAAAAGGAAATCCGCTCAAATTAAAAGGCTTGGTTTTTTATTTAAGCTTAAATCTGATTGAATCAAGAGTATTTTTTCTTGTCGATGTTTTTAAGAGTCTGGACTCTAGATCCAAAGTGTTTTTCTTTCCAGTGAAGGCTCCCGAAGTTTTGCGACTGGAAGTGAAGGGAAGTACTTAAGGAGGCATCACTAATTTACAATTCCTCGGCTCGTATCAATTCAAACCACGCGATAGGACGTACACTTCTACACTTCCGGTTGGAAAACAGACACGAATCAAAAGAATCAGCCGAAAAAATTCACAAGAAATTCAGCAGCGGCCAAGACAGCGTACCGAGGACTCAGGTACCGCGAGGAAGGTGAGCATGACTGTTTTCCTGCGACCGGGTTTTCGTGAGCGACGGGTAGCCCCGCAGATGGGAACGCACGTCACGAGTCTGGCACTGTAGAAAAATTTAACCGTAAAATTCTATCACTCAGTGCATCAACTTTACGAGCTGGTGGGTGATAAACTTTCTATAATTTCCTCGGCGGAACTATTGAAAGTTAACTTGCGTGAAGTGGTTCGAACTTATTCCTGGAAGGAGAAAAACAATGGATCCGATCTCGACGAGTGGGCCACGAGATAAGGTGTGAATTTGAACACTGCGTTAAATGTGCCCACTTCAAGAGTTTACGCAGAAAGCTATTCACGCACCGAAAAGCTTGGAGATCCACTCCTTGGCGAGATATTTTACACAAATGACATAATTTGTGCTAGAGTCGTTTTATATAATTCATACATATTTCATATTACATATTATTATTATGCACTGAAAACAAAACTTCGGCCGTGGAAGCTACTTACGGGCTACATGGACAGGACATACCGTCCGCGTTTCGGACTCAGAAGCCGAAAATTCCGGGCATAGCATCCGGAGCAGTCGAAGCTACGGCTCCAGCACCCGGAACTTTCGGCCTATGAGCCCGGAACGGACGTTATTCCTGTACACCGGAAACAAAAACACATTGGATCTAGAGTCCAGACTCTTGAAATCATTGACAAGAAAACATACTCTTGATTCAACCAGATTTGAGCTCAAATCAAAAGGAAATCCGCTCAAATTAAGAAGCTCGGTTCTTGATTTAAGCTTAAATCTGATTGAATCGACAGTATTTTTTCTTGTCGATGTTTTCAAGAGTCTGGACTCTAGATCCAATTTGTTTTTTTTTTTCCAGTGTATAGCCCGTAACTTTTCTCACAGAGTGATTAATAAATTATTTTAATCTTTTTCAGGAGTTGATTTTTTAACTCCTCGTTGCGGAAGTCATGTTTCGCGTAATCGCTCGTTAAAAAAATTTTCGGGAGTTCCGGCAGCCGCGCTGATGATAATGGTCACGAGCATGATCATCACTCACACATGCGCGGGAATTGGCGGAGGGGGGGGCGGTGT
>NW_017547204.1:3140032-3160571 GCF_001854935.1 Bemisia tabaci | reverse complement strand
AAAAAAAAAAAAAAAAAAAAAAATCCTCCGGGAATCGAACCCGGGACATCAAGAAGACAAGTAAGTCGCGATGACAACTGCTCCACCGCATCAACTTGGACTGTAGGCCTCAATTTAAGGTTTCTGAGCAAATTATTACCACAGTTATATAAAGTGTAAAAATGTTAAAAATGGATTTTTCCTGAAGAATATTAGCATTTTTGCACTCAGCGACCCTAAAAACCCCTGAAAACTCATGTTGCGAGGTTTAAACATACGTATCTGATTTAATGCCGCTTAAACCGGCTATTCGGACCATAGTGCGACGCTCTATGTAAATCAGAGCGTAACAGAGCACAATGCATCACTAGACAGCGGGAGAATCAGACGTTACAAAAGGTAAGCCCTCCGGAAAATTTCAGGCGGAACACGGAAAATGTGCCGAGTATTTTTCAAATCAACCCGGGTGTCCGAGTCCAAAGGGAGGTAAGACAATTGTGTACGGCTTTTGTACTGTAACTCACAGGAAAACAAACAGCCTATTTCCAGTTTTCCTTTAATTTTTTCCGGAGAAAATGTCCTAAGATTATAATCACCTTCATGTAGCTTCTCACGGTTCTGCCTGAAGTTCAGAATCCTTGAAAAATTTAATTTTACAAGCACATATTACTGTCTCTTCGGTTAGGTATGTCAGTTCAACCGCAGGCTGAAATTTGATAGACAAAGGGAAAATTGAGCGATAATAAATAAATTGAATGCTACATTATTTCCTCTTATTCTTCTTTGTCTATCAATTTCAATAATCGGCCCACTGGTTGCCTTGGTTCCTATGCCGGCAATGACTTTTACCCATTCTTCTTCTATTTTATAAATGATCCTCAAGCTTTTACTCGCACACCAAACTCTAGAAAAGTTTCGTACCTAAATTTTCGGTAAAATGATCGATACACAATTCAAATACTGTAAACAAACAAAAGTTTGGAGTAAAGCGGACACATCAAGCCGAAATGGACGTAATTTTGCCAAACGGAACTATGGACATTGAGACATGAGGCCTGAGACCCATGAAGTTATATGCATAACAGGGCTCACACTGGAAAAAAAAACACATTGGATCTAGAGTCCAGACTCTTGAAAACATTGACAAGAAAAATACTCTTGATTCAATCAGATTTTTGCTTAAATCAAAAGGAAATCCGCTCAAATTAAGAGGCTTGGCTCTTGATTTAAGCAAAAATCCGATTGTATCTAGAGTATTCTTTCTTGTCGATGTTTTTAAAAGTCTGGACTCTAGATCCGATACGTTTTTTTTTTCCAGTGCACGTCATACTGCACATAGTTCCGTTTGGCAGAAATGCGTCCAATTAAATGAATTGAGAACGATTTTGAGAGCAACGCAAGTAATTACAAATCGGGGCATCAAGTCTCCCCCTCCATCGAAGGTTTGTGGGGCAAAACACCTTGCTGCTTTGAAGGTTAACGAGAGGTGGATGCTGGACCCCATCGATCGAGAGGTGGCGGCGGATCCCATCCCCGTATGCAGGGGGATCCTCGCGAATACCGATGATGGCGGAATAATGACGAGCACATATTTATCCAGTCGAACGCGCGGCCTGATTCTCAAATGAGTTGTGACGAGTGCTATAGGGTCGTCGAGTGTCTGCCATCCTGTCAAGCGTCGCCAACCCACCTGCCGAGCCGCCAATTCTGCCCGGAAAATCGCTCGAAATGCGAGGGTGGTCGGATGAATTTGATCACCAGGGGAGCGCGGAGGATCCAAAAAAAATCTAAGCGGTGAACTTGCTTGGAAAGCCCATCCTCGGAATGTGTCGGAAGAATGTAAAATTAAAATTTATGATAAAAATTTAAGATTGTTGAAATTTTTGGTCAATTCTGTGGGTGATAATCGACGGATTCACCATTTAAGTTGGGTGTTTCAAGACCCCTTTTTCAAAAAGAAAGTGGGGAAAAATAAAAAAAAAGTTTGGAAGGACAGCGGATATGGACAGATGAACGTAAACGGCCACGAGACAAGTGTTATAGTTAGCACCCATCGGCTCAACCAAAATCGCGTAAAATCGCTTTTCGATTACTAAAACAAAACGCTTGAAAATTTAATGGCAAGGTTCATAAAGACAAGAAAAATACGAGGAATTTACTTCAAGGGGGTGGTCCGAAAAACGCAACGAAATGGACTGGGGGGAAATCCACAACACAGACTTTTACGGTGGCGCTTACATTAGCTGTACATACCGGAAAAACTGTTACATTTTACTCCTTTCTCAGGTATAAGTTAGTTAGTTAGTATAATTTTGAGACATTCAGCGTCACAGGCTACTAACGTCTTTACAGAGAATTTTGAAAACGGGAGTATATACGAAAATTTAGATTTTTAAATTAAGAGAGGTGAAGAGTTTCAGAATATAGACAATGTGAATCGTGTGGAATATATTCCTTTATAAAAATTTTAGGTCTTTTTAGGCAATCTGACAACAGCGAACTTACGGCTAATTTCAATTCACAAGAGCGCGCTCGCGCTCTGTATGCGCACTAATCAAGCCTCCTTTGAGATCCTCGGCCACTTTTCCCGCCGCCGCCGCTCGCTCGCATCTGTTATGGTTGACAGTCGAACATGTCGTTCCGGAAAAATTTGGACTTCACCCCCCCCCCCTTCCCCTCAGAACTCGGAAATGCAACTGGCTCGGAATCCCCTCCCCCCGCCGACTTTCCACGCACCAACATATTGCAAAGTTTTCGCAATGCATTTTGTTGAGCTGAGAGTCCTCAATTACGGATTTCTGGCATTCGCAATGTTTTGTGGCATTTAAATATAGGATCACTGTGATGCCTTGGTCATCCTCATCACACTGCCGTGCTAAGGAAAAACGCCGTATGAACCTTCAGATGTTGCCAAATTTCATTTGATGAAACACGCATTTTCGAGAAAACTTATGGACGTTTTGTTTCCAATTTTTCCGATAATTTTGTTCACAATTTCATCTATAGATCTCGCAAATTTCAAAAAAAAAATATTCATAAATTCCCTTAAAAATTAATATTTTTTCGGAGGTTTGGCAATTCTCGAATGTTCATACGGCGTTTTTCCTTAGCACGGTAGCACAGGAGAGGGGTGCAAGGAGGGAACTAAAGGTAAGTGTATGACGTTGCAAAGTTCTGCTGATGTTTCGTTCTTTGATAGAAAACTACCTCATAGTTTTCCTTCTTCCTTGTGTACATTCTTCACTCATTTACTAAATATATATGTAGTCCTAGAAAATGTTATTGGTTTCCTTTGGAAAAAAGCATACAGAATCGGAGATTCTTAACCATTGTAATTCAAGTGCATCAAGGACTGGATGTAAAAGCAGTGTAACTTAAATTCACCGCGTTTGGCGAAACGCCTTCAATTTCGACGAGTAGGCAATTTCCCGACGTAGAAGCAAGTTGATTTGTATCCATTCCGCCGTGCCGTTCCCCCAACTCGAACGGAGGCCAGCGTGCGTTCTACGATGGTGGCAAGCATCAGGTTAGAGGATGAGACTCACTGCTGCTTTCTAGGGAATGTTTTTTGTGATTTTATTGCTCTTTGACATTCACTGACTTTTCCCGGTCGTCAAAAATTCCTTGAAAATTGCCAGTTTTTCAGACATTTAGCCACCTCGATCTTATAGGGTTCTGAGCTTGATAGTCCATTGGGACGACGAGGTTGCCCCAAATTGAAATTCAACAAAGGAATGGGCCTGTTGCAAACTTTTGCTAGAGTGAAAATGTGAGTTGTATCTTATGAAAATCAGTACTTCAGGGCTTCAGTAATCAGGGCTGGCCAAAAATCAATACTTATACAGTACTTTATCTGTACATTCCCAAGAAATTCAGTACCTCCTAAACAGAAAAATTCAGGGCTTTTTCGGTACCTCCATTTGACAAGACTTGAAAATTTTCAAAAATTTGAATTTCTCGCTCAAATTGCGACAAAAATGACATAAAGTGAGTAAAATTCCGGACCTTCTAGCGGAATTTCCGCACTTTACCAGTGCTTCCGGACCGCCCTTAAAAAGTCCGCACTATTTCCGAACTTTCCGGACTTATACACACCCTGGCAACAGACCCATTATGAGAAGGAAAACGTTTCCCTGGCGAAGAGCTAAGTGCAGTTGGGTAAAGGGGACACCGAGGGTTCCCTGCGGGATGCATCCGCGGCGAGGTCGCGCTTTCCCGGGTGCATCCGATCGGGAGCGGAACGAGCGACATTGGCGCGGCCGGCAATGTCAATAACGTCGAAACGAAACGTCGAAGCCGCGGCAATTATGATTAACTGCCGGAGCGCCCGACTCCCAACTCCGGCGACGCAGCTATTGTTTCCTTGACCGCAATTAACCGTTTCGTACAATTGCCGGACCCCCCCCCCTTAACCCCCCCTGGTGCGTCTCCCCCGACGACACCGTGCCTGGCTCCGCTCCGCTTCCAGGAGAATTTGCATCGCCTCAGTCGGTGACAATCAACTCAACCCCGACGTCGCTATCCCACCTGATTGTTTTAGCTTTCAAAATGAGAGAAAAAAATGGAAAAGGAGTCGAGTGGGACTAAACGTTTTTGTGCAGAGAGGAGGGGGGGGGATGTGTATGGAAGAAGTGCATCTAATCAAGAATGGTATGTGAGACACAAGAAGACATTCCACTTTAAGGGGTCTGGGGATATGGATACTCACGGACTATACAGACATACCGTCCGCATTCCGGGCTCAGAAGCCAAAAGTTCCGGGCGTAGCACCCGGAGCGGACGTTACGTCTATATAGCCCTAACTGTTTTTTTCAGTGGGAGAGGGATAGATGGAACTAGAATTTGGGGCGTAGAAGGGCACTTCATTAAGAGGGTCTGAGAGACACTACACAGAAAGAAAAGCGACCAAAAGATGTCTGAAAGGGTCTTCAGCAGCTCCAAGCTAGGGAGAAGGGATCAAAGGGGCCTCCCTGTGAAAATTTCGAAAGTTGAGACGTCTGGAGAGTAAGTCTGAGCAGCAATTTTGATGTGTTCTTACAGCGACATTGATTTGGGGAAAATTTCACAGACAACAGGAATGCCACGCACCTGTTTCACAAAATCCCTAGCATATTTTGCACTCCAGACCCCTAGTTCCATCCATGGATTAAGTCAAGCGCCTGGCCTACAAAATTAGTGAAATCTTCGCGACAACTCGGAGGTTATCGACAAAATTGCGGTCGGTTTCAACTGTTACAACGAGGAATCCCTAAAAGTGATATAACTTCTCAAGGCGTATCTTTCCGGTCTCTGGAACGGGGGAACATTCGACGATTCGGGGGCGCGAGCGAGCGTTGCGCACGGTGCGACCCTGCGCCTCTCCCCCGCACAGTGGAGCGAGTCGATTGGAAAAGTTGGACATCGTGTGGGAACTTAATAGCTGACATCTTTATCTATACAAAACAGAAGTTCGATAACAGTTAAATTAGGTTAAAACGGTTACTATGGAATAAAATTAGGGTTGAGAATCACCCATTGATAAAACTTGCACAGAGACAAAATTGCCATAACAGGGATTCCATAATTTCATAGTTTTTCGCATTTTCGACTTATCTGACTTTTCCTCGACTTATTTGACTTTACCTCGACTTATTGGAAACCTTGAAATAAACGGTTTCAGGCCGAAATTGGATGTCCAGGGTGTCTACTAAAACAGGCTGGCCAAAAATCAGTACTTTTACAGTACCTTTTCAGGACATTTCCGAGACATTCAATACCTCCCTAACGGAATTTAGTATTTGTCCTGTACCTTGAACTTAGAAAAATTTCGAACATATGAATTTCTGTCTCAAATTGCCACAAAAATGACAAAAAAATTAAAAAAAATAATCCGGATCTCTTGCAAAATTTCCGTACTTTTTCAGTACTACGGACCGCTCTTAAAAAAATCAGTACTACTTCCGGAAATTCCGGATTCGTAGACACCCTGATTCCTGAATGTCCAGCCTCGCCCCACTGTGTGACGGGGAGCCCACCGCACCTCCCCCGTGACGTGCCGCTTCCGCACCGGAATGGCTGCTTTCGCTTTCCGTTCGCCGGGGCCGGGGTTGAACCGGCGGGAGGGGGGCCGTGGGGGTGTGAGGGGGCGGCGTGTACGCAAACAAGGGCATCGTAATTGTTTCCTCGCTCGCATGGCGCGGATCCTCACAAAAGCGCCCCCCGATTCGGATTCCGACTCCGGGGACTTGAACGGCGAACGGGGCAACTTTAATTCGGTCACCGGGTAACTCCGGGCTCGCCGCGCGGGGGTGCGGGCGGGGGCGGTTGGCGGTTGTGACGTCACAGATCGCCGCCGCGAGGTCGGTGGGTCGTTAGACATCTAGACCGTGTTCAACGCGAAGGAGCCTCGGTTTTCCGGGTACGCGTGGTATGCGTGTAGCTCGGCTTGGGGATAGGAGAGTGATGAGCTACTAGACGAAGTATACGTAAATATTAAGCTCCACGTTTTACACTTGTTTTTTTTTTTCTTCGATACTGGGACTACGACATGAGCCCTGAGGCCCATATGAATATACGCATAACAGGGCTCACGTCATAATGTACATAGTTCCGTTTGGCAAAATACGCCCATATGCACGAAGTGAAATTCGCACGCAACAAAGAGCAAGAGAAAAATTGCAGCGCAGAAAATTTTTTCTCACCTACTTCACCTGGAATCCTGGGATTTACTTTCCCAATTTTCTGTCGTTTTAGGGCGTTTCACAATAAAGTAAGACTACGTGCTGACTGAAAATCGACAAATTCCCTGACTGAAAATCGAGAAGAAAACACTTTTTAAGACGGGAAAAAATCCCTGAAAATTCCCTGAATTCGCAGCGGATCGATCGTTGAATCGTCATCTAAAGGTCCAGTTATACGATCAAATTGAGCCATCAAATTGGGCCTCTCATTGGTCGCATCCTCACCTCAGGTCTTATTCCACCAATCAGAGCTTCAGTTTGATGGCTCAATTTGATCGCGTAACTGAACCTATATAGCTTTGATCGATACATCTCCACTTCAGTAAGGCTATTTATCTCGATCAAAGTTATTTCGACAACGGTTTAAGAATCAACCTGGTGGCTTCCAAAATCGCCATCGATCTTGGCCTTACAAGGGGACCAGGGGGGAGGGGGCCGATTTTCACGAGCAACGCGCTGTATCGACAGCAGGGAAAAACTGGCTACTTAACCGGAGAGAATGGAAAGGAGTCTTGCGTCTCATTGAGGGCAACTAGAGCGCGAGCCCTAATTGTCGCCGCCCCTGCACATCCGCCGGATACCTCCCGCTCGACGGATCGACGCGGGAACACCAGCGAGCATTTCCGCTTTCCGGGGAACTCGCGCCCCCACCGCCCCCTCCCCCCAGGGATCCGGGACCCTCTCTCGGTCCACCGCACGAGAAAATCCCTCCGCGGACGCGGTATGTGCGCCGTGGTATCGTGTTTTGATGGTTCGACTCGGAGAGAGGTGTGGGAGAGGGAAGGATCCGCGCCAGTGGCGTGGCGTGAATGATCGATTATCGATAATCGATATTTCTCCATTTGAATCCGTGGTAAAGAATCGATTATTAAGGTGTTCGCTGCGAACACCCTACTAATCGATCATTTTCCATAGGTTTAAATGACAGATCAATCGATATATCGCAAAGCACGCCACGCCACTGATCCGCGCTCCGTTCAGCGCTGGGATCCCGGGAAATTTTCCAACGACCGACAAAGGAAAGAAGGCCCCGACAATCATGTCCATGGTCAGAGAGCGAAACTACGTATGAGCAGGGGCTTAGAGGACAAGGAGCATAAGTGCAGTTTTTGCTGATACTTGTCTGGAGTTTCGAAATTGCATGGATCCTCACGGCGCAGAGAAAGGTCGAACTGACTTCATGATGCTTTAAAATTGAAATTAGGGAGCGAATTTTTCGCAGAATATGCATTCGGACTAGTTTTTTAAAGACTGCATTTATGCGCCTTATCCTCCAAGCCCTCGCTGGGGAAAAAAATAAAAGCACATTTGATCTGGAGTCCAGACACTTGATAATATCGACAAGAAAAAATACTCTTGATTCAATCGGATTTTTGCTTAAATCAAGAGCCAAGCCTTTTAATTTGAGCGGATTTCCTTTTGATCCAAGCAAAAATCTGACTGAATCAAGCGTATTTTTTCTTGTCAATGTTTTCAAGAGTCTAGACTCTGGATCCAATGTGCTTTTTTTTCCAGTGCCGAGTCAACGTCAAAATACCTGGGGTTTCCCTATGTTTTACTTCTCCCTTAAATTCTACTCCCTAGGGCTTCCTGGTGTATCTTTTTAATAGGAACCCAGCATAGTCTATTCACTTGGTTGTATCCCTCGCGTGCAACAGACCCAGGAGATTCTTGAAAGATGCGGCAACGTTGGCCCGGAACCATCTCGCGAATTCCGCCTTGGCGACGAGGCGGTGCGGTGAGGCGACGCGAGGCGTCTAGAATTTCCCTCGAGTTACACCTGCCCAGGGTCGACCTGTCGCCTGTCGGGGCAAAAACCACCCAAATCCCTCGGAGATCCTCCGTAAAAAACCGAGGATTTTCGCTCGGGCGCGAAATCCGACCGCGGAACACGCGACCGCCAGGTAACCGCATTACGTTGTAGGGGTGCCACGGGACATACCGACGGTGAAACTACCAAACCACGTATCTCGGTTTGCGACGTCGCAGACTTCCTGTCATACTTTATTTTTTAAATGAAAAACTAATCAACGTCCAGTCTTGAAAATTTCTGTGATTTTTCCTCTTCGCGCGGAGAAAATTCTGTGAAAATTTCAAGGAATGATATTGATTTGGTCTACTTCAAAAAAATAAAATGTGAGCGTAGATTTTTAAAACCGCAAACGAGATACGTGGTTTGTTAGTTTCACCGTCGATACGCGGTTTTCGCGGGGGCTTTGATACGTGGCAGTCGCACTTATCGATAAATCGAGAGATCTGTCATTTAAACCTGTGGAAATTTATCGATTATCAGGATGTACTTTTAAAATCGATTCTTCACCGTAGCTTCAGATGGAGAGAGATCGAATCATGCTGCGTAGGCCGGGAATGGATTCGTTCTTGCCGGCCGAGAGGCTGAAATGAGACGCCGATTCCTCTTTCGGGCTGAATCGGATGGGGATGAACGCTTTTTTCCGCAGCCGCGTAATCAGAGTTGCGTTGAAATATTCAGTACGGTTTGACCTCTTTTTAAAATTGGACGCTTTACAGGGTTGCCTGTGAGAAATCATTGGAAAACTACGACGCTTTTAACTAGAGTTTCTCGGATTTTTTTCAGTCAGCTCCAAAGAACAAGAGGAATCCTCTACTGACCTATTCTACCGTGCCATGTAAAAACGCCGTATGAGCCTTCAGGCGTTGCCTTAATTGGATGAGTGGAATGAGTGGAATTGCGTTCTTTCGTCCGGGGGATGACAATGTTTGTATTTTTTTTATGAAGTTTGGCAGCGGTTCTCGGCGCGAGGACTATAAGATGAAGAATTTTAAAAATCCGCCGGGAGGACCGAGTAATTGGTCGAAAGAATTCGCAGCGGCTTCTCGTCCGGAAAAAAGGCTGATTACAGGAAACCGATCCATAATTCGCACTGAGTTTCCGCTCGGCAATCGAAAAGAGCGTCAGGATTATTGCACAATCTGCTCGATCCAATTACATGCAAAATCGAGGAAGGACGCCTCTCGAAGCAGTAGTGCTTGCTTCGTCTCATAATGACTGTTGATCCTGGGTTTCGATGATTGGCGGGAGTTTGTCAAACTATACGTCTAGTTTGTAAAAACGGCGTCTGGTCACATTAGTACTGGTCATCACTCGTGTAGCATATTGCTGTTGACTCTCCGAGGAAAAATCGAAAATCTCTCCAGGAAATCGAAATTTCAGTCTACAGATAAATGACTGAGGAACGTTCGTGCCGAAAATTAACTTCCAAAGTCTTGAAACAGAGACTGCAGCACTTCTTCCAAGTAATCATCGATATGAATACAATAAAATCACTTCAAAAATGGAAACAGTACTTTCAACTTTTTTTTTGGAGATTTTTGAGAATTATTTTCAGCAAAAACATATCTTGACATGTTTACAGGCTAGAATTTCGATTTTCCCAAAATAATTCACCAAAACGATTGCAATTTGAAAAATAACGATTGCATTCAGTATCTTCTGAATTGTTTTAAAATCCAGATTTGATCAGTCGATTGATCAACCATCACGTCGTTTTCCCACGGTATTTAAGATTTACCTTCGCAGGATCGAACCATGAAACTTTGACTCATTCTTCGCTGTGGCAGAAGGGTTGCAATTTTTTAAGAAAAATATCATCTCGAAATTTCATGTAAAATATTTCATGAGATCTTAAAAAATATGAAAAACACCGAAAAAAATCTTTCGAAGTTAAACGCAAAATCACATAGTTTTTGCTTTTCGGAGCTCTTCAGTGCGTATTGTATACCCAACCCCTGAAAATATGTTTCGTACTTATCACATTTTTCACACCTGTGAGAGGTTTCATGAAATATTCCACGGAAAAGTTCAATAATTCATAATTTTCATTTCACCCGTGCAACCCTGAATGGCAACGGTGTGAGAAATACGGAGCCTGGTTCCAATTGCGCTCTCTGGCGGGCGGCGGGCGCGATGCGGAAGTAAAGCAGTGCCGAGCTAGCGCGAGCACGGGAGCAGCCCCTAACGATTGACGAATGTTCGACATTCCCGAGCCGAATGTTTCCCTTTAATGAAACATTCCACGTTCCGTCTTTTTTCACCGTCATCCGGCCCTCGCTTTTTCCTCCTTTTCCTCCGCTTCCTCCCTTCCCTTCCATCCGTCAAACCCGACATTGTTAACTTTCCCAGGCAGCGGAAAAAGCCCGCACGGCTGCCAACTTTTCCGCGCCGCGGCATAGGAAAAATAGTAAAAAAATAAAACAAACGAGAATTTTTTTTTTTTTGGACAACTTTTAGTTAGGACACAACTACTAGGTATTAAGTTCTTTAACAATAGATATATGCAAAACTTAAGGTAAAATTAAAGTAATTGAGTCGCGTTAGACTTATTATGGGTCATTGTTGCAATTTGAAATTAATTGTGTTCCTTCTTACGGGGAACAACGAACTCTGGATCAGAGCTTTCATTTAGTTTCAAATTTCGGAACTTTGAGATTTTCCTGAATTTTTTCCGGAACTTTCGGAATTCCCGGATCTTTTGCATTCTCCGGAACTTTTGAAACAATATAAAAAGAATCCCGGAACTTTTGACGGTCATGGAACGGGATCACTGCTCTGGATCGTCTTAGAGTCCCTTTATACTGAAAGTCAAGACAATATGAATCCATTTCTGATTGGTTCCCGTATTTTAGGCCTTCACAGTGTCATAAACGGTAATAAAGATTACATTTTCACCGATTGCAAAGATTATAATCTGGAATGGACTAAATTACGGGTTCGGGAAGGAACAAAAGGAATGAGAGAAGGAACGGAGAAAGGAATTTGAGAATGGGCCGATCAAAGATTACGAAAAACGTTCAATTGGTGTATTCTTTATTCCCGTTTGTGACTCCATGAGGAGGACGGGGGTTGTCTTAACTCTCAGTATAAATAGAGTCCCTTTATACTTAAGCGTCCAGCCCACGTACAAACTGGGGCTCTCAAACTGGCACTAATTCTTCTATTTCTCAGCCATTTCTGCACGGAATGCCTTGAAAATTTCAAGATCTGATCTGTGATGTATTCCAAACACATCGGTTACCCTCAAAGATCGTCGGCCCGACGATCTTTGAAAGGCAACAGTCAACAGTTCCATCGATGAGCCTCTTTGAGGCCCCTAGTTTGTAGGTGGGCTGGACGCTTGAGAGTCAAGACAACACCCCCTCATGGAGTCACTAACGGGAATAAAGATTACACAAATTGAACGTTTTTCGTTCGACCCATTCTCAAATTCCTTTCTCCGTTCCTTCTCTCACTCCGTTTGTTCCTTGCCGAACCCGTAATTCCCTGGTCCATTCCAGATTATTATCTTTGCAGTCGATGAAAATGTAATATTTATTCCCGTTTGTGACACTGTGAAGGCCTAAAATATGGAAACCATTCAGAAATGGATTCACATTGTCTTCACTCTCAGAAGGGACTCTAAAGGCGACGAACGGCAACACAGGTCACGCGCGCGACTTTCATAATTTCCCGGCCATACTTTTCAATTTTCACGAAATAATCAAGCGGCACACGGAAACAGTGAGGTTTCCGTCCCCCTTCAACCCTTCCGCGAGCCTTTACGACTCCCCCGACGCAGGTGAAATAAACGACGCAGCCGCGTTGCCCGGGAATTGAAAGGGTCGTTCGGGGAGGAGCCCCATTGTGTCAACCCTCCGTTAATCCCTCTAACGCCAGCGCTCTTACGGGGTGGAAGACTCGACGGGAATCGCACATGAGTTCTTTCTGCGGCCACCGATTCAATTAGGGGCGATCGCACGATTTTCTCGCTCCCTCAAAGACCGAAACGTGATACGCGTCTCGGGTCATTCCCGAAAGAGGGATTTTAATGGACCACTACGCTCCCGAGCTAAGTAAGAACGCCGTATGAACCTCCAGGCGTTGCCAAATTACCCTTGATAAAACGCGAATTTCTTGGTAAAGATTTTGAATATTTTCCTTCCAATTTTCGGATGATTTTGTTCGAAATTTCACCGAAAGTTCCTGAAAATTTCAAGGAAAAATATCGATAACTCTCCTCGAAAATGGACGTTTTATCGAAGGAAATTTGGCAACTCTCGAACGTTTATACGGCGTTTTTGCGTGGCACGGCAGTATGCTCCCGTGTTACGAAGAAACGCCGTATGCGCCTTCAGACGTTGCCAAATTTCCTTCGTTTAATAAGAATTTTCAGGGAAATTTATGGACGTTTTTCTCTCGACTTTTCAGATAATTTGATTCGCAATCTAACCAGGAGTGCCTGAAAATTTCAAAGAAAAGTATTCATAACTTTCCTCGATAGTAAATGTGTCACGGGGAGAAATTTGGCAGCATCTTAATGTTGATACGGCGTTTTTCATCGGCGCGGCAGTAAAAGAAAAGAAAGAATTAAACCACCACAGAGACATGGCAGGGTTAAACAAAATGTTTTTAATTCAAGGTTCCCGCCCAAGCTTCATGAGAGTTTCTGACTGGATTACTAGAAAAAGTAAGCAATGGACTACATTTTCCGGCTCATTCTTAAAAACTCACATGTGTATGGGGGAACTGATGGTACATACGTTGTTTTGAGCCAGAAATTATAGTTCCATATTTCAGGAGGTAGTCCCACTTAAGCAATATTCTCATCAAAATTTCACGCAGAACACGTTCAACATATAGAAAACCAGAAATACGAGTAGTCCCTGAGCGAGCCTGCTTTGTTTAGATTAACCAATAGAGAGGAGGACCTTAGAGGGCGCGAGGCGCCCTCGGGGGTTGGGGGTTGGCGGTTGGTTCAATTTTGAGCTAGTGATTGTTCTTCGACTTAATTCATATGAGCCCAATTTTAAAAGGATAGATGCTAAAATTATTGATCTTTGTACTAGAGATTCTACATGAACCTTTGGTAATCATATGTACCTCCTAATGCCATTATCCGACTTATCCGATCTCCATGTCGAAAACGATAATATAGATCTAACTTACGTTACATCACACACAAACAATAAAGAGAGGTAAGGGGTGCTCGGAAAAAAAGCTCACCTGCAACAGAAAAGAGAAAAAGAAACATTAGTCAACAAATTAGTTAACTGGCAGGTGTTGGACAAGCGAAAAGAAATATTTTTTTTTCAGAGAACGCCGTGATAAAATCTTCAAGAATCGTCCGACGATGAGATAATTGAGACAAACGACGAACTGCCGATTAAATTGCTCGAAATTCCATTGCTGGGCTCCAGTGTGAGTGCCAAGTTGAGCTTGGACCGTCCCGAGCGGCCAGACCCCCCCCCCCCCCCCCCCCNTTTCCACCAAATAACTTGGCCCCGGTGCCCCTGCTCATCGCTCACTTTCGCACAGGTCTCGTACTACAGGAGTAACGGCCTAACTTAATTTTCCTGTTCGCCCCGGGACGATTGGAGACATACGGACCGGAAGGCTCGAATGAGAATGAAGTTACGTCATTTTTGTGGGGAGGTGGACGAGTTATGATCCTCCCTGAACTAATTTCCAGGCACTTGATCCCACTGCGCCTCTTGTTGACTCCGCGTCACTCCCAGGGGTGGCAGTTGGAACTCCTCCGTGGAGTGACCTCTCGACTTCGAATGGTGGTTCCTCGATGATTTGTTCAATCTTCTTCTTTTTTCTCTTATTCACTGGAAAAAAAACACATTGGATCTAGAGTCCAGACTCTTGAAAACATTGACAAGAAAAAGGACTCTTGATTCAATCGGATTTAAGCTTAAATCAAAAGGAAATCCGCTCAAATTAAGAGGCTTGGTTCTTGATTTGAGCTTGAATCTGATTGAGTCAAGAGTATTTTTCTTGTCGATGTTTTTAAGAGTCTGAACTCTAGATCCAATGTATTTTTTTTCCAGTGTTTGTCCGCAAGGGAACAAACTGGGATCTCGGCAACAAGTCAGATTTGTCATTTGAGCATTCGACGATCAAGAAAATAAATTAGTATGTTGAACTGTCATCATAGTTCAGGGTGTCTCGTTTTTTTTTTCATTTCGGGAAATCCTGATTTTTCCTGATTTCTGACTGCAAAATCCTGATTTCATAATTTTTCCTGATCCAATCCTGACTTCACGCAAGGTGAATGTAACTTCACAAAAATAGCCCGAAAAAAAAAATTCGATCGGACGGCCGACTTTTCTCAAATCCTGATGAAATCGAGATAATCCTGATTGACCTCAAATCCTGATAGAATCGGGAAAATCCTGATGCTTGACACCTTGTAGGTTGTTTGGAAAAAAATGCGAAGATCTCGAAGCGTTAGTCTCAACCTGTAAACTGCTACTGCAGTTAATGTTACATCCCTAAGATGTTGCCTTTCAAAAAGTTGCTTATCAACCATCATAAGGCGAAAACTAGCGTCAATTCCTGAATTCAACTTCTGCCTCACTATACTTCATCACTTGGATTGTAAGTGCAGGGCCCCCGAAGTATGTAGATTTTCGATTGACAGGAGAATCACCGCACTACAGACATTGAAGTTAAAATGTTCTGCCTCACTATACTTCATCACTTGGATTGTAAGTGCAGGGCCCCCGAAGTATGTAGTTTTTCGATTGACAGGAGAATTACCGCACTACAGACATTGAAGTTAAAATGCAACACAGCCCACCCTAAAAATCAAAGCAGTTCTAGCAGCTCCTTTATGAGGGGGGCAAAATTGGATCTCTCACTTCGAAAACGAGCCAACTCGGGTTTTATATGATGTTCATTTGTTGCGTGGAAACACTCCTTTCTGACTATTACGCAGTTTTTGTCGTCCCCTGAAAAATTTCATTTTGCCGAGATACGTCGTTTCCGAATGGGGGGATTCAATTTAAGTGCGCTATTTTTCTCCTGTTAATGACCGACGAATGTCGGGATGAATACTCATTTAGCAAGGCGAATTCGGTTAGGGTTGCTAAACCAATGGCTAAAATCATGGGCCATGCGTCATACACGAGTCAAATTCATTGTCTCCGGGCTGAGAGTCACAGGTGAAACGGAGAAAGGGGCGGCTCACGCAGCTCAACCTCGGTGGCGCACGGTGGATCGAGTCAATAGGATAGGTCGAACAAAATCTGGAAACTTTAAAAGCTTATAACTCCGTTTATACAAAACTTTGAGGTTCTAAAAGTGGTTCCATTGATTTCCTCGTGGCATTGTCCTTTGTAAGCAGCCCTTAAAATTCAAAATGTGGCGAAATAAACAATCAGGGTTGCCACAGAATTTCGAAAATAAAATTCCCTGACAACTCCCTGATTTCCCTGACACATTTTGACGAAATTCCCTGACAATTGAAAAGGTGACGAATGGTTAAAAAGGCATATTTCAAAATAGTTTTCAGGCAAAATTCGTTGTTCGAAACCTCAAACTTATTCTAGAAAGCAAATGAAGGTGATTTAACAAACGTCCCTTGACATTTTCGTCATTTTCTCCGACACTTCCCGGTTTTCCCTGACTATTTATAATTCCCTGACAAGTCCTTGACGCATTTTGGCGAAATCCCTTGACAAATTGAAGATGTGACGAATGGTTAAGAAGGCATAATTGAAAAAAGTTTTGAGGCAACATTCGTTGTTCGAAACCTCAAACGAAGGTGATTAAACAAACGTTCCTTGACATTTTCGTCATTTTCTTTGACACTTCCCGGTTTTCCCTGACTTTTTTATAATTCCCTGACAAGTCCTTGACACATTTTGGCAAAATCCCTTGACAATTGAAGATGTGACGAATGGTTGAAAAGGCATAATTGAAAATAGTTTTGAGTCAAAATTTGTTGTTCGAAACCTCAAACCCGTTCTAGAAAGCAAATAAAGGTGATTTAACAAATTTTCCCTAACATTTTCGCCATTTTCCTGACATTTCCTAGTTTTCTCTGACTTTTTCTAATTCCCTAACATTTCCCGGTTTTCCCTGACTGTGGCATCCCTGTCCAATGGTTTCCTGGTAAAATTTTCGTCTGGATACACCCCTGAAAATTAGAAATCGACGATGTAAGTCGGCAATCACATAACTCTGTTTGCGACGTCGCAGACTTCCTGTCACACTTTATTTTTTAAACGGAAAACTACTCAACGGCAATTTTTTAAAACTGCCGTGATTTTTCTTCTCAGTGCGAAGAAAATTCTGCAAAAACTTCATGGAATGATGTCAATTTGTTCTGCTTTGGAATAATGACATAGAGGCGGAGATTTTCGGACACCCCAAACGAGTTATGTGATTGCCGACTTACACCGTCGAAATGTGGCGAAATAAACATTAAAATTAACAGTTTCAGTTAAAAATTTCAAGTCCGACCTCTCCGATTGACTGGATCCACTGTGTGGCGAAAACGGCGCGGTGCGCGGGGTCGCGAAAATGCAGGGCGCTCGAGCACGAGCAAGAGCAACAGCGACCCAGGAGCGGGCGAGCAGGTAGCGGGGCGGTGGAGGGGGCGGGGGTGCTGGGAGAGGCGGGGGAGGGTCGACCTTTCCTTCGGCCCGCTCCTGCTTCTAGGTCAATGCCATCGAATCGATACGATAAAACTTTACTCATTCGGTCCCGAGCCCCCCGCCACCCCCTGGCGGACCCATCCCGGTAGCTTCCCCGCGGAGGGCGGAGGGTGGAGGGGGTGTACACCCGCACCCGGCCCGGCAGCGCAGCGCCACCGCGGGAACACAGACACCTGCCCAGGGTTGCTAGACTGCGTCACGGGAGGAGACACTCCGGACGAAAAGCTCCGGGGAATCTTCCAGGCGCTCGCGTCGGGGGCGTTTTCTGCCGTCCGGAGTAAGAACGCCGTATCTCTGCCATTCGGCACTTTTCAATTTTCTCCCAACAAAATGCTGTTTTAAAAAAACTAACAAATATCCATCCTTCATTTTCTCAATGCAACTCTGCCACACCATTAGGCACGAAAAATGAAAAAATGAAGCCTTATGGCAATTGAATTTTCTTTTAGCCGAGCAGTACCAGGGTGTCTACTAAAACAGGTTGGCCAAAAATCAGTACTTTTTCAGTACTTACATTCCCAAGAAATTCAGTACCTCCTCAACATAAAAATTCAGTACTTTTTCAATACCTCCATTCGACGAAATTCGACAAATTTCAAAAATTTGAAGTTCTCACTCAAATTGAGACAAAAATGACAAAAAATGAACAAACCTCCGGATCTTCTCGCGGAATTTCCGCACTTTCTCAGTGCTTCCGGATCTCCCTTCAAAAATCAGTACTATTTACGGACTTCTCGGAAATTCCGGACTTGTAGACACCCTGAGTACGTGCTGGAAAGAAGGGGGACAAATTGGACGTATTTCTACCGAACAGACTTATGTGCAAGTGAGAAATATGGGGTGTGCTCGTTAGTTCTCTTTGCGTAAGAGTGAATGAGAATAATAAAGCGCCAGTGACGTCAGCGGCAATGAAAAAGCGGGGGCGCACGAGGGGATCGTCGGCGGGGGGCAATAACTCATGAGCCCTGTCCACAACGCTCTCTTGCCATGCCCGCGGCTCATGACTGCCGCATTCAGTTGGCACATAGGTCTGTTTGATAGAATGTAATATCCCGCTTTTCCAATTCTACAAAAGGAATCACGCCCACTTTTACATTGCTTCTTATGCAGTTTTCTAGAGCACACCCCATATTTCTCGCCTCTCCATAGGTCTGTTTGGTAGAAATACGTCCAATTGAATGGAGTTACGGCGTTTTTGCTGTGGACGGCAGTTTTCTGTAATTAAGCTTTCCGAACCGTTGTTTCCAGTAAAAACACTTTGATGAATTAAATGTGAGAGCACGTATCTCCATTTGCGATTATCCGATAGCAGTGAAAGGTTGCAATTAAACATGAGAGGAAAGTGCACAAAAAAAGCTTTCGAAATAAAAAGTTGTCTCGGATTTTGGTTTTGAAAAAGCTGTTGAAGATCGGAAAATCCTCGGATTTGTGTCATGTGCTGCCGTGTATTCTGAGAGCCAGGTCGGGGTTGGACCTGATAAATTAATTTTTGATTCATCATTTTTGACCTGCCCAGAGACTACATCGATGGCTATTATGGCTTAAGTATGAGACTACGTATCTAAGTTTGCCAAATAGTGGAATCCTGGTCATTCGAGAAATTCGAGATTCGAATTTCTCGCTTGAAGTGCGACAAAAATTATAAAAAAATGGGGGGGGGGGAATCCGAACCTTCTTGCGGACGCACTTTTTCAGTATTTTCGGACCGCCCTTAAAAAAATCAGTACAATATCCGGAATTTCCGGACTTGTAGACACCCTGTTCTCTTCTCACTTATAATCTTTCCCTTCATTTTTCTCCTGTTCCTCTATACTCCGTTTCCCCTTTTTCAATTTTCCAGATGCAGATAGCTACTTTCATGGATGAGCCTGAAATGATAATTCCTGATTGCAAAATACAGTCAAACTGATCATAAATGTTCAAAAAAAAAAAGGGGAAGGGAGGGGCCAATTAAATCCGGGGGAGGGCTTGAAACTTTCCGCACCCGTAAACAAGGCTTTCCGGCTGATCCTGCGATACATCGACGCGTGCCCTCGGAAAAAACCACTGGAACCTTCCGGGGGAGGGGGAGGGGGTGCGCCCCTGGGTGATAACATCGAGCTGACCGGCGGAAAGTGGGTGGCCTATCCATCACGGCGCGGCGAGGGGGAAGGGGGTGACGCGGACGTTCGGGAGGGCCGATTCTCTCCCCTGTCACTTGACCTCGATAGATAGAGATCTTGGAGACGGGTGCTCCGAACTCCATCAATCGCGCCGCGCCACCGGCTCGCAACTCCTATCTCCTTTGTTGACACTTGATTGTTGCGAGCGGGGGTTTTAAAACATGCAACCCGAGGACCCAATTACCGACCTGGGGCTTTTTCGAGCGGATCGCGCCGTGTGTAGAGGGGGGCGTGCCCGAGAATAATTCGGACGGTTCTCTATGTCAAACGGCCGAAATAAAAAAAAAATGCTGCGAATTTTCTTGATTTAATACTGATTGTGAGCCTGATTTCTGACCATCTGAGGAAACAAATCAGGGACAAAAACTCCAAGAGTTGCCACAGAATTTAGAAAATAAAATTCCCTGTCACGTTTTCGTAAAATTCCCCGACGGTGAGTTATGCCAGATGGTTAAAAAGACATGATATGAAATAGTTATCGAGTAAAATTTGACTAAGTCGTGAAAGATATGAACCACGTTTTCAGGGGCTGGGTGTGCAACATGCACTAGGAAAATACCAAAAAGCAAAAACCAGCCACCTTTCATGTAATTTTCCATTTAATTGCGAAAAATATTCTTCGATGTTATTCAAATTTTTCTGAAATTTCATTAAATATATATCACATAAAATTTCATGATTTTATTCTTCAAAAATCGCAACCCTGACCAAGGAGGAGACGCCTCGAGTAAGGCCAACATTCTTCAATAATATTCAAATTTTTCTGAAATTTCATGAAATATTTCACATATTTCATGACTTTATTCTTCATGAGAAATCGCAACCCCGACTAAGGAGGAGACGCCTCGAATAAGGCCAACATTCTTCAATATTATTCAAATTTTCTGAAATTTCATGAAATATTTCACATAAAATTTCATGACTTTATTATTCATGAGAAATCGCAACCCTGACTAAGGAAGAGACGCCTCGAATAAGGCCGACATAGCAGATACCCGAGACGGTCCATCTCAAGTCGCGATTCTACGCACCTGAAACAACGATATCACGCGCTTACGGAAAAAATGGGGGGAGCCCGGGACTAGACAAGTAAAGATGGAGTAATCCTTGACAGGGGTCGAGCCTGGTCCAGCGACGGAGTGGGGGCGGGAGGGGGAAGGGTTCCCGAGTTGGGCGCTCCCGTCCCGACTTGGCAGCGGGCGCCGCGGAGCCCAACGT
>NW_017547204.1:3129061-3140024 GCF_001854935.1 Bemisia tabaci | reverse complement strand
GGCCGGACGGGGGACACGGCTCCCTTGTCCATCGCGACCGGACAGCGATGTGCGATGCATAATGCACGCGGCCTAGGCCTCGATCGCCGATCACGTGTTCCCAGCATCGCCAGCGCCGATATCGACGACAACGACGTAGTCTTCGTGGCCTGAGAACGACACGGCTACTGCTCCAGCCGGAATACAGGGTCCTCCAACAACGCACTGTTCAAATCGAGGAGTGAAATGGAGATGTTGCATGTGTGATGAATTTGCGATTTGACTAATATTCTAATGTAAATGTTCGCGAGAAACAAGATGGTGCCACTGATTTCCTCTGAAATCAACTCCCGAGCTCAAAAAAAGCTGAGGCCAAAATGGAGGGGATACCCCACCCTACCCTGAGAGTCCACCTCTACATCAAGACGAACTCTCCATGCAAAGCTAGGGAGCAAATACATTAGCAGGGTTGCCGTGTTTTCAATTTTAAAGTCCCTAAATAAAGTGGCAGCCCTGTCGATGTATTTGCTCCCTATCTTTGCATGGAGAGTTTGTCTAGATGTAGACGTCAACACTCAGGGTACAGTACAATTGGGTGAGATATCCCCTCCATTTTGGCCTCAACTTGAGAGCTTTTTTTGAGCTTGGGAGTTGATTTCAGAGAAAACCAGTGGCACCATCGTGTTTTTCGCGAACTTTTACGTAAGATCCAACAGTCAAATCGCAAATTCCTAACATATGGAACATCTCCATAGAATCTTGTTTCTCTTCATCCACATTGAAAAAAAAAAAAGAGGAACAAAAAAACAGATGAATTTGTGGGAAACATTTTACTAACATGACAGGGAGCAAATACATTAGCAGGGTTGCCGTGTTTTCAGTTTTAGAGTCCCCAAATATAGTGGCAGCCCTGCCAATGTATTTGCTCCCTATCTTTGCATGGAGAGTTCGTCTTGATGTAGATGTGGACTCTCAGGGTAGGGTGGGATATCCCCTCCATTTTGGCCTCAACTTGAGAGTTTCTTTTGAGCTTGGGTGTTGATTTCAGAGCAAACCAGTGGCACCATCGTGTTTCTTGCGACCTTTTACAAAAGAATCAACAGTCAAATCGCAAATTCCTCACACATGCAACATCTCCATTGTAATCTTGCACGCTGATAGATGAGGGTTGCCAAGAATTAAAGAGCTCCCGCAACGACTCGCTGTCTACGAAAATGGAGGAAGAACGTATGGATGCAGCCATATTGCATAGATAAGTTTGCATCCTAAGCACCCATGGGCCTTGTCATTGGAGTGGGTCACTGAGACAAATTATTGTTTGGAGGAGTCATCCGGATGTTTGCAAATGAAATAATAGCACTGGCACAGATTAAAATTCCTTCCATCCAATTAACTCCGGTTGAGGACGAACTTGGATTCCGAAGGCTTTTCGCTGCTTCTACACTCCAATATTACCGCTTTTAATCGCCCACCATACAATGTTCGTAGATATTTTCCCCCTAAATAAGACAAAATTAAACGGAGAATGTGACAAACAGGCTGAAACAAGTCCGAGTAGTGATAAGATACAGTAATAATAACAACAACGGTCAAAAACGAACCTATCTGATATGGATCTCTGATATGATCATACAGCTCTGATATGATTCTCAATCTCTGTTCGGTTTGCGGGAAAGTTCAAGTAGGTAGATGCCCTCTTTAAACGGCAGATTTTCTAACGTATTATCTCTGAATATTGCATAATAAATTATATGACGTCACAGCATTGGCACATAATCACGAGAGCGGTTGAACCGGATTCAAGTTCAATGTTACCAGATAGAAAAAAGTAATTTCAATCTGAGAGTAACTTTACCTATCATTTTGAATGATTGACTGAAGTTGGAAATATGTAAAGCGACAAATAGGTTGTTTTGGGGGACCAAAAACAAAATGTAGGTACACAGTGAATTTGAAATTTTGGTTGGTCATTTTATCGGGCTTGATTGATAAGGGTTTTGTACTCACTTTTTCACGAATCTCCATCGGGAAGAAAAAGTGAGTACAAAACCCCTACACAGTGAATTCCTTTAAAAAAATAACGCTTGTTTCATATTATAGAAGGAACATCGTTAATTCGATGTAAAAATGAACTTTTGGCTGTAGGAATTCCGGGTAAACTTTTGAAGGATAAACAATTTGAAATCACTTTCTATCAGCATTTAGTACAGGAATACTACGACACGGTCTCTACCTCAATATCGATAGCTGAACTTCATATTAGCGGAAAAACTTAACTTAACCGCAGGATGTTGAAGTGTCTTTTTCCAATTATAATTTTTTGCTCCAGAAAAAAGCGAGATGATGTTCTTATTTGACAATTTTCACTCAGCAAAATGATTTCAAATTGAAGAGACAAGAATGTATTGCATGCAGAAAAGGAACAAAATCGGAGATAGTTTTCATGACTGTGTTTAGCTCTTGATGTGTCTTTCCACACTCATTAATTTGTATGTCTCGCTACAAGGTACATTTTTTTCGCAACTTAACGAGAGAGGACATGCTGATTCCAACCCTCTCTTGCTCTCAATGCAAGGTAATCATTAATCAACACCTCGATCGTTTAGCATGCAACCGATAAAATAAATAAAAATACCGAGGTAGGGTTGCCACAAAATTTACAAAATGGAATTCCCTGACATATTTTGGTAAAATTTCCTGACAATTGAAGATATGGCAGGTGGTTAAGAAGACATAATTGAAAATAGTTTTAAGGCATTTGTTGTTCGAAACCTCGAACTCATTCTAGAAAGTAAATAAAGTTGATTTAACAAATTTTCCCTGACATTTTCGTCATTTCCCCTGACATTTCCCAGTTTTCCCTGACTTTGAAAAAATTCCCTGACATTTCCCCCCTTTCCCGGCATTTTCTGACTATGGCAACCCTGGAGATGAGATTAATCTCTGAAGATAGATTGAATTGCTTTACCTTTATGAAAATAGACGATAAAATCATGCATCTCCGTTTCTTGAATATCGACGATGAATTCGCCATCAGGCTGAGGGAAGTAGTTATACTCGCTCACCACAATCGGGAAATTGTACTCCATTTTTACGCAGTGTAATCCAACGGCAACTCAACAGAAAGTCATCAAACTCAACAGTTTGATAAAAACGGTTTGATTAAGCGACGAAAGAACACAATTCTGTTTTCTACGGCTTGAAAATCGGTTGGATTCGGACAGAGTTCAGAAAAAGTATTTCAATGCCTCGGATCCTCGTTAGGATTTAATTATAAATGCGCACTGGTTATTAACCGAGGTGGACGTGTCTTGGAATATGGATTAAAATTCGAATCACGGAAAGTTGAACCGATGACACAATGGAAAAATAAAGCTGACTTTAAGAGATTATGAGTGTTTGAGTCTTATCAGCGAAATATGTATGCAGCAGGTATACACTAGATCTTACACTATGACCGTGTTTCGGATAAAATTGAAACTTGAATTTTGTGATAGCTCGCCGGCTTCATTACGAACAACAATATCAAATGTTAATAATTTGTTGAGCGACTGGGTAACACACCTATTGTTAGAACATATTGAAATAAAAAAAAAAAAACATTTTTACACACCATCCTGCAAAATTTTCATCGCAAGCCTCTAATTTTTTTGAAAATTCAATGGAAAAACCCTTTAATTAGGGTACTTAAGAATGTAAATGAAAAGAAAATTAAATTAGACTGTGCTAAGCGCACTACACTGGAAAAAAAACACATTGGATCTAGAGTCTAGACTCTTGAAAACATTGACAAGAAAAATTCCCTTGATTCGATCGGATTTTTGCTTGAATCAGAACGAAATCCGCTTAAATTAAGAGGCTTCGTTCTTGATTTAAGCTAGATTCTGATTGAATCAAGAGTACTTTTCTTGTCGATGTTTTTAAGAGTCTGGACTCTAGATCCAATGTCTTTTTTTTTTTTGTATAGTTCCTACTAATACGTATAAGTACACCTCAAATCGAAGTTAATTAATTACAGAATCAGGGCACGATGGTAATTATAGATCAACGGCTGAAAAACGGCACGATGAGGAAGACAAGGGGAAACTAGACCCTACGAATGAACGGAAAATATCTCGAATATTAACAGCGAAGAGGGAAAAACGAATTGTGATCGATGCAAGTACTAAACAAAAAAATCCAATCCGAACGCGAGAGTTACAGCGTACATAGAACGCGGTTCCAAACGATCACACATGCATTGTCGGATGCAGTAGTGAATGAACGATTGCAATTTTACGACTCCGTAACTTGGTAACGGCTGCAATTCTAAGGTGTTTGCGGTGACGCAAGTAATCGCGAATAGGAGTCACCTGAACACACTCATTTTCACTTTCGAGTGTGACTTAGGCCTGTCCCCGAACCGATCGATCGATCGATCGATAATTTCGATGATCGTTCGAAGACCTGTTTCGATCGAAACTGCTCGATCGAACTGCTCGATCGAACTGCTCGATCGAAATGTTCGATCGAAATGCTCGATCGAAGTGCTCGATCGGAATGCCCGATCGGAACGTTTGTTTTGAAAGCCGTTTCGATCGAAATGTTATTTTGTAATGTTGAAATANCAGCCCTAGTGTGACTCACAAACGCGGAACCCCTTCGGTGGGCGCCCAACAACGGTGTGTTCGTCTCGAGATTTAAGCGCCACGCTTTTGATAAGAGATAAGACACGAGAGATAAGAGGCCGTAAAAGAGGCATGGAGTACATGTGCTCTCTGAAAGTAAGTGAACAATGCTGCTGAGACTTTAAGTGGAGAGAATCACGATGACGCAATTGACAGGGACCCCGGATACTTTCTGAATTCGAAATTGTCTGATTGCTTCCAGAATTTTCTCTGCGTTTGCAGACGAAGGTAAGTAAAAAGTATTGAAAATTGAATCACTCTTGGTACCAAGGTTTGGAATTGGATGTATTTCTGTCAAATGGAACTAAGCGCCAATTTGAGTTCCTTTTGAAGAATTTAGAATGCCGGATAGTGAGTTCTGTCAAACGGAACTAAGCGCCATGGAAAATCATTGAGAGCATAGGACGGAATGATCCCGACGCCCGATTCCGCCGCCAATCCAAGCCTCCCTCTACCTTCCTCACCCTATGGCGCTTAGGTCCGTTTGACAGAAATGCGTCCAATTGTCATATGATGTTGCTGTGAAACGTCGAGAGTTAGATTTCCCGCAAAGCTCCACGCGATTTTCACGATTTATCTAACTGATTCAAGTTCCCTATGCTTCTGTAGCTCCTTCTGTTGCTAAAAGCTTTTCTACAAGTTCAAACTGTAGACTTTGAGGCTGCTATCCGTGCTCTTTTGAGCCCTCCTAGTTTTAGAGTGTTGGCTTGCGAAGAAAATGTTGACAGAAACGGTCAAAAGCAGAGGAGCAGTTAACTCTAATCTGCGCTTTTTAAAAGCGACTGAAAGCTCCGAGAATGATGTAGAAACTAAGGTATGCAGAACTATGGAAACACTTTAAAAAGAATTTCGAGGTAAAATCAATGCAGGGTGAAAGACCTGAGAAATCGCTGATAGAAGGGGAAAATTCACGCTTTGAGCATAA
Source organism: Bemisia tabaci (assembly GCF_001854935.1). NCBI lineage: Eukaryota > Metazoa > Arthropoda > Insecta > Hemiptera > Aleyrodidae > Bemisia > Bemisia tabaci. Next base: position 3,134,453 of record NW_017547204.1, on the reverse strand, counting down.
GGCTAAGTACACTCTCGCACGTGGGTTGGCACTTGGCGCTTAGTTTGGCACTTTGCGTGTACAGTTTCCTCTCCGCCTTATCACTTCGCGTTATCAGTGCGGATGTCACAATGAATCGTATCTTCTGCCTAAAACGGCCGGACTGACAGACTGACACAGTTAATACCAACTTTTACAATATTTGATTGCGCGACACTACACTGAGAATCTACGTCTAAAACGGCACAATGAATCGTTGAAAATGATATGAGCCACATATATTTTGCAAAAACGCGAATCGGGCGCCTTTTTGAAAGGTCACAGACGTCTCGCGACGCAAGGTGGTAGAATAGCTTCTTTAGGGCGCCTTTTTCACGGTCACTACAGTGCAACAGACCGCGTTTGGAAACCGATACCGTTCATAACACAAGTTTGAGGAATTTTGGCAGGCTTGGTTACAGATATCCTCAGCCACTTTTTCGGGAGTATCAGGCGTTTCGCGACGATCGTTCCTCAAAACGGTTCTAAAGGACGCCTCTTTTGCAGACACTAAGCGTTACAGCACATGGAAGAATAGATCCAGTCCTTTTAACAGATTTGAGAAGTTGAGGCCCGCTTGGATACATTCATTTTTATTCTCAAAACAACTCAACAACACTGCTTACGGACGCCAGGCGTTGCCATAGAGCGCCTTTTTCGCGGCGATCGTTCTTCGAAACGGATCTTGTGGGCGTCTGTTGCAAGGGCGCTAGGCGTTTAAGCGCTCAAAGGTACGGATTTGACACATTGAGGCGCGTTTGGGTACATGGCGCGTTTGGGTCCATGCATTCTCTACTTCACCAACACGGATTTGGGCGCCGTTTGCGCGGGCATCAAGCGTTGCTCTAGGGCGCCTTTTTCGCAGCGATTGTTCTTCGAAACGGATCTTAAGGGCGCCTGTTATAAGAGCACTAGGCGTTTAAGAGCCTGAAGGAACAGATTTGACACACTGAGGCGCGTTTGGGTGGATTCTCACCACTCAACCTCACCAAAATAGTTTAGGGCGCCGTTTTCGCGGGCGTGAAGCGTTGCCCTAGGGCGCCTTTTTCGCGGCGATTGTTCTTCGAAACGGGTCTTGTGGGCGCCTGTTATAAGAGCACTAGGCGTTTAAGATCTTACACGAACGGATTTGACACGTTGAGGCGCGTTTGGGTTAAAGTATTCTCAACCTCACTAACACCGATTCGGGCGCCGTTTTCGCGGGTGTGAAGCGTTGCCCTAGGGCGCCTTTTTGGCGGGCGCTAGGCGTTTGAGGACGAGGGGCGTTCTCCGGAGCGGGCGCGACAGGAACGCAAACGTGAAAACGGCGGCGAGCGCGGCGACGAAGATCATGGCGGCGACGACGACGACGGTAAACAAACGAAATGGCGGTGGGCGTCGACTGGGGACGCAATCGCGGCAGCGGGCGGAATGCGACTGCCGACTGGAGCCGAGGCTGGAGTCGACCCGACGGACCGACCGCCGCCGTGCCCGATCGCCCGCCGAAACCGCGACTTCGGCGACGGTCAGCCGAGATTCGCCGCACGATTTGGCAGCGACCCGGTTGCCGGATTACAGGAAAAAATCGCCTGATTACGTGTAGAAATAGGTGGAATACGCGGAGAAGCGGCAACGGTGGTGTTCGTCTGATCGAGTCGGACGAGCACGCACAATGAGCGGTTCTGATCGATCCGGAGACAAACCAAGACGTTCCACTACACGGAGCGAACAGCCGGCAGGGTGTCTACTAAAACAGGCTGGCCAAGAATCGAAAATTTTACAGTACTTGTTCGGTAGATTCCCAAGAAATTCAGTATCTCCTCAACAGAAAAATTCAGTAATAATTTCTCAGTACATCCATTCGACGAAATTCGAAAAAGTTTAAACACTTGAATGTATCACTCAAATTGCGACAAAATAATGAAAAATATTCCGGACCTTCTTGCGGAATTTCCGCACTTTTTGAGTACTTCCACCGCCCTTAAAAAATCAGTACTATTGCCGGACTTTCCGGACTTGTAGACTCCCTGCTGGTGTTAGTGGCGAGTCTGACGGTAGAGGATTTCTGCCTGTGCCATATTTAAACGAATGAACGCCCCTCTTTTGCTTCCTGGCGTTTGAGTCCCTTCCCAGCGAGTGCCGGAGGCCCTTATTCTAAGTTGAAACCGGTAGCATCAAAAAAGCCCATCGATGTCTTTTCCAGCCCTCTGATTGGCCAGCGATCCACGTTGAGGCCTCCGGTTGGATCGTGAAGAGGAGCCTCAAAAATATGAAATCCATCGCTTGTCGACTTCTGTTGCTGAGCTTACTTTCGTGTGACCAGGTGACCTCTCTGCAAGATCCACATAGCTGCGACAAATATTTGATATTTTCTTAGGAACACGGGGAAACTACTCTTTTGGAAGCTTTAACGACCAACACAAAGGCCAAAAATCAACAAGGGGGTAGAGTGAGTGTTCTGTTACTACGCTCTTGAGAAACTTGATGGACAAAAACAAGACTTTATAACAGAAAAAGTTGGTGACGAAGCCAACGTTCATTAAAAATTACCATAAAGCTGAAAATCTCAATACAGAGGGAAAAAGCTCAACTAATGTTACACCAAAGAACACATCTTGAAGGAAAATTGTGCTCACATGAGCTTTTTCTCTCTGTATTGAGATTTTCAGCTTCATGCTGATTTTTAACGCACGTTGGTTACGTCACCAACTTTTTCTGTGCGTCTTGTGACTTGTGCGTCTACTGCAATCAGTTTGTGCTTTATAACAAATTAAACTTATATATTACCCATCCCATCACCAGTACAAGTCGGTTGCGCACAAAAAGAGAAACTTCTCGAGCTACTGTGCGACGTGAGACTGGAAGACAAAGAGTAACCAGTTGCAACAGTGGCATAAATATAACGCACAAGCACACACTCGACAAAACCTTGAGCCGAGCTGTGCCGCGCTGCCATACTTGCCGACTCGGATTTGATAACGCCACAATAACGCATCTCTTGATAATGACACTTCATAGTAATAGTGGCCGCGGCCGTCAAACCGCCCGTGTTAGTGAACTCGACGTTGCGTACCCAATCGGCATAATCGGTCTAATCCATTGGGATTTTGGAGTTTATAACTCCGTTCCAGTTGATAGAGATGATGTGACATACTTTACTTCGGCTGCTATGATGATACTGCACAAAATTGGTTTCAAAACTGAGTAAATACGCCAATGCTGACGGCGGTATAAAGTTTGGATGCGACTATTCTTGTTCCTGTGACGTGTGTGTTGCGTAAGTAAAAAATTGAAGGCGTTTTGGTCGTGAATGGTGTTTATGTATGAGTCTTTTGTCAGCCACTTTTTTAGGCATTCAGCCGATAGCGCTTTTCGATTTTGATCCGCCAATGAGATGAGTCACTTTCACAGTAATACAAGCAAATAAAAGCTTACTATGTGCATTCACTTTACATCATCTGCATGAAACGTCCGCGATTTTTTCCCCTCTTTTTCCCCCTTTTTTTTCAAGAGCTCTTTGCAGCCTAAAATGACTAAGTCAATTATAAGTGGGCCCCACAATGGTCATACTCCACCTATAAAGGTATTCTACACGAGAAACGGTGTCCATTCTCTCTGTGGAAGGCGGGCCAATTACTGAAATTGATAATAGATAAAGAAAAACAGGGCAGATGGAGGGACCTTATTGGTGGCGGCGGATAGTTAAGATTGACAAAGGAGATGAGTAGTAGACCAACTAACGGAAACCCATTCGAGACCATATATTTGGTGCATCAATTTCCTTCTTAGTTATGAAAACCACCCATTTCAACTAACAGAATCGCGCTCCAGGGTCCCTTTTTCTTTCTTGTCTACAGCTTTGTCTACCTTAGTCAGGCGCACATACCTGGCGAAGGCGAGGTGGCATTAGCTCCGTTTGGTGCCAATGGTGGGCACAGAGGGCGAATAGACGTTTTGACGTTGCTGTCGCTGAACCACTCAAAATATACACTGGAAAATAAAACACATTGGATCTGGAGTCCAGGCTCTTGAAAACATTGACAAGAAAAAGGACTCTTGAAAACATTGACGAGAAAAAGGACTCTTGATTCAATCAGATTTAAGCTTAAATCAAAAGGAAATCCGCTCAAATTAAACGGCTTGGTTCTTGATTTAAGCAAAAATCCGATTGAATCAAGAGTATTTTTCTTGTCGATGTTTTTAAGAGTCTGGACTCTAGATCCAATGTTTTTTTTTTTGTTTGTTTTTTTTCCCAGTGTACCTCCAGGCGTTACCGCGTTACCGGGCGGAATCAGCTGATCGTCTTCAGCGGCAACACCGTGTCACGTCGCCGAATCGATTTCGCGGGCTCATGGAAGTCAGCGCGTTATCGCTGGTTGGTAGTTACGGCGCATCTTCGTTAACGGGGCGAGCTCCAGACACAAAACGGATCCAACTTCATCGCCGGGAATCGATTATTCGGGTCAGAAGTTCCGGGTGATGAACCGCGAACTCACTGATTCCACGGATAGTATGGAACGCGGGTCCACCGCCGACCGCGTCCATCGAGATTTGGACCGCGTTCAGCAAAAAGGAACCAAGCCACATCAGCTATTGTCGAATTTAACCGGGAACTTTAATGTTTAACAAGAGAACGTTTGTGCGGATTCCTTTGACAATTTTAAGAAATTTGCTTCGTACTATGCAGGAAATTCACTGAAATTCACACAAAGATGCGCACGGTCGTTTTCAGGTAAAAAAATTGAATTGCCCAGTTAAATTTAGCACTGGCCGATGTGGCTAAAGTTAAAGTTCAGTTACATTTAACTGGGCACTTTAATGTTTAACAAGAGAACGTTTGTGCGGATTCCTTTGACAATTTTAAGGAATTTGCTTCGTACTATGCAGGAAATTCACTGAAATTTACACAAAAATGCGCACGGCCGTTTTCATGTAAAAAATTGAATTGCCCGGTTAAATTTAGCGATGACCAATGTGGCTTGGTTGCTTCCTGTTTAACGCGGCCCAATTAGACTCTAAGAGCCTCGCCAAGTTTAGCCCCTTTTTTTTATACCCGAGTTGGTCAACCGGACAGCGCTCAAATGAAAGCCTATGGTAAGGCAAACTTCCATGCAAAGTTTCAACTTGAAGTGACCCCTGGTTTAGGCTGTACAGCGTTGCCAATTTTCCAGTTTCATGTGCTAAAATCAAGGATATTGGACTATTAGTCCGGTGCATAAGTAGACTATTATACCCAAGTTAGTCAACGGGACAGGGCTCCAACGAAAGCTTATGGTAAGGAAAACTTCCAGGAAAAGTTTCAACTTGAAGTGAAACCTCGTTTAGGCTGTACAGCGTTGCCAATTTTCCATTTTTATGCGCTAAACTCACGAAATACTGAATCATCATGGTTCAA
>NW_017547204.1:3089202-3128952 GCF_001854935.1 Bemisia tabaci | reverse complement strand
CCGCGTTACCGGGCGGAATCAGCTGATCGTCTTCAGCGGCAACACCGTGTCACGTCGTCGAATCGATTTCGCGGGCTCATGGAAGTCAGCGCGTTATCGCTGGTTGGTAGTTACGGCGCATCTACGTTAACGGGGCGAGCTCCAGACACAAAACGGATCCAACTTCATCGCCGGGAAACGATTATTCGGGTCAGAAGTTCCGGGTGATGAACCGAGAACTCACTGATTCCACGGATAGTATGGAACGCGGGTCCACCGCCGACCGCGTCCATCGAGATTTGGACCGCGTTCAGCAAAAAGGAACCAAGCCACATCAGCTATTGTCGAATTTAACCGGGAACTTTAATGTTTAACAAGAGAACGTTTGTGCAGATTCCTTTGAAAATTTTCAGGAATTTGCTTCGTACTATATGCAGAAAATTCACTGAAATTTACACAAAAATGCGCACGGTCGTTTTCATGTAAAAAATTGAATTGCCCAGTTAAATTTAGCAATGGCCGATGTGGCTGAAGTTAAAGTTCAGTTACGTTTAACTGGGCACTTTAATGTTTAACAAGAGAACGTTTGTGCGGATTCCTTTGACAATTTTAAGAAATTTGCTTCGTACTATGCAGGAAATTCACTGAAATTTACACAAAAATGCGCACGGCCGTTTTCATGTAAAAAATTGAATTGCCCGGTTAAATTTAGCGATGACCAATGTGGCTTGGTTGCTTCCTGTTTAACGCGGCCCAATTAGACTCTAATTTTGTCGGGAGGAAACATAGAAGCCGCACTGAAGAAAATGTGTAACTGCACGCGCTACAGTGTGATTTCAGCGATAATCGTATCTCCTGCCATGAAGTCGAGGTCATACTCTCGACGGCGCTCTGAGCAACTATTCTGCCACGGAGGTATTGCACAGTATCAGACGAAAATGAAGGCACCACCGTATACCACTCTGTCTCACTGATTCCATGATGTGAGGCTCTTGTTCGATCACTATTTGTAAAACTTGGTGCTAATAGATATTTTCTGACGGGAGCCCTATTTTTTTCAAAATTAAGAAGTCAAAGATGGCGGAAGTGGCCTAAAATCATAGCGCCTAGAATTCTTGACCCTTACATGCTAATTCCCTGATTTTCAAAAGCTCTATATAGCTCATTTCCTGATGAGAAACCGAAGTTATCTTCCACTTCCCAGGGATTTTTTGGGGAAGAACTGTATATTTTTTGAGAGTTCCCGCCAAGAATATCGGGGTATTTTTCAGCCGATTCTTTGGAGCACTTTTAAATGTTCAATTCCAAAAGCTTTCCTGATATTGCCATTATCTGGCCAACGAAAGCTTCTCCATTATTCTGACGATTTAAAGATTCAAATAAGTCATTCAACAGGTCAATAACGGCGGCTATATACACTTGAAAACGAAATGATTTCTAGGCGGTAGAAGAGGAAATTCCCTGATTATTTCCTGATTTTCCCTAACATTTTTCTTTTCCTGATAAATCCAGATTTTCTCGGGTTTCCCGGTCCTAGACACCATGTTTTTTTAAAACAAACTTAAGGTTTCTTTTTTTTACTGCTATCAGGGATCCTATCCTGGGTTCGGATTCTTCGGTTCATTCGAAACGCTGAAAAATTACAGCGAGGTCTTACAAAGAAACAATAGTGTAGCACGGTCGGACACAGATTCTATACGAAATTAGAGGCAATGCCATTCAGTCACACGAGTCGGGCGAAACGATAATTTGCGAAAAGGAAAAACAAAAACAGAAAGTGGAAAAAGAAATCATATGCAGAAGTAGCTTCTTATGAATAGTTATGAGCCTAAGATATGTTTAAGGTGCAAAAAATTCCAAGTCTTAAATTCGCGAGAAAGGTCAGCGGGCTAATTGTTGAAGTTGATAGACAAATAGGACATAAGGAATAAGGTGCGATCCTATTGGTTGATATGGATGGTTTTTATAGACTAAGGGAGATAATGATGGACTAATTGAAGGGGCTCTCGTAGGTTGCCGTTATAGTTAGTCTATTATACCTACCTCATTTGTCCATTGCAACCATCCGCTTCAACCAATAGGATCACTCAAGTCCTTTTTGTCATCTTTGTCTACCAATTTCAACAATCAGCTCGCAGAACTATAGTATATAATATACTAAATAGAACCTTAAAATCGACACATGAAGTTTCCGAAAGCAACTCAACACTTTTTCCTTCCTTCGTTGTTGCAGAGATGTGCTATTTTAGGATAAAGTTACAGTCCATGGGAGTAAATATTTAATTAATAGTCTCAATATGGTCTGGAGATTGAGTTGGCTTTCGGAGCATGTGAGTCTTCCAAACAGTGTTAAAACAGAGTAATATACGGGAGGGGGTCGTACAGTGCTGATGGGTTTACTTGATAACGCAGCGAGTAAATATAAAGGAATCATGCGATAAGTTTGCATTCACAGATTGTAAACGTTTTATTTTCCTACAGAGTTAATATTTGAACTTTCCTGGAGAGTAATCCAGTACGTGACATTTTAAAGCAGAGCAGCACTTAATTATAGATCTTGCCCGCTGATTCACTGACTGTCACTTACTTTGGAGCCTAATCGAATGCCTGATTACTGTTTACGCTCACAAGATCAGCTGTTTACTTTATGCTCACCCGGCCACCTAGGAATGATTACTGCTATAAAAGTACTGGTGATTTGAAATAGCAACTTGAAAATAAAATTGCATCATTACTTCTAGAATCAGAGGATTCTCATTGTTATTATAGATCAATATTGCCGGCCTTGACTAATGAAGGATTTAAAGCTGTTTTTGGCCGACGCAAAACTTATTTCAAAAAGAAAATTTTTGAGCATTTGCAGTGCCTAGTTCTATCCTTCTATAGACCGAGTAAAATGTATCTAGTAAATATGTCAGGACATGAATTCTCACTGAATCTACCGGGAGTATCTTTAAAGCAAGCAAATTTCACTTAAGTAAGTTGAAGGGAACACCTTACAAAACGAGGAAAATCCATTTTCCAGCAAGACATTTTTCTGAGTGTAGGTCTAATACCGTTGCAATAAATACATAGTTTAATGGTTGGAACATGAACGATTGTAAAAAGTGCCAAACTCAGAACAAATTCCGTATTTTTCACGTCTTTGGTTAATAATGACACATATTGGCACAGCAATATTATCTGTAACTGTAACTGTGATATACTAACGAATATTATTGCTAAATGAATTATAAGATAAACATGCGTCATGGACTTACAAAAACTGATGGTCCTGGGAACCAATTGCAATCATATTCACTCACCTGCAACAACAAAACAATCACTCGAGTTAGTCCAAAAGTAGATAACAAACAAGACGATACACACTTCAAAAATTTCATGCAGATCGCTCGAAAAAGCGACTCTTACACATTCCTCCTCTGCGGAGATCAATTTTACTTCTATTCAATCAGAATTTCTGTGTGAACCCTGAAAATCACGAAAAAAACGTGCAAAACAAAGCTCATCTCAGGTGGCAATTAAAAGCATTCTCACCGGCAAAAAAAGACGCGACGCTACGGACGAACGAAGAGGAACAAAAGGCGGGTGAGTATACCGGAGTTGGATTGCATTACTGTCGCGCATCCGAAACTCCAGTTTACGCGGTGATCCGAGTGCCAAGGCCAACCGGTTTCGCAAAGAAAGCGAAAGAAGGAAGGGATCGAGACGGGAAAGGATTAAACGGGCCAGGAATCAGCGTGTTCAGTTATAGATGCGTCGGATGGAAGGAGACGCAATATCATCGGGGAGTGAAAAAGAGATGGTGATATCCTGAGGATCGCCATGAGAAAAAAAAATAAGTGAGCCTGTGTCAGCCAATGGGAATGCTGCACAGCACGGCGCGGATGCTGCTTCACGCCGCACATGGCCCGTTTTCGCAACAGGAGTGACCACTGTCCCTACATGGACCGCGATAAGCAGAAAGGAGCCAAGTTACATCGACTTTTGCTAAACTTAAGTGGGCAAATTAATGTCTCACATGGAAACGGTTGTGGAAATTTTAGTGAATTTTCTGCACAGTACGAAGAAAATTCGTTAAAATGTTCAAAGGAATCCGCACGAGCGTTCTCTTGTAAAAAATTAAATTTCCCGGTTATATTTGGCAATAACTAATGTGGCTTGGTTCTTTTCTGCTAAACGCAGTCCATTACAACGCCAGTGAAAAGTCCGAGATGTTCCCCACGGATAGTGGTGCCCCGCAATGGTGTCCTCCTTTTAAATCCAAAAAAGCATTTTGATTGGCCACACATAAATCATCGTTTCTATCACGAAAGAACGGAACTCTATTTCAGTGTCGCCAAATTCTTCCGCGCAAGTTGCACTCAAACCAGGAGACTTTTAGGAATTCTTAATCGAAGCTTTCACCGATTTTTCTCCCGATCTCAAGCGAAAATAACACATTTTCAACAAAAATTGCGCAGGCACATCCTTGTAGGTAAAAAATCGAATTGTTAAAGTCAATTTTACAACCTTCGAATGCAGTTATGTTCCTTCGTCCAGAAAACGACGAGATACAGTAGAAATCAGTAGCGGATACGTGGTTTTCTCAGGAAAATGAAAATCCGAGTATTGGTCGTAGATTTCTCCCATAGATTTGCTGAGAGGATAGACAGAGTGAAACTCGGGTAACTAAGAAATAGACTTCACTTTGCAATTCGGAACTAAGTACAATATCTAGCTCATGTGTAAAACCACTTATGTGCACAGGAAAACGGTTGGTACATACGTTCTTTCTAAACTGAGCCAGGAATTGTAGTTCCTAATTGCAAAATGTAAAACAAATAGAATACTGTCGTGCTAAGGAAAAACGACGTGAGAGCCTTCAGGCGTTGCCAAATTTCCCTTACAAATCACTCATTTTCAGGAAATTTTTTGAATATTTGTCTGCCATTTTCTCAGATAATTTTGTTTGTAATTTGATCTAAAATTCCTGAAAATTACAAGGAAAAATATTCATAATTTTCCTCCAAAATTAACATTTCATCGAAGGAAGGATGGCAACCCTCGAATGTTCAAACGGCGTTCTTCCTTAGCACGGCAGAATAGTGCATATGAAGAATCGGGAGACGAGAGGCTCCTTAAAAAGGCTGGATTCTCGGAACGCTGACTTCAGTTTGAACTTTAAGCTGTGTCACATCCTCATCTGCGGCGTCCGAAAACGACTCGACTTTGCGGAACAGATGTTAACGACTGAAATACACAAGCCGCCCTGCAGGGAAGGAGCCCGCTTATGAAAATAATAAATTGGTGATGAAAGCCGGCGGAAAAGGGGGGCCGAGGGTGGGGCGGGGGTAATTTTGAAGGTGGAGTGGGTGTGTTAATGAACTTGTAAGAACTAATTTGCTCTCGAGTTCGGGGCTCTTCTGACACCGGTAATGTATGTCTGAAAATGACTCGCTCTCCGCCGCGCCGTGCAGAAACAGCGCATACTTAATGGGAACGCCTGCGAGGATACGTGGTTCTGCTTTATAGCCGTGCCCCGTGCGGCTCTTGCAGACGACAGCTCGCCGCGAGTAAGACGCACGTTGCGCCTTCAAAAACCGCGGATACGATTCGCGCTACTGCGCTGCGCTCGTCGCATGAAGGAGAATCGACGTGAATCCGAGCGGATTGAAGGTTGAAACTTACTGAAAAGTTTTGATGTATAACGCCTTCCAGTGAGAGAATTCGCTAGGTTATCAAAAGAATGTCGGTCTGAAGTTTTTGGTTGAGCTAAAGGAAATAGTCTGTGTCACGATAACGATGTAATGCGTGTATTAACCCTTGCATGAACAACGAATTTTTTAAGTACGGCAATCCCCAAATCTGAATCTAAATCTAAATCTAAAAATTTCTATGATTTGTGATATGGTACCGTTGAAATGCAAGTCAGGTTCGCCAGAAATGTTAAAAAACCAGGCCCTATTACGGCTTTTATCTTCGGATGTGTTACTCACGTAGCCCTTGAAATACCACTAGCAATAAGACAAACTAAAACGAACACAGAATGGAAATAGATCATGGGAGAGAACGCGTGTTGACGACGGCGCAGAGATACAACTATTCGTACTCGATGGATGCCCGCGTTGCGTCTGCAAAATTGAAGGCGCGATGGCGCGAGGCGTGAACTTGCAATGCTCCTCCTTATATTGCCGATGAAATGATTTTCAGATTCAAGAAAAACTATTGAAAACCAGGCCCGAATACATTTTTCTTATCTTCGGCTATGTTTAAAAAAATAAATAAAGAAGGACAAAATTGAAAAATAAGAGTTTTTCAAAATACGTTACGAACGTTCTACAGCACTGCCTGAAAGCGTACTTCAGGGTTGCCATAGAATTTAGAAAATGAAATTCCCTGACATCTCCCTGATTTCCCTTACACATATTGGTAAAATTCCCTGACAATTGAATATATGCCGCATGGCTAAAAAGTCATAATTAGAAATAGTTCTCTGGCAAAGCCCATTTGAAATAGCAAATTCAGGTGACTTAACAACTTTTCCCTGACATGTTTGTCATATTCCCTGACGTCCCCCGGTTTTCCCTGACATTTCCCCGGTATTCCCTGACTGTAGCGACCCTGGAGGTGAGATTAATCTCTGAAGATAGATTGAATTGCTTCACCTTTATGAAAATAGACGATAAAATCATGCATCTCCGTTTCTTGAATATCGACGATGGATTCACCATCAGGCTGAGGGAAGTAGTTATACTCGCTCGCCACTATCGGAAAATCGTACTCCATTTCTACGTAGTGTAATACAACGGCAACTCAACAGAAAGTCATCAAACTCATCAGTCTGATAAAAGCGGTTTGATTGAGCGACAAAAGACCACGATTCTTCCAATTTTCTACGGCTTAAAAATAGGATGGATTCTCATGGTTCACTGGAAAGAAAGACACATTGGATCTAGAGTCCAGACTCTTAAAAACATCGACAAGAAAAATACTCTTGATTCAATCGGATTTTTGCTTAAATCAAGAACCAAGCCGTTTAATTTGAGCGGATTTCCTTTTGATTTAAGCTTAAATCTGATTGAATCAAGAGTATTTTTTCGTGTCAATGTTTTCAAGAGTCTGGACTCTAGATCCAATGTGTTTTCTTTCTCCAGTGTTTTCATAAAAGTTATTTCAAGACCATTTCCTGGTTTTCCTTGACTGTGGCAACCCCGGTATTTCCGTTCCCGACGAATTTGATCCGATTCCCATGGAGCGGGAGCGGTCATCACAGGGCAACGCTGCGGCGGAGTCTCCAGGGTGACATGGACTCCGAACAAGGAAGGGATGCTTAATTAATTTCGACTCTCCACTCCACTCCCAAGTTTTGAGGACTCGGGACTCCCTATCCGCGCCCTCCTCCCACCTCCCCCCGCGTCTGAAACTGGGTGAACCTCCTGCGAAACTTCTCGATTCCCCCGCGCGTCCCCGCAATTCTTTTCCCTCCGTTTTGATTCTTTTTCGCCACATTTTTTCTCCTTTTTTTCTTTTCCCGCCAGGATCGAATACTTCGACCGCGTCCTTGTGGTCATGATTCAGTTACCGCCTCGCGAAGGTTCTCGCGCTGTGTTGCCTCTAATGGCGTGGCGTGCTTCGCTATAAATCGATCGATCTGCCATTTAAACCTATAGAAAAGGATCGATAAACAGGTGTTCGCAAAGAATACCTTAATAGTCGATTCTTAACTATAGCTTCAAGAGGGAAAGTCGATCATTCATGCTTCGCTATTGATTGCCTTCTTGGGGTGAGGTGTGAAACACACTTCGCAAAGTCTCTTGAGGCTCCAGGGAAGGGAATTTCTCAATTTACTAATTTTTAATTGATGGGTCAGTTGCGCTGGTCACGGAATCGCATTTCGATGGTTGAAGGTTTTAAATTAGCAAAAAATGAGTAAATCTATCCAATCATCTAGTTTCTGAGTCAAATATTAACGGATATATAGTGGAATTACTGCTATTTCCTAGGGGATTCATATTTCCATTTCCCTGATTTTCCTGACACATTTTGGTGGAATTCCCTGACAATGGTTAAGAAGATGTGACGGGTGGTTAAGAAAGTATAATTGAAAATAGTTTTCAGGGAAAATTTATTGTTCGAAACCTCAACCCATTCTAGAAAGCAAATGAAGGTGATTTACCAAATTATCCCTGACATGTTCGTCATTTTCCTTGACAAATCCGGGTTTTCTCTGACTTTTTAAAATTCCCTGACATTTCCCGGTTTTCCCTTACTGGCAACCCTGGCAGAACCCAGTAGTAACTTCAAAAATCTAGACAACAGTTTGTAGACCTAACGTCAAAAGTTCAGCGCTGAGGAACTTTTGATCATTGTCCTACAATTTCGGATCCGAAACGACGGACGCTCCAAAAAAACTTCCATTAAAAGCGAGTGCGCGTGGCCGCGATCGTTCCGCATGGCCGCGGTCAACAGTCAACAGTCAACAACTGAAGAAATGGAGATTCTTTCCGTTCCGACGGTGATAGCCGCCGAATAATGAGCGGTAAGTAATTGATTTTTCACGCTGCCACATGCCCGATCTAATTTCCATTGGCACGGAGGGAGCCAACGGAAAGTTTGGATCTCGTTGAGTCACGCTGCAAAACAACAGTTAACATCCTTTCGGCCCGTCGCGTCGTCTTGCTCAAATCGTCGCTCCTCTACCGTAAGGGCGTAACTCAAGTTCAAGGTGAGCCCTGTTTTACATATAAACCCATGCTCTCTGGGGCTCATCTCTAAATCGAGATACGCCCTTACGTCGAAGGAGCGACGAAATTGCCGCACTTAGAACAACTGTCATATGGATCATATTCGATACATCAAACAGGTGAGATGGTATCGATATCGATTGGTTCAATGTGCAAACAGCTTCACACGGCAATTCAGTAATCTGAGATAACAGGATACAGGGTTGCCACAGAATTTAGAAAATAAAATTCCCTGATTTCCCTGACACATTTTGGCGAAATTCCCTGACAATTGAAGATGTGACGGATGGTTAAGAAAGGCATGATTGAAAATAGTTTTCAGGCAAAATTTGTTGTTCGAAACCTCAAAATCATTCTAAAAATCAAATCAAGGTGATTTAACAAATTTTCCCTGACATTTCCCGGTTTTCCCTGACTGTGGCAACCCTGAGATTATTTGTGATGGATTTTCTATTATTATGAGTACAAAACAGCAATGGAGGGTGAAATTGTTAGGAATTTCCTCATGTCTAGCTTTTCCAACTCACATCCTAAAATTTTTGATTGCGGTATCATCGAATCCGATCTTTTGACGCTTCTGGTTCAAGTACACGATCAAATTGAGCCATCAAATGGGGCCTCTCATTGGTCGCATCCTCACCTCAGGTCTTTTTCCACCAATCAGAGCTTTAGTTTGATGGCTCACTTTGATCGGATAACTGAACCTTTCGGTGTTTTCACTCCCTATCAAATTCCCCGACATTTCCCGATGCTCCCTGACTGCGGCAACCCTGAAAATAACATCAATCGGTGTTCCCGAAAAATACGAGTATGGAGAGCAGAAAAAGTGCGAAAAAGCCATTTTCCTGTCCTGCGGGGTTCTCATGAAAAAAAAACCGGAATCTTCTTGAAGCGGCCCGACGAATTGGACCGCAATTTTCCTCTCGGACTGGTAAAGGGTTATTAGAGTGACGAGCGGCAAAAGGCGTCCGAAAAGTCGATTACACTCACTTCCCCGCGCCCCCGATTAATAGGGGCGGAGAAAACGAGAAAAACTAAAAGAATAAACGAGAAAAAGAGGATGACTCCAGTGACGTGGCGAGCTTTGCGATGTATCGATTGTTCTGCCATTTAAGCCTATGGAAAAGGATCGATTATTAAGGTGTTCGCTGCGAGCACCTTAATAATCGATTCTTTAGCAAGGATTCAAATGGGGAAACATCGATACATCGCCCCTGGATGACTCTTGAGGGAAAGCGAATCAGAGGCTAATCCGCTCACGGAGATGGGCTCCGGCCCCGAGCCCGCCAAATTACCCCCGGCCTCCGCCAGCGAGCTTTAAAAGCTCTGAGACAAAGAAAAAGAGGAAGGTAAACGTAAACAAAGCTCCAAGTTGCCGTTCTTCCCCGGGAAATACGGCTGTTTTGCGAGGGGATCCGGTCGTTATCCGAAAAATGACAACGGTGAGAAAGCGTGGCAGCTATCGAGACGGGCTTTCGGGATCACAAAAGGGGAGAGGCGATAAGAAAACTTTGGGAAGATTCGAAAGTTGAGTCTCCGGGTCGAGGAGATTCGAGAGATGATGTCGGATTCTCGCGAAGATCTCGCTGCCATCACTCTAGAATCGGAGATTTCGTCAAAAATTTGAAATTCTGATTTCGTTGAGTAATATGTTTAGTACACTGGAAAAAAAGTCGCTTGGATCTGGAGTCCAGACTCTTCATAATATTGACGAGAAAAAATACTCTTGATTCAATCCGATTCTTCCTTGAATCAAAGAGCCGAGCCTCTTCATTCAGGCGGATTTCCTTTCGCCTCAAGCAAAAAGACCGATTGAATCTAGAGTATTTTTTCTTGTCGATGTTTTTAAGAGTCTAGACTCTAGATCCGAGCGACTTCTTTTTCAGTGTGGCATAAATACGTCCACATGCTTTAGCTTTAAGTTTTATACTATGTGAAGGCTTTAGCACTCACTTTTCCATGTTCCCGGTGATTTTTCTGCATTTTACAATTCCTATACAGCTCTAGTATTTTTTTCTTCTTTTTCTATCTTCACTCTGAAGACTCTGAAATATGGTTCAAGGTACCAACATAGACATGAGTATGGTAATCATCATAGCCCTCTATGACTCTATGATGGCAAACACCGTAGCCCTAATCGCATTCGCCACAGTACCTATGCTACCAGATGTCAGGATATCCTGATCCTATCACTTTGTCAAAAATAAAGTAGACTCATGATAGATTTTACTATACTTCTGGTAAAATTTGCAATAATTTTTTTCGGCGGAAGACTGGAATCAAACGAGTTTAAACCGGGTTTTTCGTGCTGAGACCTGACAAACGCACCGCGGAGCTCTGATCCAGCGCGGCTGAGCTCTCAGAGCTTAAGCTGAGGGAAACTCTTAAAGTTTTGGGATGCGAGGTGCATATGAATATTTAAAACCGCGGCAAAAATCTATCCTAGCGCGGATGAAAGAATTCATTCAGGGAAACTGAGGTCAGAGCATGGCGAGTTTAAATAATAATTTTGTGGATGGTAAGTGACAACGAGGGTGCTCTCATCGAAAATTAAAAGGAAAGACCCATCGAGTGCCAATTTCGAGTCGCAAGGTATACACGGTGATCCAACAGTGGCGATTCTTGAAAGTTGGCAAGGCTGTCTTTCCTCCATTTAAATGTATGTAAAACAATCGATTCTTGATGAGGCAGCTTACCTCGTCTAATATCGATATTTTTAATGGATTTACATGGAGACAAAACAAGGTTGCCGATTTGCAAAATCGCCAATGACTGCAGGAGCGTGTTCTGTCGGTCAAGTTATAATTTTATCCCTATAAAAAGTTTTTTTTCTGAAGTGCTACTAAAGGATGCAGCACCGTTTAATCTAAAAAAACTGCTAAAAAACATTCTTTTGGAAGAAAAATAGTACACTTTTTCAAAAGTGACAAGCATGCGTAAGCACGGGCTTACCAGCCTCCCTGACCCTCGTAAAACCCCGTGAGCCTAGCGTAGATCCCTTCCCTCCTCCTTAAGGGTGCTTACGTAATGCTAGAGGGATCCTTATGATCTTGCACCTTAAGCTTGATCTATTTGATAAGTAAAAAAGAGCCTAGCCAAGTTTCGGCCGCTAAATACTGAAAAAATTAATAGAACGTGACGTCACTTCTGGTTTAGGTATACTGCCTTTAACACCTCGAGATAAGAAACCGCAAAAATATTTATATTGTAGCCTCGGGCCTTGATTTAATACTATAATTGTAAGATATTGAGATATTTGCAAAAATATTGATAGCGTATGACCGCAGCAGGCCGATTATTGAAATTGATAGACAAATCTACAGACTAGGAGGACAAAAAGGATATGGAGGGATCCTATTGGTTAAAACGTTTGGTTGCAATGGACAAAGGAGGTAGGTAATAAACTGATAGTTAACGGCAACCCATGAGAAACCCAAACCCTGTAGTTGTAATCCATCATTTTCTCCCTTTAGTCTACAGGAACCACCCATTTCAACCAATGGGATCGCTCCATACTCCCTAAGTCTGCTTTGTCTCTCGGTTTGTCTATCAATTTTAATTATCGGCCCGCCGGTGAAGATTGTTCGATACTTTTCGTATCTATACATCAAGCGTGTGGAGCTGCCTGGCTGTTTCACTAGTCCACGCGAAGGTTTCCTTGTTCCGGCCCCGAGGTCGAGGGGGGCTGAGGTTCCATTGTAAGTTTGACAAAGGTGAGGCTGTTGACTCGCATTGTGGGGACCGTGCCCCTCGAGTCGCGTAGCAACAACGTTCCGGGACGGACCGGCCACGCCGGCGCACTGTGGATCGAGTCAGTTGGAGAGTCGGACAAAATTTGGAAATTTTAAACGCTCATAACTCTGTTTATACAGAACTTTGAAGTCCTAAAAGTGGCTCCATTGGTTTTTTCGTGAAATTTTCTTCTGAAAGCACTCCTTGAAATTAAAAATGTGACGAAATATACATCAAAATTCACAGTTATAGTAAAAAATTTCATGTCCGACCTCCCTAAAGCACTCGATCCACTGTGCGCGCGCGCGCACACAGTGTAACGAAATAAAAGAAGAGGTCGAACATGAAATTTTTGGCTAAAATTTCAAATTTTGATGTTCATTTTGTCACGAATTCAATTTCAAGGGGTGTTTTCAGAAGAAAATTTCACGAGAAAACCAACGGAACCATTTTTAGAACCTCAAAGTTGTGTATGAACGGAGTTATAAGCGTTTAAAATTTCCAAATTTGGTCCGACCTCCCCTATTGACTCGACGCACAGTGGATAGAGCCAATCAGAAAAGTCGGACACGAAATTTTTGACTAAAACTGAAAATGTTGTTGTTTATTTCGTCAAATTTCAAAGTGTGAGGGGTGCTTCCAGTGGGAAATTTCACGAGGAAACCAACGGAACCATTTTTAGAACCTCAAAGTTTTGTATGAACGGAGTTATAAGCGTTTAAACTTTCCGAATTTTGTCCGGCTTCTCTCGTTGACTGGGTCCATTGTGCGGCGGGGACGAGCGCGAACGAACCGGAAAACGCTCGCGATCGAAATATTGATCGGCGTGCGTTCGGCTGTCCCGCCCGACCCCGATGCGGAGCTCTGGCGGCGGCGACGGCCCGGTAAAAATCACCTCGGTTTTCCAACCAGAAAAGAGACCGAGGAAAGGCCATTAGAATTGGGTCACTTGCGTTCCGGGACCAGGCTCATGAAACTTTAAATCTTCAAATTTCTCCGGAAATGCGACCGGCTGCGGGTGGAGCGACCCCGACCCTAGCCCTTTGGGAAAAGTGATCCCAAGAAAATTCGGAATCTTGTAATCAAAAGAACAACATAATCTGGGGAAAAGGCTGCAAAAAAACAACAAAGGATAAGCAAAACCCGGAACGTTTCAAAACAGTGACAATTTTATTTTCAACCGGAAAAAAATCAAAAATAAAAACGAGCCGCACTGAAAAAAAATCTCGGTGTATTTACTAAGAAAAGGGTAAAATTACCAAGAATTCAGGGTTCTATATTTGATCCCAGTTTTTTCTTGGTAAAATTACCATTCATGGAATTGGTAATTTTACCGAGAAATCTCGGTAAAATTATTAAACTTTCTCGGTAATTTTACCGGACCTTGGTGAAAACGCCAATATTTTTTATCGCTGTGGTAGAATTACCGAGGTAAAATGGCAAAGTTACCGGGAATTGATTACCAATAAAAGTGGTATCCTTACCTGAAAAAAATCAGTAAAAATACCGGTTTTTAGGTAAGCTTACCAGTCTGTCTTG
The DNA here is from genome assembly GCF_001854935.1 of Bemisia tabaci. Classification (NCBI taxonomy): domain Eukaryota; kingdom Metazoa; phylum Arthropoda; class Insecta; order Hemiptera; family Aleyrodidae; genus Bemisia; species Bemisia tabaci. The sequence continues at coordinate 3,114,976 of NW_017547204.1, read as the reverse complement.
GTAAAATTACCAATAATTGGTAAAAAAAAAAGTGAGATGGTAAAGGTACCAACGGACCTTGGTAAAAACACCGAGAATTTTATTTTTCAGTGCGTCGATTCGGTGTTATTGCGAGACCGAGACTTGTAATCTGTGGCCGATGGGTATATTTTCTTCGTGACTTCACGATGCTGAAACCGAACAATTTCAGAAAATGTATAGTTTTATAGTTTTAAATGGAAAGGACAACCCTAGGAGAAAATATTACCTGGACGACCGCCTAAGAGATGGACACAAAGCTGGCTTCTCATCCGAAAAATAGGCCGATGCGCGGGAGGCAGCGGTACACGAGCCGATGTGAGACGGACAATAATTACCGCAGCCCACTCTCAATAAAATTCCATTCTATTCACCAGGAACCTCAATGCATGCCACGACCAGTACAGATACTGAGGGGAAGGGGGAGGAGAGGGGCGAGTATTTTCCTTGAGCTTGAGTTATGCTGGAGCTTCGAGCATTTGGATATCACTAAATAGTGGCCTACCTGTACCTACTCAGAGACAAGAGCTGGTCTTATCAAATTGTACATGTTTTCAGCTGTAATTCAAGACCTAGTTTTTTTAAAAAAAAAAAAAAAAATCTGGTCATCGTTTCATCAGTTAAGCAACATTTTATAACACAGAGAGTAATGCGATCCGGCCCTCTGATAAGGCCACTCTTGGGTGCATCCAAAACTTGGAACCGACTTTTCTCAAAACAACGGGTTTTGACCCTGGGGTACCTGCACGTTTTTCTGGATCTTTTGAATGTATCATCAAAAACTTTTTTTGTTTTCATCCTCAAGATTTTCTCTAACTACAGACAAGAAAAGTGTTTTTCTGATTATTCTCCAAGGGGAAAAAATAAATAAGTACTTAAAAGAAAAAAAATAATCAGAAGGGCCCTTTGGCTATACTCTTTCCCCCCCCCCCCCAAGAAACTCAGAAAAATTGTCATTTTTTTTTTTATTCTCATAAACTCTCTTGTCTGAAGTCAGAGGAAAGTCTGAGAAATTAAACAAAAGAAGTTTTTGAAAATCATCCGATAGAATTTGAAAAAAGTGTAGGTGCAGCAGTATCAGTAAATTTTCATTGTGAGGATGGGAACTCATGACTCTCATTAAGCAGCTCAGTGACAGTAAAAATAAACCTCAGCCATAATGTTAGGATACAGAAACTTGTTATAGCACTAAGCTAGGCAAGATAAGAGGAGAAAACGTACGATTAAAACTAATTCACTTGAGACACTGATACCTAGATGAATTCAACCAGATTTTATGGGTAAAAATACTTGTGCAAATTGTCTGATTAGACATTGCCAGTGAGTACCTCTTATATATTTTGTAACTCATTTCTGAGTGTCGCCTGAATGGTAAATCATTTTAAATAGGTATCAAGCAATTACCTTTTTTTAGCGGGGGGGGGGGGGCAACCAACAACTAGAGTGCGATACTTTACAATGAATTAACATGCACCCAAACACCACAATGATGAAGAAATTTGCTTAGTTCCTATGATTGAGGAAAATACCGTATCTATGTACATAGCGTAAGAGCTAAACATGGTCGATTTGAATTCACCGGTACCTAGTAATTTGTTTGGTGTAAGAATAATATTAATAAAAGATTATGTTTTAGTTGTATCTACCTACTTACTGGAGCTCAAGTTTACTAAAAAAATGAAGAGGAAATTGGAGATCCCAAGCATCTATCTACCTACTAATGCCATTTGAAATGCTTGGAGCCAATTGGAACGTATCGAACAAAAAATCAAGTGTCGCTGTGATATTTCATATGTTGATGATACATACATGCAATGTTAATTTTCTTCAATCTTCAATATTACCAGAATCAAACTTAAAAACTATGGCTTATACTGATGAACTACATCTTAAAAAAAGGCTGCACCTATTTTTTTATTTACTAGACTGAACTTGAAAATTCTCAACAGATCAGAAATATGTCTGATAAATCGAAGAACTAAAACAGTTACCTAGAAAAACTAGATATCCTGAAGGTAGATGCAACAATAGCATCAAAGAGAAGAGAAAATGAGTTGAAGTTTAAAAGAAATCAAATGTGAAATAGGTAAGGAGATAATCTGAAAATTTTACCTGATTTTTGTGACTGACTACGGCTAGCATGTATAAGTACAAACATGGTTTGAAAGCAAAATGAAACTTTTTCTTTTAAGAACACAAGAAAATTCACACCATCAAGCCACTTCATTGCAAAAAAAATAGGTTGGAAAAATGTATACTGATGTTCCCTACATAATATTGTTAAATACGTCTAACCAATGAACAAGCCTCAAAACAGGAACGACAAGATTTTCAACTTAGAACTGACGCAATACACACTGAAATATATCTACCTGCCAATATTGGACAACAACAACTGTTCAAACACCTGAAAATTAATTACCTATCTCCTTCATTACATACCATTAGATCCACAACTCTAAAATGCATGTCCTCTGTTTGCTGAGAATGAGTAAATGATACTTAATCCATATCTACCTACTTTAAATTTGGGCAGGAGAATCCAGCATATCAAAACACCAATAACAAGGTAAGAATAAGAGTCACACTAACTCCTGACCTCGGAGGCTATTTTTTTTCATTTGACAAATATGTATTTATGCACCTCCAAATTGTTCACCGGGTATTTCTGAAAGGACTGCATTACTCTAAATTTTTTGCGCTAACAATGATCGGTCAGTCTTCAAAATAGTAAAACACGACACAAGAAAGCGAAACAAGATTCATGGTCTCAGAGTCTCACGATTGTTTTATTAGGAGGGCTATTTTTGGTGGAAGCCTTAGCCATACGTTTCCTCATAATTTTTAGAGGAAGAATATAAGTCACTACTTACAAATGCAGAGATGCAAATACAAGATTCTAGACAATGATAAATTTAGTGAAATTGGATGACTGACTTCACAAAGGCTAAAGGCCACTGTTTTCTGAAAACCATGCTTTTAACAAGGAAATAAGTATGTGCAAGAATGCTCGATAAACAAAGAGCAGGATTGCATTTAAGTACCTCCAAATTTGAACTTTGAACATATACATTTGTTCAAGTTGCCATGAAAATCTTTGCCAATTTCTGTGATCATTTTATTGGATACTAAGTGGGACTATAATTATTGCAGATGGTGCAATGGACATTTACCTAGACAAAGAGTTGCTGATAAGATGATCAAACAAAGGTAATCATAATAAAAATAAAGCCGCAATCTTTAGGAAGAAATGTCGCATGGAGAAAAACCTAAGATGCCAGGTATTAAAAATTAAACAGTATCGAAAACCGATGGGACAAAACCGGGGTATGATATCAAAACACCTTCGAATATCGGTGTTTTGCAAATGGTGTTTGTATTAGAGATGAAACTCTATCTTATCATTTGACGAAAAACAGTTAATCCTCAAGAGAAGAAAGGAACTTCAAAGCTTTCTTCTGAAGTAAATGAAAAATAGTGTTGACTGCCAAAGAAGTTATGTTGACTGCATGCAAGTGAAAAAGGCATGATAAGAGGAAATACGAAGCAGCTTTAGGCTGGCTGAGACACAACCGTAATTGCTTTCCACCTGCAGAAAGTTTGGGTCGGTGGATGTTGAATGCATGAAATCACATGAAAATACTTGAAGAGCTTAGGTGTAACGGAGAGTAAACAAAACCTGAACTGACTGATCCATATTAATCTCAGGAATAAGGAACGAGTGCTGCTGATAAGATATAAATAAAGGTAATTATCGAGGACTCAAGTTGCTGGGCTGAGTGATTTAATCGACTCAATGATGAGGTAATTAATGGAGAAATGAGTCAAAGACATAGCACCGAGAAAAACATGACAGGATAATGACTTCAACAAAAACAAAAGCGCGATTCCGCTCTGGTGCCCTGAAATAATTGGTGCAAAATGTTGATAAGGCAACTAATTGCTGCAAAGTGAAAACAAAGCAAAATTGACGAGGAAATTGTTGATAAATACCTCAGGATTAGAATGATATACATAGTATCCAAATTATGACACTTCACACTTCACAAAACAATTTTGCACAACGCACACGACGAAAAACGGAACGCACGTCTTTGCCTCAACTTTCAAACTTGTGTTTGGATTCTCGAACAGCTGAGCGGTCTGCGTCAGCCATATTGAACATCAATAATGGACCGGTAGCGACAGCTAGCGGTGAATTCGGGAACTATGTCGCTCAATGTTTTGTTTACATATTAGCTGGCAGGAAACGGAAGGGGGGAGTTGAGATGGGAGCTGGGAGGAACGGATCCATACTGATGTAGTAAATGCCCTTCAGATTTTTTTATTCTCCTCCTGTTGCCTTCGAAGTCCAGACAAGATTCTCTTTCCATTACTTTCTAAACAGTCGCAGTCGCGGAGAGTGACACTTAAAATCCGTTTGAATTCCACATTTCACGCCTGTCAAAAACAGCGCAAGGGATGGAAATGTAATGGGTAGTTTTATGCCATGACGTTAATTTTTTTTTAGGGACATGAAAAATTCTTTTTTCCTATCCTAGACACCAAGTATAGAAAATGTGAAGTAAATAAGAAAAAATTCTCTGAGTTTGGGAAAGTGAGTAGGTTGACTCTAAACATTTTTGGCTGTTTTTTTTTATTTTTTGATTTTTGATTTTTTTATTTATTTATTTTTTCTGTGAAACATGATGACGATAAATGGGAAAGAAAGGAGACGAATTTTTCGAGTTTTTCCACCTTAAAATTGTTCAAAAGGTTTTTCATCGTTTTTGGATATTTTTTTCTCTTGAATGAGAGTAATCAACATTTTACAATCCCTCACTNGGGGGGGGGGGGGGGAACACATTGGATCTAGAGTCCAGACTCTTAAAAAATCGACAAGAAAAAATACTCTTGGATTCAATCGGATTTTTGCTTAAATCAAGAAACAAGCCTCTAAATTTGAGCGGACTTCCTTTTGCTTTGAGCAAAAATCTGATTGAATCAAGAGTATTTTTTCTTGTCAATGTTTTCTAGAGTCTGGACTCTAAATCCAATGTGTTTTTTTTTCCAGTGCTATTTTTGAGAGTGGACCCCTGCCTATCTTCTCTTTCAGAGAGGCTCACCCTAATCGAAAGAATATCGACGGTGAAACTGCAAAAATATGCGTACCTCGGTTGCAGTGTTTCAAAACCTCTGCTCATATTTTATTTTTTAAAAGGAGAAACAACCAACTTTAAGGCATGAAATTTTCACTGATTATTCATCCTACGGAGCATAAAAATCACCGAAGTTTACAAGAAATGAGGCTTGGTAGTTTTCCAAGTAAAATATAAAGTATGACAGGAAGTCTGCAACGCCGCGAACCAAGATATGCCCACTGGGGAAAAAAAACACATTGGATCTACAGTCCAGACTCTTGAAAACATTCACAAGGAACAATACTCTTGATTCAATCAGATTTAAGCTTGAATCAAATGGAAATCCGCTTAAATTAAGAGGCTTGGTTCTTGATTTAAGCTAGATTCTGATTGAATCAAGAGTACTTTTTCTTGTCGATGTTTTTAAGAGTCTGGACTATGGATCCAATGTGTGTTTGTTTTATCCCCCAGTGCATTTCTGCAGTTTCAACATTGATATGTTCCTTCAAAAATAAGCCGATTATTCTTGTACTCGCAGAAAAAAATAAATCAGGTGGGTTGATCAGTAATCAGCATCTAAATGCTCGGTTAAAAAAACAACGTTAGTCGATTTTTTTAAAATTTTCTGGGGCAAAATCTCATCAGCTGATGAAAAGAGTGATTCAGTCTGAGGCTGAGGAGCTGAGTCTGGGTCTGGAAGTCTAGGTCTGGGTGCTGAGAGACCTCGAAACTATAAAAGTCCAATTTCTGGGGTTTATTTACTACTTAACTTTTCCGTCCCAAAGATCATCCGACCTAAAAGAAGAAGAAGAAACTAATGGAATTGTGATCCCTAAAATAGAAGATGATTGATTAAAGTTGTTTTTCAACCAAAGAACCTCAAAATATTATATTTTTCAGAGGGCACACGTTTAGTGTTTTTTCCGAGGAGCACACAATTGCGTTTTTCAATTTTATATTTTAAACGACATTCGTATAGAATATGACGGGACAAGTCTTTTTATGTTATTTCTCGGTCAACTTAAGCAGCGCATTCAATGTTGTGGACGGTAAGTAGTAAAAAACGCATTGATACAACTATTCGGACTCTATGGACGCGCGTGTTGCATATAAAAAAATTGAAGGCGCTCCGTCACACTAATTCTTTCTTCTCTTGACCACGCAAATGCATTTGGTTTCCACCACCATCTTTTCTTTTAATTTTAAATCAATTTTCTGGAAAATTATTTCGGTAGTGCGATTAAAATTAGAGCATAGTAAAGTAATACACAATTTGAACATTCTTAGTTGCACAATGTTTGCAGCGTAGGCAGGATTACATGACATAGGCGCCCGTTTCGTATGAAATGCTGCAATTTTCGGTTTATTGAGAAATGAACCTTTCGCACACACTGACCAAAGAGCTAACTTCCTTGCAAGATCGTTTGCGCCTTTGGCCGAGACCACATTGTTCCCACGTACCACTTTTGGGAGCGCCACTATCCTGCAGAGAACTACCGTATTTACTGCCCTTTTTATTGGGCAGCGGTGCAAGGGTGGTGTGAGATGGATCGTTAACTCCTCACGAATGGCCCGATAAAGTCCAGAATCCACCGTAAAAACCACCCTTGGTTCACGCTCAATCGATACTTCCCCAATAAGTTTTATGGGTGCAAATATAATAAACCGCAGTTCGATGTACGGACTCAACCATTTCCTTCTCACGTGACTGATGTAAGATATCGATTTACTCCAATAGATCGTATTCGACAGTGGTTCTATAGATTGTTTGGTTCAAAACAACCAACCTACAGGAACTATATCGTTGGACGCCACCGTATACCGCCGTGCTAAGGAAAAACGTTGCAAGAGCCTTTAGACGTTGCCAAATTTCCTACAATTAAACCCGAATGTCTATAGCAAAATATCGAGGGTTTTCTCCAAATTTTTCAGAGAATTACTCTCGCAACTTAATTCTAATTCTAATCTAAAAAATTTCAAACAAAACTATTCATGACATTCCTTAAAAAAAGTAACGCTTTATTGGAGGAAATTTGCCAACTATTAAATGGACCGCGTTAAGTAGAAAGGAACCAAGCCACATCAGCTATTGCCAAAAATCAGACAATATGATTTTTTACATGAAAACGTCTGTTCGGATTTTGTTGTAGATTGCATTGAATTTTTAGCGTAGTACGAAGTAAATTCCTCGAAATTTTCAATAAAATCTGCACGAGCTCGAGCGTTTCCCTGCATAAAATTAAATAACTCGATCAAATTTGGCAATGGCTGATGTGGCTTGATTCCTTTCTACTAAACGAGGTCCAAATGTTCATGCTTCGTTTTTCCAAAGCTAAGCAGTGCATTGCCATGCTAAGGAAGAACACCGTATGAGCCATTAGGCGTTGCCAAAATTCCTCCGATTAATTACAAATTTTCAAGAAAACTGCTGGATATATTCCTCAAAATTTTCAGCCAATTTTGTACACACTTTAATCTAAAAAATCTCAAAATTTCAAGGAAAACTGAACCGCGTTTAACAGAAAAGAACCAAGCCACATCAGCTATTGCCAAATTTAACTGAGCGATTTAAATTTTTACTTGAGAACGTATGTGCGGATCCCTTTGAAAATATTAAGGAATTCGCTTCTCGCTACGGAGGAAATTCACTGAAATTTGCATAAAAATCCGCACAGCCGTTTTCATGTATTAAATTAAATTGTCCAATTAAATTTGGCAATAGCTGATGTGGCTTGGTTCCTTCCTGCACTGGAAAAAACACATTGGATCTAGAGTTCAGACTCTTAAAAACATCGACAAGAAAAAGTACTCTTGATTCAATCAGAATCTACCTTAAATCAAAAACCAAGCCTCTGAATTTAAGCGGATTCCGTTTTGATTCACGCAAAAATCCGATTGAATCAAAAGTATTTTTTCTTGTCAATGTTTTTAAGAGCCTGGACTCTAGATCTAATGTGTTTTTTTTTCCTGTGTGTTAAACGCGATCCAACTATGCACAACTTTCCTGTAAAATGCATGTTTTATCTGGGGATATTTGGCAACTCTCGAATGTAAATACGGCGTTTTTCTTCAGCTCGGCAGTGTGCCGGTGTGATCCATCTTCGTGTCCGCTCTCCGGTGACGCGGCGCTGCGGGAAATTCTCTCGGGTCCGGATCCGGGATTCGGGGTTCGAGGTCCGGGGTTCGGGGTTCGAGGTCCGGGGTCCGGGTCGCCGCGAACTCGGGCAAGGGGCGATTAAACTCATTTCGCAGCTCGTAAAACAATTAGCGGGCGCCGCCACCGAAGATTCGCGACAGGACACCCGGGCGACTGCTCCTTCGCGCGTGCCCGACTGCCCACCCGTCGCGTTGCCGTCACGCGCCGCCGCGTCCTATGTCGCCATCGCGTTTTTTATACAGCTAGAATACCTTTATAAACAGAGTGTGGCCATTTCTGTACCGGTTTTTCATTGGTTGCGAGAAAATAAGCTGACACGATGTTCTTACGGCCGTAAATAAACTAACAAGATGACTGTTATTAGAGTCCCTTTATACTGAGAGTCAAGACAATATGAATCCATTTCTGATTGGTTCCCGTATTTTAGGCCTTCACAGTGTCATAAACGGTAATAAAGATTACATTTTCACCGATTGCAAAGATTATAATCTGGAATGGACTAAATTACGGGTTCGGGAAGGAACAAAAGGAATGAGAGAAGGAACGGAGAAAGGAATTTGAGAATGGGCCGATCAAAGATTACAAAAGACGTTCAATTTCTCTAATCTTTATTCCCGTTTGTGACTCCATGAGGGGATGTTGTCTTGACTCTCGGTATAAAGGGACTCTACTGAACTCTAGCTGTTATCAGCAAGCAAGTTTGAGGTTATGCACATCTTACATCCTACTGTGATAAAGCCTAAAGGCGATTTGACGGTGTTTTCATGTGTTATTCGCAGCTATGCTAGTCGAGTTAAGAGAGAAACCGAACACGCAATCTGGCCTGGAACGGCGCGGCGTAGAGAGCAATGATGACGAGGACTTGAGATGAAAAGGAGAAGCCCTCGGCGCGGCGCGGCGATCGGCATGTAACACATATTAGCGCCTACAAGACTGCATGAATACTTCACGCATTGCATTGAACACTGAGCGATCAGCAGCAGCGGTCGGCGTGAAACGCATGGCGCCTACAAGACTGCATGAATACTTCACGCATTGCGCCAAATACAGTGCGGTCAGCGCGGCGGAAATTAAAATTATTAAACCACCTTATGTTTGTTCTTTCATAATTTTTTCGTTCAATACTTGTAAATGGAAGGACTTGTCCACACAGAGATAGGTTTACGGAACTTAATTTCCGCGCAAAGTTTCGTAAACTTTTGCTAGTAGTGTTGACAGGGCTTTCGCAAAAAATGTGTTCAACAGGGGCGGACTGGCCCTAAAGTAAGTATGGGGCGGGCCCCTAGGGGGGTCTGGGGGGGCCCCCCAGTAGGAGGGGGGTCCGGGGGCCCTCCCCCGGAAAATTTTGAAAATTAGGCCCTTTTAGAATGAATTTTACGCTATTTTAGACCCTATTCTTTAATATTATTTTTGAAACATTATCCAAAAAGAGACCAGAAATGCAAAACTTAGTATATTTTCTTAAACTGAATGAAAAAATGAGAATCCGTTGTATACTTGGAATTCAACTTTTATTTTCCTCTTCCAACGAAAAATTGTGCCAAAGCTAAATTAGTATACAGAAGATACATAGAATCAAGTAGAATAGTAATAGTGACAGTCTAAAAAGAACACATTCTGAAAAACACAGTTCGGATTTTTTTGTTCGTTTGTTTTTTTTTAAATGTACTTTTTAGCCGCCAAAATTGACAACTGTCTTAATTTTTTTTGAACGTTTTATTGGATCCTTTCTTCGCTCTGCTCATAGAAAAATCAGTGCCGTTTACTAGTTAAATGACGAGTAATGAATGAATAAATCGATGGTTAAATTCTGAAAACACGTAACTCGGAATCCGCATCATGAACCCTGAGACTCGTAAGGATGCTCATTTTTTGCGTGTATCCTTATGAGTCTCAGGGTTCATGAGTTAATGATGCGGATTCCGAGATACGTGTTTTCAGAATTTAGCCATCGAAATAAAAATAAGAATGAAAATAAAAATACAAACAAAAAATTGACAAAAATCTGACACTTTGAAAATTATTGTGTTAATTAAACTGGAAATAGAAACACAGTTTTACGAAAAAGTCTTGACGCTCGGATTGTTCACTTTCCCATTGGTTTTTCACACTTTACCGGTCTTGTAATATCGAGCCATACACTAATGACAACTGTGTGGCGCCGGCGGCATTCGCGATCCAGACAAGCCTCGAGCCTTGTGAGTGAGTGAAGTAGCCCTATGGTATTTGAAGGAATCGACTCGCACGCGCGTCTTAAATGTGTCAAAAGAGGCCTTATGTCGCGGGAATTTTTGAATCAGAAAAAAGTCATTGGGGCTGCCCATACAATACGTAACGTATTAAGGGGGGAGGAGGGGGGGTCAAGCCCAACGTTACGTAACTCTTTTTTGCCGTAAGACCTTTTTTTTCTTGTTAATTTAAAAAACTGACCAAAATAGGGGGGAGGGGCGAGGCTTGTGTTACGTATTTATTTATTTTTTTTGAGGGGGGGGGGACGGTTCGAGCTTGCGTTACGATGCGTTACGGAGGGGGGATGGGGGTAAAAAAATCGGAAAAAGTGTGTTACGTATTATATGGACAGCCCCCATTATGGATTTCGCTAAAGGGGGGAAAAATCGCCGAAGGCCCCTACGAAATCCCTTGAGGAAGGTAGGAAAGGTTCCCTACTAGGGGCCTCCAAAGTTCAAAATTGCATAGAAATGCGCCCTCGAGGCCTCTCTGAATCAGTACCAAAGGGCCCCCGGCAAAAAGGACCCTTTTGTTGAATCGGCGATAAAGAGCCCGGTGCCTTGAGGGTCCTTAGAGGCGGTATAAAACCGCATCAAGGCCTCTTCAAATCGGCAATAAATGGTCCCTTGGAAACGGCAAAAAAAGACTCCTTCGAATCAGATAAAGGGGCTCTTTTAAGGTCCGTAGAAGCGGCAAAAAAAGGCTCCATCGAGTCTCCTTCGAATCGGCAATTAATGAGTCCTTCAGGGCTCTTCCGAAATGACAAAAAAGGACCCCTTTGGACTTATTCGAATCAGAAAAAAGGGCTCTCAAAATGCAACGCCCTTAGATACGGCATAAAAAAGCTCCTTCAGGGCGCTCTCCGAATCGGCAATAAAGTGTCCTGTCCTCTCAGGAGTCTCGGGGCCCTTTCTCGAGGACGAACCGAAAAAGCCCTCGGGCGGTTCTTCGAAACGGCGAAATACGGCCCTTCAAATCGGCCAAAAGGGGCCCCGGAGGGGCCCCTTTTGGCCGATGAAAGTGGGGCGATCGCCCCATCGCCACCCCGGCCAGTCCGTCCCTGGTGTTCAACACGAGTAAACGCATCTTATGCACCCCTCCCCCTCTGGCACGTTCACTTAATGATTTTTATTGATGTTTCGGAACGAATGAGAAGGGGACGGCAAAATATGGGCGGCCCATGGGCGGCAAGTAGGTAAATCCGGCCCTGGTTAGTTAGTTATGTTTGGAAGCTTTTCGGTCGAAAACACAGCTTTTATGGGGTAAAATCTCAGCAGCTGACATTACTCGAGGGTTAAGACTGTTGTTGATACTATGATTCAGCGATCAGTCGTGATAAATTGTCGCTAATGCACGAGGTATCCCATATTATCCGTACCAGGCTTGTCTGCCACCAAAGCAAGTTTATATTTATTTTAATTTTTATTTTTTGGTAAATGCGAGGTAAAAATGCCTTCGTCGGACAGACTGATGATGTCTTGTCGTAGGTTATGACTAGAAGAGTATATAGATGTTACTTCAGAAGACACAACATTCTTTTCCACAAGATGTTTATCAAGCAACAGCCCGTTCATTCGAAAAATTATTCAGCACGTATGTCGGCCTTCGTGCGAAGCATGACCTTTACCACAAAACCCCGGGAAACTTCAGCGAAAGGTCTCGCGATGAAACAAACGCCAGCTCGAAAAATGCGGGCCTTTGTCAGGCCGGAAAAGCGCGCGATCGTTGCAGCATTCCGAGTTGTATTATGTTTTTGCTGAGTGAGAAGAAAATTCGCTCTGATATAATTTTTCCAACTGGCATTCCAAACACTAAGGCAATCGGGAAGAATGTATCCGGTGTCCTCTACTTCTCACATGCTATGCATATTAGCCAGAAAACTGCGCAATTGTCGCACTTTAAACACCCGGCATGGTTTTGAAATGAGTAACAAGCACACAGTGTGACACCATCGCATTTTCAATGTTAGGTACTATATCTCATTCGAACTACATTTTACAAAAAGGAGCTACTATCCATGGATCAGCCATAAAAACACCTATTTGCAAGTAGAGTACTTTTCTGGACGGAGTATGGCCATTTCTGTGCCGGTTTTTCATTGGTCGCGAGAAAATAGGCTGACACGATGTTCTTACGGCCGTAAATAAACAAACAAAATGTCTGTCTTCAGCAAGCAAATTTGAGGTTAAGCACATCTTACATCCTCCTGTGATAAAGGCGAAAGGTGATTTAACAGTGTTTTCATGTGTTTTTCTTGTATTATTCGTAGATATGCTAGTTTAAAATTGCTACTGCCGTATAATTGAAATTTTGTCCGACTTCCTCTATTGGCTCGATCCACTGTGCATCTGCAGGAAATTCATATTTAAATTAATATAAACTTGGGGGTTCGTTCAATAATTACGCTATGCCGAAATTCGGAATTCCTGGCCCCTCTGCCTGGATAGAGATGATTCAGCCCGAAAAATAACGCAAGTCTGCGGATTCAGAGCGTTGCATAGCGTTGAACTTGATCACGGTTCCCCTCATAATTAAGCGTAACGCAGACTCCAAAACCCCCTCCCCCCTCCCCCTAATTATGTAACGTAATACTGGGAAGGAAGCGAACAAGCGGAACAAGCCTACCGAACGATAACGCCGCACAGTGGCTTGAGTCAACCAGAGAGGTCGGACATGAAATTTTTGACTAAATCTGCAAATTTTGATGTTTATTTCGTCACATTTTAAAGTTCAGGGGGTGGTTCTTGATGAAAATTTTACGAGAAAAACAATGGAACCACCTTCAGTACTTCAAAGTTGTGTAAAAACTGAGTTATAATCGTTTAAAATTACCAAATTTTGTCCGACCTCTCCTATTGACTCCATCCTCTGGGAGCCGCACAATGGCTCGAGTCAATCAGAGGGATCGGACTTGAAATTTTTGACTAAATCTGCAAATTTTGATGTTTATTTCGTCACAATCTGAACTTCAAGGGGTGCTTCTTGAGGAAAATTTTACGTAAAAACCAATGGAGCCACTTTTAGTACTTCAAAATTTTGTATAAACTGACTTATAATCGTTTAAAATTTCCACATTTTGTCGGACCTCTCCTATTTACTCAATCCACTGTGAGCCGCACAGTGGAACGAATCAACAGAGGAAGTCGGACATGACATTTTTCACAAAAATTGCAAATTTTGATGTATATTTCGTCACATTTTTAATTTCAAGGGGTGCAATTAGCAGAAAATTTCACGAGGGACTACTGAGGCCACTTTCAGAACCTCAAAGTTTTGTATGAACGGAGTTATAAGCGTTTAAAGTTTCCAAATTTCAGCCGACCTCCCCCATTGACTCGATCCACCGTGCGCCGATCCTGGGCGACCGTGACCTTAAAATGATGAGATGACGAGGAGAAATTGCCGAATTCAGGTCAGTCTGGCTCAATAAAATTCGATAAAACACTTCACTGTGAACGCTGCCGTGAGAAGAGGCGCTCCAAGAGCACACGGGAAGGGGGTGGGGGAGGGGGTGTGGTGTGGGCGAGGGTGGAAGGAGCGCACGGCATGAGGTGGGGAGGGGGGGTGGATATGTGCGACCGCTTTCGGTTTACTCCCCGAACAAAAAAATCGCCCGGGGTTTCCGGGATTCCGGGGAATCTCGGCCCCCGCGGCTCCTAATCCTTTATTTCCCCTTCATTTCTCCGGGTAGGCAACCGGTCAGGCAAGCGCTATCGCCATTCTAATTTCCTTGTACCCCTCCTCTCCGTGGAGGCGGGCCGGGATCGGAAGTGAGTCGTTTTCGTTGAATAATTGGTAAATGAGCCGTATGTGAAGTAGAACTTCTATACTGCCTTGCTAAGGAAGAACGCCGAATGAACACTCGAGAGTTGCCAAATTTCCTTCGATAAAATGTTAATTTCTGAGGTGAGTAAAGGATATTTATCCTTAAAATTTTCTGGAACTTTGGGTGAAATTGCGAATAAAATTGTCTGAAAAATTTGAAGGAAATTATTCGTTAGTTAACCAGGAAATTCGTGTTATATTGAAGGAAATTTGGCAACGCCTGAAGGTTCATACGGCGTTTTTCATTCGCACGGCAGTAATAGAGTAAGGTTCAAGGATTGGACCGCTTTTTGTAGAGACTATGTAACAGCTTTACAGCGCTGCCTAAATTCGACTACATTTTGCAATTAGGAGCTACACTGCCGTGTTAAGGAAAAATGCCGTATGAACATTCTAATAGATTTAACGATGATCCTTCTCGTTTGATAGTGGTTGTTCATATGCACAATGGTGCTAGGTCAGTCAAACAAACAAACAATGAAGCTATCCGAGCCTAATTTGAAAGAACTCGAGTAACAAAATGCTTCAATTTTCATTATTAGGCGACTTTCATTCGATTTTTTGTCCAACATGTTGTTTATCAACCATCATTAGGCGAGAAACAGTGTTGACCTCCAAAAACTTTTGCCTCACTCGATTAGGTCCTTAAATTGTTAATGCGGGTTCAAATTGTATCGCCTCTATTTTCTTCATAAACGCGCCCATGTACTTGATTCCTTCCTGCTGAAGCTAAGCTCGGTTTACGAAAAGGATGCGCAATAATCGTGACCGCAAACGACCAGACCAGTTGGAACATTTCAACCTTTTCCGGTGCGAGTTGTTAGTTGTGTGAGCCTCAATTTACGTTGAACGGCTCCTCGGGCGAGTGCCCTGTGCCCAATGCTGCCGTGCTACGGAAAAACGTCGTGTGAGCCTTCAGGAGTTGCTAAATTTTTCCTAGTAAAACATCAAATTTTGAAGAAGGTCACGAGTATTTTTCTTTGAAATTTCCACAAATTTTAGATCATATCCAGAATAAAATTCCCTGAAAAATTGAAAGCGAAATATCCGAAAGATTCCTCGAAAATTCGTATATTATCGAAGGAAATTTGGCAGCGTCTAATGGCTCATACGGCGTTCTTCCCCAGCGCGGCAGGATGGCCGGGAGCTTTTCGGCGGTTCGTCGGGAAAGCGTAGAAAAAGCTCTGCGGTTCGGAAGCGAGGCGCAAATCGACTATCGATTTTTCCCCATTTGAAGCTATGATTAAGAATCGATAAGTAAGGCGTTCGTTGCGAACACCCAGTCTATCGATCCTTTTCCATAGGTTTAAATGGCAGATCAATCGATATATTGCTGGTGCGGTTGGCGTGGGAACTAATGGCGCGCGGCCGGGGCTGGCGGTCGTGAGTGAACATTCTTGAGGACTGTAATTGCTCCGGCGGTGGAGACTTTGAGAGGTTTCCTCGACCCTCACTCCGCGCAACATTTTAAGAAAACAGCAACACACCCTGCTGCCGCTTTTCCTCGACTTCCATTTTCCCGGAAAATCCATACAGGCTATTGGCTAATCCGCCCCAGAGTCCTTAAGAATAACGCTGGGTCCAAAATGAAACCAACCGAAATGGACCACTAGACAAGGTACGTATTTCAGCATTCTGATATTTGCTTCATAACCAAAATTTCACGCAGAATACGACGCGCACAACGAAAATTACCGAAATCAACTCTTTACGAAGATATTTAATGATTCTTGATGCGTGAATTCAAACCACCTGCTCAGGAAAACTTAATACTCTACGTGATTCACGTCATGCGCTAAACGTTATCATGGCAGTCTCTGCGATATAAAAATCTGGCAACCTCAATCTTGACGCTTTGGCTCGGATGTAGCAAATTTCTTATAGTTTGAACAACACATGGTAGGAAATGAACATTACTCGATTGAGAAGCTTGTTGAAACTGTTGTGAGGCGCGATTTGACTCACGTAGAGCTTTGAGTTTCTTGTGAGCGGGCAGTTAAAATTCCTCGTAACCAATGTGAAATAAAAACGTTAATGTCTTCGTTAGGAGTTGTTTTCAGTAATTTTAGCCTTCCCTCTCTGATATTCACCTGTGTTTAAGATCCTCCTATCAGTGTAGGAAAATTGATGGCACATGCGTTGTTTACGAAGTAGACCAGACATGCCAGAACTACGCTTCGTCCAAACATCAAGCATCGATAGAACGAACTATAAATTTCAGGCAGATCGGCCGGACTCTCAACTTGACTACAGAAATTAGTTTTTAGACGTATATATATAGGAAACCGTGGCAACACTAGCTATGGGAAGACTTGCA
Organism: Bemisia tabaci; assembly: GCF_001854935.1. NCBI lineage: Eukaryota > Metazoa > Arthropoda > Insecta > Hemiptera > Aleyrodidae > Bemisia > Bemisia tabaci. The sequence goes on along the minus strand of NW_017547204.1, from coordinate 3,098,310 downwards.
ATGCAAACAGAGTCTCTTATTTGCATCAAACTCTAGCTCCAGCTCGGACCTTCCGAGAACCCTCCCTTTCCCCCACCCTCCATACTACATCGAGGGAGGAACAATGTGTTAGTTGCGCATGTCATGTAGTCGTGTTTTAATGTTCGGAACTTCTTAATTAGCGATATTAATGAGATCTGTTCAATTGTCGAGTTTATGTCCAGTATCGATGGAGGTCGTACCCTTGGAAAACAAGTACTCAGCCGAGCTGAAACCGTAGATAGGTCATTCCGGTATTGGTGATAACTAGAAGTATTTCCACGAGCCTTATTATATAGTCTTTTCTAATTTCAGGATCGGAATTCAAAACAAATCCAAAAAAATTGGGGTGTTGGTAAAAATGCTTTGAGAAGTGTATTACGAATATTTTGGCACAAAAACGCCAAATATGTCGAATCAAACCGGGTCTGTGACGTCTTGAAGTTCTTAAAAAAATAAAGTTTTGGGGGGTACTTGAAGTTAAGTCGCGTTCTCCCTTTATAGTTCTTCCCTTGTGGTTAAGATATAATAATCAGTGAAGTGCCGATTGATAGTTCATTGAAAGGAAGAAAAAATCAATAATATTGAATTTCCCATCTAACAGTTTTTCCTTTAGGGAACAGGTCCTCGCCCGATTGAAAAGAAATGGTCTTCGTGTCTTCACTCGTTGTGTTTCACTGTCATCAGACACGCCTTCATTTTGCTCGGATAGGCCAAATACCATCCCTTGTGTCAAAATAGTTGCGTGTCCTGTTTTTCGCCAAAAATGAAGGCGCTTTCGTTGAGAGCTGATTGCATTATGTAACAATCGATGGGGTACACCTTCGAAGAGAGAAAAAAATCTGCAAAATCGTTGATGCAAAGAATAATGGGAAAAACGTACCTCTGCGAAGTCTGTCAACGCTTTCAAATCGCTCTTCGACCTTGTTGCGCAAGACTTTGATGTCGAATGGTGGTGAAAAGCCATGGTCAACACTGCGACTTTTACTCCTGGAAATAAAAATAAACGAAGTTATGTAGAAAATATGCTAGTTCTACGTAAAGTACTTTTGGAAAGCCCTTATTTTTTACCAGTTTCATCAACCATTTGTCCCGATGAATTAATATGATTAAATTTAATTGCATTGCTTAGAACACGGTTGGCGATGCTTTGGTAAAGTATTAGATGCACATGCACATTTCCATAAAATAAATTAATCAATAAATCGATAGGCAGATGATTAAATAGATAAATAGCGCTAGTTTATAAGCAGTATGGCTCCAAAGCAAATATTAGCTTTGTAAATAAATAAATAAATTAATTAATGGTTAATTATTGATGTGGAAAAACCGAAAGAAAAACAAGAATTAAAGGAGTTTAGAGAAAAGACCCTTTTGATAAATACGGTTATTTACCTCCGCTCCATATATCAAATGGACGTATTTCTGTCAAACGGAACTAAGCGCCATGGAAAAGCATTGCGAGCATAGGACGGAATGAGCCCAACGCCCGGTTCCGCCGCCAATCAAAGGCCGCCTCTACCTTCCTCCCCCTATGGCGCTTAGTTCCGTTTGACAGAAATACGTCCAAATTGAAGTGACTTAAAATTGAAAAAAGAAACATCAAATTTAGGAAAATAAAACAGCAGAGGGGGAAGAGAAAAAAGAAAAAAAAACGCCATGCTTCATAAGATTCGGAATTATTTTGGACCCTACTCAGATAATATTCTTGAAAAAAACTTAGCTCACACCAGTGGCTAGATTTTTAAACTCGCTAGCGATAGAGGAGAGTTCTGCTTGTTGCAGCACACGAGAAAGCAGGGGTCGCAAGTTAGTCATGCGAGGTCTTTATATCCTTTTCAAACAAAATTGTAAACTGTAAGCTTGAAATGGCTAAGGTAGCCAATCTCTGAGATATTTTGTATCTAATCCTGCGCTTTAAAATAACTGCTGTGCCCTTCCTAAGTTTAGAATTTTTCAGGAGAACTGCGATGCTGAGGAAATAAAAGAAAAGCCCTCGCGCCTTACTTAAGTCAATGATTTGAGGGTATTAATCAATTATGAAAATTGAAAACTCTCCGCAGTAATTTGATAAGCGCGAAACGTACGGAAAATCGCCCGAGATGACTTGTAAATTTAATATCAACCGTGCTGGCTGATAATCCTTCTCCTTAAAACTTTGCACTCACGAAATAAGGCCCCTTTTCGCGGAAACGATCGCCGTATTCATTTCGCAGAAGGAATGTTCACCCTAACTTCACGACAACCCTGGCAAATTGGCGAGAGCCAACTTTAATTTCTCTGTCTTAAGCGCCACTATATTCTCTGTGAAGTTCCGCCTCGCCCGTTCTCTCAGTGCCGAGCAGGCCTCTTGACTTGCCGCGAGTAGATTACTTCTCCGATAAACGCCTGAATGTGAAAGTTTACTTCATGAACTTCGTTGCGCAACTGAGTGTTTCCTCGATAAATTAAAAGAGCAGCGGTACAAACATTTGAGAAACAAAGGGAAAAAAAGGTGCTTCGAAAACAATTGAGGAGGTCGATGGCAAAACGGCATTGTGCCATTCGGGTCTTTTTCTTCGTGCTCTAATTTTTAAGGGGCCTGTTGCAAACTTCAGCTTGAGCAAAAGCGAGAGTATTGTTTCCTGCGGAAAATGGCTCAAAAATCACGAAAAGCGCTGAGGAAAATTTTTAATACGCTCCTAACTTCACAATCTCCGTTTAAAATATGAGTTTTTTTTTTCAAATTAAATATTTGCATAGCATCCTCCTACGGAAGGGTAGGATGGAATGACTCCTCCTACAAAATATTCACCTGTTCTACAGTATCCTTTTGAAGCCGGGAGCTTGGAAATACGCATATTTTTTACGCAGATTTTGAAGTTAGGAGTGTATTTAAGAATTTTCCGATGCGCTCACTGTGATTTTTAGACTATCTTCTAAAAAAAAACCAACTCCTCTTTTCGCTTCAGCTGAAGTTTGGAACAGGCCCATTGCAGCGTGTTTTCAAGGGTTAATGGTCGAATTTTCAAGCCATCTACTTTTCAGTCACCGCGTAAGCACATTCTTAAGAACATCCCATTCTAGAAAAGGGAGGGCGTCGTGACCTCGCGAAGGCTTTTTAGATAGCTTATTTTAGCCATGATTATATTATATTTCGCTGTTTTTTCTTACCACTTGTCTCGCGGTATCGCCATGCCGTTTTGCATAGAAATACACTGTCAAAAATTTTAGAGTGAAATTCTGTGCCGGAGTCTATATAGCGTCCAAAAACCGAAACCAAAAACCGCAGCATTTTGTCTGAAGAAGGATTTTAAAATCTGGAATGGATTTACGGCATTTTTGCGTTGAACGGCAGTACTGTGCTACCGTGCTCAGCAAGAGCGCCGTAAATCCATCAAGATTTTCCCTCGTTTTTTGGAACTTAACACTGGATAAAATAAATACTGTTTTACCCGTGCACCTCAAAATTTTCAGGTTAAGTTCTTAATAGTATTTCCGAAAAAAGTCTTCAAAAACATTGTCCCAAGGTACATAAGTTTTCCTGCTATGATACATTGTTTCCAAAAAATGTAAACTGGCGTTTACGGCGTTTTTGCGTTGCACGGCAGTATGTGGCTCAGTGAAACGTGTTCACTCATATCACTCATACTGACGATACGCAAGCTATTATCTTTGGTGTGAAAAGGTTAAAAATGTCCAATTATAGGTCACAGTAATCAGAGCGTGCCGACAGCTGCAGTGCGGCCAGGCTAGCGTTTACTATAAAACTTTCTAGCGTATTATTCGCACTTTATAGCTCCGTAAAGCACTAGGATATAAAAATATTTCTACAAAAGGTGCGCACAATGTAGCGGGGCGTCTAGGAGTAGCTAAGCTGCTCATTGTTTGAATGGACTCCAAGCACGAGACCTAAAGGTGGAAGGTACTCAAAGCTTATCCTCGCACTGCTAACTCATGATAACACATTATCTCACAGCGGGAATTTTATGCCCACTTCTCACGACAAAACAGCCCGGCTGGTTTTTGCACATCCTCCGACAAAAAAAAAGTCAGGGGAGGGTCGAAATGTGAACGGGGTCGCTTCACAGCAGGGATGAACGGGGCTGAGAAGGAATGATAGAAACCCTGTCACTGTGGACTGTGCTCCGGATATATTCTAATATTCATCGAGGTGTCTTCAAGATCGTGCAAGTTTTATAAATTTATTTTCAGCAAGTTGGAATTTTTTAGCCAAATGAAACGGAACGTTAAAAATTCCAACTTACTACCTTACGATTCGTGCGTCTACAGCAATCAGTTTGATAACTTGTTTTAACTAAAACTGTACTAAAACCGAAATGAGCTAAAATTTATGGTGCTCTCATTATCAAGTCTCAATTAATTCTATACCTACTTATAAACGCATCTGAGGAGTCGTCTATGGATTAAGCCAGTAATTTTGGGGAGGGGTACAGAAGAATCGGATAAGAGTTCCTTCCACGGTCCAAAAATGTGACGACACCTTAATTGAGATGACCCTCATAAATTCATTTACAAATAAAAACTATTGAGTGAGCAGACAAAAACATTTCCTAGATTGTTACTGATTGGAGAATTTATCATGGAGAAAAAAAGTGTTGGGGGTTATCCCTAAAATTGTGGCACGACTCAAAGGTTTTGGATGATATGGACATTTCTAATTAATAATTATAATCTTCCGTCGGCATTCCTAAGGCGCAATGATACATCTATTTGAACTCTCCGGAATGCGTGAGGTATCACGCCGCATTTGAAGGCGTTTTCAAAACAGCCAAGTTCCGCTATCCGGATTATTGTTTTGCATAGTTCCTATTATTATGTTTTATTTCCTACCATTTGTTTGTTTTCAATCCTCCTATAAAAACTACTCATTTGCTGAATACACTTCTGGCTGGAGCGCATTTTAGCTACGCATTCACCACTGCAAAAATGTCAAAGGGAATCGACAAAGCCAGCGTGTATAAGGCTATTTCGATTGTAATCTTCCGTCGCATGTCTAAGGCGCAATGATACAACTATTTGAACTCTCCGGAATGCGTGAGGTATCACGCCGCATTTGAAGGCGTTTTCAAAACAGCCAAGTTCCGATACCCGGATTATCTTTTTGCATAGTTCATATTCTTTTGTTATATTCCGTACTACTTGTTTATTTTTAATCCTCGTATAAAAACCACCCATTTGCTAAATACAATTCTATCTGGAGCGCACTTCAGCTACGCATTCACCACTGCAAAAATGTCAAAGAAAGTCGACAACCCATTTGCTAGATACAATTCTAGCTGAAGCGCACTTCAGCTATGCATTCACCACTGCAAAAATGTCAAAAGAAATCGACAAGCCCAGCGTGCATGAAGACTATTTCAATAAATTGTGGTAGTACCACAATTCAAATTAAGGTAAAACTTACCGCAAAATTTGGGTTAGTAATCTAATTTATTGGGGTACTACCACGATTATTCGGGTTACTAGCACAATTAATTGGAAATGTCCGTATCATCGAGCAGTTGGGACTCAGCCCCTACCTCTTTTTCCGTGATAAAAGACCATTTATTGCTTTATTTGGACTACATTTTCCAATTTGGAGCCATAACATCTGGCTCAGTTCAGAGACGGTGTATTATAAAAAATTAGTTTCCCTATATACAAAAGTTCGTCTCTGGATGAGTGAGAGATTATAGTTCCTGATTGAAACGTAATCCATTTGAGAGGACTTGATGAGCTGAATTCACTGTATTATTTACAACTTTTTTCTGCTGTTAAGATTTGGAGGAGAGACGATATACAATGGAATTCCGTCTCTTCGTCCGAGAAAAAAAGAAATGAAGCAATAAAATTTCATCGCGTAAATTCCTGGTTGCAGGAACCCTTATGCTCTCTTCGTCAAGAGACTCTCAGTGTAACTTTTACCAAGCGACACTTCAATTCCTCAGTTCTCGGTAGCAGGCCCCAGATGGCGTAATGCTCCTTCGCCGCGCCGCACAGTGGATCGAGTCAATCGGAAAGGTCGGACATGAAATTTTTAACTAAAATTGAGAATTTCGATGTTTAATTCGTCACATTTTAAATTTTAAGAGGTACTTCTGAAAGAAAATTTGACAACAGAACCAATGGAACCACTTTCAGGACCTCAAAGTTTTGTATAAATGGAGTTATGAGCTTTTACACATACATATAAATCGCTTTACAGCACTCTCTCGCGCTCTACGACTCCTAACTTCCACTGCTCTCTTTCAAACCACAAATCTTGGGGGATTGAGCACCTTAACATTTTCGCTTCAATCCCTGCCCTCCAACCTTTCATTAGGCGCCCTCTGCGTCTTCTCCCAGGAGGAACCCAGTCAAGGACCTTCTTCGGCAACCTGTCTCCTGCCATTCTCTGGACATGACCATACCAAATGAGTTGTTTTGTCATAATTTCATGCACGATGGTCTGCTTGGCATCCATGATATCCCGTACCGTCTCATTCCTGACGCGATCCGAGTGCGTTATGAGCTTTTAAAGTTTCCAAATTTTGTCCGACCTCTCTCATCGACTCGATCCACTGTGCTCCGTGGACACAAACTTCGGAAAGCGACACGACAACACGTCAACACGAGTAACAAGTCTCGCACCGCAACAAAGCTGCACAGACACACGCGGAGCCGGAAAATAGAGCGCCAACTTTTATTCCCCTCAGCAATTTGTCCGAGCCCCTCCTCACACCAACTATCCAACATGACAGAAAAGTTCTTGACCATGGCTATCTTTCAAAATACCAAGTTCGGCGTTCTCCTTTTTTACCCTGCCACGGGAGAGCGGGATCCCATCAGTGGCGTGGCGTGAATTGCGATTATCGATTGTTATGCCACTTAAAGCAATGGTAAAGAATCGATTATTAAGGTGTTCGCTGTGAACACCCTGGTAATCGATCCTTTTCCATAGGTTTAAATTGGATAACAATCGATATATCGCAAATCACGTCACGCCACTGGATCCCATATTAATCACGGATCATGATAACGAGCTTTTTGAACTTGTGGCATCACCCAGGGACTCGGCACGTCTGCGAGAAGCCAATTTTTTCGAGAAAACAAATGGCGGATCGAAAAAATACGCCCGACTCTTTAATCACTGGATCAAGTCTCTTCACGATACATTTTGTAGAAATTTCGCTACGATTGGGACTGTGAAAGTCTATAGGGAGTGGAAAAAATTTGAGGAACACTGGAAAAGAAAACAAAAAAAAACACATTGGATCTAGAGTCCAGACTCTTGAAAACATTGACGAGAAAAAGGACTCTTGATTCAGTTAGATTTAAACTTAAATCAAAAGAAAATTCGCTCAACTTAAGAGGCTTGGTTCTTGATTTGAGCTTAAATCTGATTGAATCAAGAGTATTTTTTCTTGTCGATGTTTTTATGAGTCTGGACTCTAGATCCAATGTGTTTTTTTCCAGTGAAGAAAAAGCACAGCTCCTTCAGATACCCTTGCGATGCTTGGATTAGATCCGTCGCGTCGCAGGATAATAGTCAACGCAGTCATTTTGTCGTATGCCTAGGTAGATAATAAAGCGAAAATGTATAAATTTTGAATGTTTTATGTGGAGACTTTTGCATATTGAATCAGCATTTGGAAAGGAAGAATTGGCTAAAATACCGATTTTAATGAAAGTTGATGATGTAAAATATTTCAAGTACTTTTTTTCGGTAAAAACTTGTTGTGGTCTGACTGCGGGAGGCACCCACTCTGATTAAAATATTTTGAAATAAGAAAGTACAAGTTTTGGCTCAAATTGGAAAGAACCTGATATGAAGTGTCATCAGTTGCCGATGCAGATGGAGGATGTGTGAATGCGTCAGAAACAATAGTTCCTTGCTGCATAGTGCAGACCGATTGATAAGAAAAGTCAACAAAATAAGATTTCTCGTCAACATATTTAGAACATTTTCTTGCCAAACTGAGAAAGATCTCAGAACAACCTGGGGTGACAGTATTGACTATATGTCTGATTTTTAGGCAATATAACTGCTGCAACAATTACCCTGCGACATGTCGATGGCCAAATTACAAGACCACGTATCTCGGTTTGCGACGTCTCAGACTTCCTGCTATATTTAAATTTCTTTTTATGGGAAACTAGTCTAAATAATTTCTTGAAAACTTCCTTAATTCTTCTTCTCTGTCATAACAGAATATTCTGTGAAAATACCAAGCTATTAAGTCGGCTCGCTCGTTTGTCTTCGAAAAAATAAAATAAGAGCCGAAATTTTGAAACCTCGCAATGGAGATATGTGATTCCGCAGTTTGGCCACGATATGGTGAAACGAAAAAATCTCAACGAAAACCCCGAGGCAACAAAGTTAACGCTGTAGCGTTAATTTAGCAACGCGGCGATCGGGATGCGCGTGTCCCCGATTTTCATTATCGATGTCTGGTGTCTAATGGCCCATTCCGAAAGGAGCCAAAGTGACCCTCTTTTTTGCACGGAGCTCGGAGCTGTTCTCCCGCGATTAAACTTCAATCTGACAACACAGTCGGCTTTATGAACGGTATGAACTGCAGCATGCACTGCCGTTTGGAGCTCCTATTATCCCGCGTTCTGCCCCTCTTTCTTCGCGAACTCGGTGTTTACAAACAAAACGGCACTGGGCAAGCTCGGAGTGGACAACAGCCGAACAACAGAACTCTTTGCTCGTAAACACTCGAATTTTGAGCACCAAGTTGGTGACCGTATCGGTTAGAGCTGAGTTCTATTCACGAAATGTTCGGTTTGATTTGAAAGGACGTTTAGAGGAAAAAAACATGCCACTGCTACGCGGCGATGTTTTCAAGTTTGACAAATGGAAAAGAATTTTGTTCACAGAGACATTATATTTTAGAAACCCCGCAAAGCTGTCTTCCCAGAGACCCTCCACTGGCCTCCTAGCGACGGGTGGAATAAGCTTTTACTTTCGGGGTTTCAACAATTCCTTATGAAAAATCAGGGTGATCCAAAAGTCCCTTCCACCCCCTCTAACTTTTTACCTAATTGAGGTAAAGATTTGAAACTTGGGGGATATTCCTAGGTCAAAGGGAGCTACTTTTTGGCCCCCCTAAAATTTTCAGGGGG
>NW_017547204.1:3027535-3087288 GCF_001854935.1 Bemisia tabaci | reverse complement strand
AGGGGTGCCATTTGAAAAGTTCGACTTACGGGTGGGGCACCCCCCGCCCCGCGCCCCTCCCGCGGTTTGGGAAAATGTCAAATACGCCAAAAGGTGTCCCCCTCGATATAAATGAACACGTCTTTTACCGTTTTTCGAAATTCCGACGCGTTCGGCAGATATTCAAGGTGGCTCGTTTTTCGTGAGACACCCTGTATATGGTCGATGATGAGCTTCGGATGACGTCATGAGCCAAACAACTTTCCCAAACATCGGCCATTTTCGGCTTGTTTGCAAAAACGAAACTGCCAACACATTGTTGAACATCAACCATGTAGGTAAGTCAACAGTAGAATTCTGAAGTCTCGAAAGTAAAAGCTTCCACAATGGCCAAGATATACTAGTGGGGGGTCTCTTGTCTCTGTATCTTCCTTGTGGTGTAAAAGCTACTTTCGGAAGTCAACGCTTAGATTCGTGTTATCTGCCTCGCTAAGGAAGAACGCCGTATGAACATTCGAAGGTTGCCAAACTCCCACCCATACAATGTTCATTTTTGAGGAAAGTTATCAATAACTGCCCTTAAAATTTTCAGATCTCCTAGATTGAAATGCGAACAAAATTGTCAGATATTTTCGAGGAAAAATATTCACCATTTTCATGGTAAATTTATTCGTTATTGAAGGAGAATTGGCAACGTCTTGAGGCTCATACGGCGTTTTTCCTTAGGACGGCAGTAATGATGACTGATGACCAAAGAGTTGAGCAGTTCGTTTAGCGACCCTTACCTCATTTGCTAAAATTCGCCTGGCAAATCGCTCATCCTGACATGCATTAGTCATCATTACAGTCATATTTACAGATATACACAATATAATCAATGTTAAAAGTGGACAAGAGTAGAGTGAACACCCATATGGCTTTGACGTTATGCACACAACGTATACTTACAAGGTGCTTATATAAATGAGCTGAAGAACAGAGACTTAAAATAATTTGTTAATTTACATTGATTCGTGATAAAAATGTTACGACCAATAATATCTAGAAAAAAATGTATCGACAAATGAAAATGTAGATTCTCGAAGCGAAAGAAAATAAAGGGTAATACTCGATAAAAAAGGGTAAAAATAAAGGGAAGATGGATTAATTGAACGTTAAAACAGAAGATCACCGTCAAACCCAACAGTTAAGTTAACCCGATAAAAATAAATAAAAACAAAACCTTACCGAACATAAGGGATTTTCTCGATAGAACGGCCCAATCCTATTTCTGTCGATGAGCGCCGCGAGCTGGGGATAAAAAAACAAAAACCAAAACAAACGTAAGAAAACTGGAAAAAACTAAAAACTAAAAAAATAAAACCCGACACCAAACACAAAAGAAAAAAATAAACACTGAATCAGCCGTTCCATCCACCACCTCGACAAAAAACCAAACGTAAATAGAAAAGGAAAACAAAATACGAATAAAACCCAAAAAATCATGAAAGAAAAATTAGTAAATCGGAATCTTGGATATCCGCAGCGGTGGGTCAATCATTAAAAATCCTAGAAAAAGTATCTCGTGACGTTGATCGACGAATCAAAAACACTTATCTCGATTACGAAGTTTAAAAAACTCCTTTTTATACTTTTAAAAACTAAATATAATTCTTTGAAATTTTTACTGAATATTTTGTACGAATACAGTCTGAAAGAATTTTGCGTCATAGAAGTTGTTACAATCGTGAAAAGTTGGAAGAGGTAAAAATAGCACGAATTCCAGGTTAATTAGTTTTCCTTTGAAAAAATAGAAAGTATAACTAGATCTGGAATGTCAGTAATTCCTGCCTTTTTAACTTCAACCATCGAAATATCACCGCGTAATAATCTAAATCAAAAATCCCAATCAATTAGCTGAGGCACTTTAACAAAGGAGACGTAAAGCTTTAGTAAGCGCGTAATTGAATAGATAGCTTCGCGCAGCTATTTTACAGCACACACTTCTTACTGCGCTTACGAAGGGATCCCATCCGTTTCCTTCATGACGTGTGATGTTACTCGACTTGATCTGAGTAATCTTACTCCAGCAACCCGTGATTGATTACTTATTTCAACGAACTGACTTCGTCCAATATGAGAGGAAAATATTAAAAAAAAAAAAAAAAAAAAAAAAAAAAAAAAAAAAAATCATAGTTTGCATCTATGCATCCAGATCATAATTTGCTTGAGATGACGTCACAACGTAATGCATGAATATTTCGCTACGTAATACGCAATGCTCATTTCTAGGCTTGTTTACGGAGAGGGTAAGTAGACCAAGCTGAATCGACTAAATTCTTCGCATACGAATAGGTCCGTAAACATACAACGTATAAGTTAATATTGGTCCTTGCAGAGCACAGAGATATTTGTAAAGGAGGATATCATTATTATGATTGGACGTTCCAAGGAATGCAAATATTTGATGATTTTTTGGTACTGAGTGAAAATTTGTTTAAAATTGAAAACTCAAGCAGGACTTTAAAGCCTGAAAAAAAGTGTGATCTGGTATTATGAAACCGGAAATCGAGTCACGTTTTATTTTGATACTACGTACTCATATTTTGAGTTCTCCACAATTCACGCAACTTGAGCGAAGTCAATTTGCTGATGAGCCCCGGATTAAGTAAGAATTCTAGCGTTTGAGGGCTCATCAGAAAAATGAATTTTGCTTTCTTTGCTTCAAAATGCCTCAATTAATGTGGCTAAAAAACATTTTCTTGGCCAAAAAGTATTTAATTTTCTAACCATGGATTGTGGGTGCAATCCTATATTAATTATCTAATTATTTTTTTTAGTTTCCTGATTTATTAGCTTGATTGCAAAAATTCCTCTGAAATTGTCACGAAAAATATCGTCGAGTTTCCTATAAAAGTTGAATCTGATCCGAAAAAACTCAGCAACGTTCAAATGTTCATGCGGATTAAACACTGTGTATTTTAGAGGCCTCGCTTTGACGACCTGAGAAATGAAATCGGGTGAAGCAAAAGTTAAATTCGGAGGTCAACGCTATTTTCAGCCTAATGATGGGTGATGAGGCACTTGTTGAGCAGAAAATCAGCTACAATTCACCCGATGATGAATGAAGTGTTTTGTGGAACACCAAACTTAACGTATTCCATGTAGCGGAGGCAGCCGCAGGCGCCGATACCACTATTCAAACTCTCAGGGGCGCATGTTGCCTACTCTTTTAATTGAAGGCGAATTAGTAGGTTTCGCAGGTTTCGTAACCTGTTCTTGGAAGATAGCGGTGCGATGCTCTACAAATCTGATACATCGGATTTATGTACAAAAAAATGTTTTTCATAAAAAAAAAAAAAAATAAAAAAAATAAAAAAAAATAAAAAAAAAAAAACCTACACCGATTGAAAAGCTTTGGCAAATACGCGTTTATAGTGCCGCGGATAATCTGTTCTGCTTAATAACGTCCGATTGAAAGGGATTAAGCGAGCGCGATATATTTGCCGTCATTTCAGTCACGTTTAAGGGTCGTTTCTATGAGGTGAGGGAGAGAGGGAGGGGGCTCCACCGCGGAAGTAAATTCCGATCCGTTCGCACGTTAAAACACTAACAGCGGAGACACGTTTCTTTCAATTTTGAGAAATAAGCTTGGGGGTCGTAAAAAGCTACCCCGGACAGGTATCACGGGCAGGGCAGCCCGCCTTGAGGGATGCTCCGCTCCAGTCGAATTAATGACTCAATCAAAATCCCAGTTCTTTTTATGGACCATAAATCAGCTTTAGTAACCGAGACACGATCGAGTATGCTGTTGCCGTACTGAAAAAATAAATGTCTCTAACACACTAGTTTGAGTCGCGAACTCGTAGATCAATTGGAGTTACTTGACTTTTCTGAGTCCCATACGTATGTTCCGGTTTAGAAATGAGACACAAACAGTATGTTGCAGCCCTAGACAGGCAGGAGTGGGACGCGAAAAAGTTAGGTAACGTCAATATAGATCCATTCGTCCAATGGTCTCCGACGCAAATCGTTTTTTTGCGTATAGTGAACCAAGAAATAGGAAACTCGAAAAATTTCGAAATTACTTAGTACAGTTTCGTACTTTTGTATCATTTGGAAATGTGCCAACGTTGCGTACAAAATATGATTAAGTTTGCATGAAACTCCGTTTAACTATGTTACAAACATGATCAACCACGTGTATGCTGATGGACCAGTTTGCCCAAAATCATATCTGACTCTTTAGTACCTATTTTACACCACACGAGAAAAAAGTGTTAGGGACAAAATTGTGGTGCTACTCCCATTATGTTGGGTGAAATGGGCATTCCTAATTAATTGTGGTATAGTTATATTGCAACTCTAGTTGGGGTATTGCCGCAATATTTGGGTTGGTAACTTAATTTATTGAGAAACTACCACAACTTTCAGCTTCCTAATCAAGTTGCGGGTCTTAACCTCTACCTCTTCTTTCCCCGTAAGAATTGACTCGATCAAAATTTCGCCACAATTTGATAAAACATTCTCAAAGCGAATAATTCTCAATATACATAAGGCACATACACACAAAGGCAATACACAAGGCATATACATACTCATAACTCTCAATATACACAATTGATTAAAAGGCAATTTTTTTCTTCAGTATGTGTAATTTATATTTAAGGCAAACCATTACTATCCCTCGTAAGGGTTTATTTTCAAAGTTACATTACCTATGTTGAATTTTACTCGAGAATCGTTAGAATTACGACATGCTAAGGATCTCCTTATAACCTGCCTTAATTACAAGGTAAACCATATGGGGCTTCCTAGGGAGGGGACCTGTTTAAGGAATAAAATACAGCCTGAGCAATTTCTTCTATTGAACGACGTCCTACGTATACGATAAAACTGAAAACAGATCCTCTGAATTTCTTTGAATCACTGCACGCTATCGTTCGAAAAAATAACCGCCCGAAAAGAAAGTATCATGTGGTGGCAAAAAATTACGAAAAAAAAAACAACCAGGATGGAAGAGAGAGAATAATTCATATTTTTCTTTCAGAAGCAACGCTTTTCGCTCCTCATGACAGAGTGAGGAAATTGGATTAACCCTCCGCCAGGCAGCGGGGCCAGGAAATTGCTTAATGAATCGGCTAATGCGGCCCCGCGTACGGAAAATTGTGCGCATAGATTTATGAGCCACAAATTTTGCTCGGAAAAATTTGTAGTACGGGGGAAAGTCGTGAGGGGGAGGGGATTGAAAAATCGATGACGTTTCACGGAACAGACTCGGCGGGACGGAGGGGAAAGTCTTCGTTAGTGCCGTTCTAACGACCAATTTTTCAATCTGATGGACTTTAATGGCCACGCTACTCGATGATTTGATGGTTTTTACAACGAAAACAAAGAAAAAACTTCCATCTGAAATTCAACCTGCTTCTTGGCCCGTTTCAATTTTATATGAATGGGGTCATTCTGAATAAACGGTCGGATTTGAAAAGGGTCGATTCTCCGGATTTGATTCTACTACGGAAAAATGGTTTTTGAGGTCACAAGTATCATTTGTTTTTGTAATTACTTAATTTTTTGAATTTTACATCGAAGAAATAGACATGTATATTTTCACTTTAAAAAGCGGGCCACTGGCCAGCTCTCGGAATATATGATACATTTTATATAGTGAACAAGTATGGCGGAGAATTTTCTTTTTTGTGCAATGTCTGTAATATTAGACCTGTAACGCCTGAAACCATTTTCCTACATATTTACTCTTTTTTTCTAGACGTAGCTTTTTTTAGTCTCCTGAAAAATCTAGATTTTTAATGTTGACCCCTTTCCGTAATAAACTATTCAAAATATGTCACGCTGAAATTCTGGGTTTCTGACACTCGCAACGCCCTTAAACTTTTCAGGACGTTCTACTGGCATTCCTTTCTTTTAAAAGTTACGCATTTTTCAAAAATGGAACAAAACCTTGTGAAAATCGAGAAGATTAAAGATGCAACTTTAAGGGTCAAAATTAAAGTATTAGTGCTCAAAAATAAGAGACGATAATGAAATATGACAGTCTCCTGCTGAGAGTTTTTTTTAAACATGTAATAATGGATTGATTATATTTTGAATAAAAACTTGGTTAGAGCTATTGCAGACCACTAAATGTACGAGAAATTAACGAAACGGGAGTAATCTTCTTACACACGGGAAAAAGTCAAATAAAAAAGACTACTGGCGCGTAAAAAAGGAAAAAACATATTAAAAAAAAAGAAAAAAACCACGGCTTTTGCAAAATTAAGTCAAAACTGATCTTCGTGTCTTGCTTCCGGGAAGAGACCCAGGATAACCGCTAAAGCGGTAGAGTTTCACCGCAACCTGCAGCGATTATTGCGGTGGTTGATCTCATATTTCAAAATTGACCGTGTGATCATGAGTAAAGGTCAGTTTTCCATTAAAGGAACGAAACCTGGTGGAAAATTGTGCAACAATCTGTGAATGAGTAACTTTCATAAAATGGCCAAGAAACCCAAAAATATTATTGTATGCTAAAATGTTTGCATTTTAATTTTGATCGCACAAGTGCGCTGGGAAAAAATATTGAACCTTACTATCAATTGAGCTTCATCGTAAGTTTTAGAGCGATCTTAAATTAGCAGAGAATCCAGTTCCTTTCTGTCTCAAATGTTTGACGCAATATCGGTAACACAAACCCTCCGGCAGGCCGTAATCCAAACTCCACAAATTGACTAATTTTGGATCTTATTTTTGGCTTAGTAGTGACAGTCAGACCCCCTCCCATTCTGCCCTATGGCAAAATCTTGATTTTTAACACCTTAAATTTTAGATCAGAGTTTATCAGAAACGCACCAAGCACCAAATTATAACTCAGAAAAAGGCTCTTTCATAGGACTCTATGTTAAGGACAAAATTAAACGACTATTTTCATATTCAAAGATTTTTTCTCAACCTAAGAGAGGAGAAAATTTGAGATTCATAAACCCTCCAACCTTATATTACTTTCCAAAATGCAACCTGGTGCGTATCTGTCAAACTTAGCCCAATTGGACCAAAAGCAGACATGAACCAGGCCACATCAGCTATTGCCAAATTTAATCAGGCAATTCAATTTTTAACAAGAGAATATTTGTGCGGATTCCTTTGAAAATTTGAATATGTAATTTGTTTCGTACTATGCAGAACATTCACTGAAATCCGCTCTTCATGTAAAAAATTAGATTGCCTCATTAAATTTGGCAATAACTGATGGGGCTTGGTTTCTTTCTGCTTAACGCGGTCCAACTCAAAGATCACTTCAATACTTTGAAAGTCGCCCGAATGACATCGTCACGAATCAAACTGAACAAACAAGAATCATGGCAAAAAAAATCGACAAAACAGACCTCAAAATGGAAGAAAACCAGCTGTGATGGCCGTGGCCGTGGCTGTGGCCACTGGCCCCTTCGCCCTCCATGAGGGACGAGTGTCCTCACGCACACAAACTCGGAAAAACACGAAGGGCAACACACACACGCGGAAAATCGCGAAGACAAAACGGGCAAAATCGCCCGGAGCGGGACATGCTACGCGGACGAAGCGTTTGGAGACCCAGATAAAAGCAATCAAAACCTATTAAGTTTTAAATATGGCCGACACGATCACAAACACAAACACAATTGCAATTACGATCACGATCACAAGCACTCTCGGCGTTCGCTTCTCGATCACTGACTGAAACGAAACGCAGTCGGGTCGGCCGCGAGTCGGCCGCCAAGCAAAAACAAAACAGAAAAGAAAAGAAAAAGGAAAAGAAAAGGAGAAAGAGAAGAAATTGCGCGCCGGAAGGGGGGGGGGCAAATTTCGGAGGGGAGAAATTCCGGGAGGGAGCGGAGTGCGTTCTCATTGTTAGGTGTGCTGCCAGTTAGTGACACTTACGAAACTGCGACAGCTTAGTTCATGCAAATAGATCCTAAATAGGTTTTTTTGGCACTATGCAACAACTTTGCATTTCAATAAAATTGCAGTGTTGCCACGTTGTTACTTTCTCAGAAGTGCTATTGCTCTGGCGGATCTTGGGTTACTTTCAACTGAGACGAAGTGGTGAAATAGTGTTAGGTCCACCCTTTTCTCGGGGATAGTAAATCCGAAGGAATCCAAAAATTTTCAGTTGAAAGTGAAAATTTCTTGGCTTTCCTTTTCTTGGAAAATATTGTCAACTCGGCACTATTTTTCCACTTTTTTGCTGACAGTTTGAGACACATTTTTAGTGTTTTTCTTGCTTCAATGGAAATAAAAAATTCTCTGATTTAGAGCGATTTTTTTGTCACACTAATAATAATTAATAAACAATAATTTCGTCTTTATAATAATTTTCCCTATACTTAAAAAAAGTCCAATATAGTATCTAATTCACATAATTGAAAATATTAAGGTATTGAAGTTTTGGAGTTTTTCAACTTCAAAATTTTGCTTCCTCCATCGATAGCCATAGTCGTCAGTTGAGCGAGCCTCGTTGTGGTAATTTCCGATATAAATTTTAAATTGATCTTCACTCTTATGTGATGTGATTCTACTCACAACAGTATGAATACTGCTGCATATTTTAGATGAGTTTCTACCATTATCTATGTACATTACGATAATTTTTGCGTCTCAAAGACACAAACCGCCAAGCACCGCAACATAGTGGCGTATCTCATCGACAGATTTTACTTAAAATTTCCTTAACCCAAAATTAGGATCTCCTTTCCATAGAGATATTTTCAAACAAGTTTTATAATCTGACTTCTTAACAATTCCTGTTTATCGATTGATTGTGCCGATTAAACACTAGACATTAAACAAGCTGCAATTCATTCGTTATGACTATCCAAAAGTGTCGAGCCTCAGGAATAGGTGACCTTATAAGTGATGTTTGCCCTTTCTACTCGCACCGTCGAAAATGTTCGTTTAAATTTGACAAACTCGTTTGGAGTGTGCGGTTTTTACACGAGAAGGGGAGGGGAAGCGTCTAAGACGGTGGATTCCGTTGCAGCTGTCCTGGCGCACAGTGGATCGAGTCAATCAGAGATGTCGGACATAAAATGTTGAACTAAAACTGCAAATTTTAATGTTTAATTCGTCACATTCGAAGGGGTCTTTTTGAAAGAATATTTTACGTGGACACCGCAATTGTACAACTTTTAAGACCTCGAAGTTTTGTATGAACGGCGTTATAAGCTTTTAAGTTTTCAGATTTTGTCCGACCTCTCTCATTGACTCGATTCACTGTGCGGCGTTGTCTCAACTCATCCATTAGGCTTCAAAAGTCCATTAGAGAGGCATTTAAGGAGGAAATAATTTAAAACAGCGGACTGGAAATAATTAGAATGGAGAGGGTTTGAATCTATTCAAACATTTTTTTAGTGCAAATTTAACTTCGTATCCTGGGAATGCAAAGCACACCCGCGTGGAGACAGTCAAACCAGCATCCAAGAATCACCTAGCCATTGTTTGACAAATCGGGGTGCTATGGCAGCATTGTATCCCATTCTGTGTCGAAGTCTCAATGAGTAATTTCGGGACGAAGATTCTCGTTGAGTCAACGAGAAATCTCCTTGAGTCAAACTGTCTTTCTGTCATTTGGATGCATAAATCAAAAGGAACTGTATCCATTCTAAAATGAGCCCTGATATCCATAAGAATACATGCATGATAGGGCTCATGTCGAGATGGATATAGTTCCTTTTGATTTAAATGCGTCCCTTTCAAAGATATGCCCTGTTATTTTGAAGAGATTTCCGGTTGCTTGACAAGAATCCTCGTCCTGGACTTATTAACCAGATATTTTTAAGGTAAGGGTGTGACTCGACAAGAATCCTCGTTTTGGACTTACAGGGTATCTACTGAAACAGGCAGACTAAAAATTAGTACTTTTACAGTACTTTTTTAGTACATTCCCAAGAAATTCAGTGTCTCCTCGACAGAAAAATTCAGTACCTTTTCAGTGCCGGTGACGAAATTTCAAAAATTTCAATGTCTTGCTCAAATTGCGACAAAAATGACAAAGAAAATGAAAAAAATTCCGGACCTCCTTGCGGAATCTCCGCACTTTTTCGGTACTTTCAGACCGCCCTTGAAAAATCAGTACTATTTCCGGACTTTCCGAAAAATCCGGACTTGTAGACACCCTGACTTATTAACCAGAGATTTTTAAAGTAAGAGTGAGTCATTTCAATCAATACTTGCGTGGGCGAGTGAGCTAAAATATATTTTATCGGTGAACCGGAGGAAAATATTCCGAGAGAAAAAATTGATGAATCCCCGTGGCGAGCCAGGGCTGGCAACGGAGTCGGAATCCCTCGAAAGTTGAAACGCGCGGAGAGAAAATCTAATTCCTCAATTGAGGGGATTCACGTGCCACAAAATTCGTTATGTCGTGCTCAATTCAGCTTGATTTGATTTATCAGTTTCGCAGCCAATGCTCTGCATGCGCCGTGAAATTTTCCTGCTTCCCGCGCCCGCGCTCCGACTTTCAACCGTTCACTGATGATTTCCAATTCATCGGGGAGCCGTGCTAAGGTGAAACGCCGTATGGACCTTCAGGCGTTGCCAAATTTCCTGCGATAAAATGCTTCTATCTGAGGAAGGCTACGGTTATTTTCCCTTGAAATTTTCAGGAACTGTAGGTGAAAATGCGGACAAAATTTTCTGAAAAATTTGGAGGAAAAATATTACAAATTTTCCCTGCGATTCGTGATTTACCGAAGGTAATTTGGCAACGCCTGAAGGTTCATACGGCGTTCTTCCTTAGCACGACAGCATGGACGTGGCTCGCGGGTTTTATCTTCGAGGTCAAACGGGGGCAGCGATGGGCCGCGGGCTGGGTAAATGGTTACGGCTGGCTTTCCGTGTTACTTCTTTTTCCTTAAAAATAAATAAGAAAGACTGAAACCGCTCTCCTTAACTCCATAACAAAATGATGCGCTCAAAATGTTTCTCATCCCGTTCACTGAAATATTTTTCATGTTAAAGTTAATGGCGCTGGTCATTTCTAGGCCCTTAGTCTCTATCTTCAGGTTCTGGTTGTACGTTGAAAAGTAGTACTGGAAAAAAAAAAAAAAAACACATTGAATCTGGAGTCCAGACTTTCGAAAACATTGACAAGAAAAAGGACTCTTGATTCAATAAGATTTAAGCTTTAATCAAAAGGAAATCCGCTCAAATTAAGAGGCTTGGTTCCTGATTTCAGCTTAAATCTGATTGAATCAAGAATATTTTTTCTTGTCGATGTTTCCAAGAGTCTGGACTCTAGATCCAATGTGTTTTTTTTTCCAGTGTGGCAATCACGTCCTCTCGCCATAATTTTTCATATTTTTCATATTTTTCATATTTTTCATATTTTTTAACGAACAACCAATTCGAAAAGCCCGTGACTCTCCTGATTGATATGCAATTTGCGAGGAAAAATTTGGTAACACTACGATGAAGTGACGTTCTTTCGTTAGGAAATTACGTATTCCTCCGTCCTTGGCAGATCCAGCAAATCCGCAATACCGGATTTCTTCCTTTTAAACCTAAGGAAATGTATCGATCCTTGGAGGGGCCAGGTGCTCTGACAAGAATCGATTATTTAGCATAGGTTTAAATAGAGGAATTCCGGTGTTGCCAAATTGCTGGATCAGCCTCTCCCTGGTAAAAATTGGCAGTAGAATCTGTGTTCCAAAATACCATAGACCTAAAGCCGGCTGTAAGATTGTCAATAGCTTCTATAGCCGGCTGCACAATTTCTTATAGCCTTTTATAACCGATGGCGATTGAGCAACAGCCAGGCGATAAAATGTATGCTACATGTTACTAATTACGGATGCTAGGACTTAGTGAGTTTTTGGACTACCTCTCTATTTTTGGGCCGTAGCATCTTGATTTATTTTTCGCGGAGAGCTCCGTACTTTGGAAGGATGCCTGCCATTCCTAATATGTTGGAGCGCCTTCAATTTCGTATGATACTGTGCAATACCTCTGGTGTGAAATAGTTGCGTCAAGCGCCGCCGTGGCACGTGCGGCACGGCGGGCGGGCAGCCAGCGCGAAAAGCACCTTGGCGCCTACAAAAGTAACAGGGATACTTCACGCATTGCGCCATGCGTAAAGTATCCCAGTTAGGTTTGTAGGCGCTGGTGCGCGCTTATCGCTGGCAGCACGCCGCTCCGCTCTGATATGCTCCAATATAATCTTGCGGAGTCAGCGTTTTTCAACTCATGATTTTGAAATGTTTGCACATCCTGTATGGATTATTCTAATTTTAATTGATGAAAAAAAAATATGCATTAAAGGAAAATATAATGTGTGTTTTGTGAATATTATGTTGGCTCCGTATCAAACTTAATGATTACCAAAGCACACGAATTTCTACACAATTTCTTATAGCCTTTTATAGCCGTTGGCGATAAAGTGTAAAGCCCGGCGATAAGAACTATAGCCCAGCTGCATACTTTTTTATCGCTTCGTATAGCCCGGCTATATGATTTGCTCCGCTTTCTACAGCCAGCTATATGATTTTCTATTGCCTTCTTTAGCCGGCTATAAGAATTCCCATGGTATTTTGAAACGCAGCTCCTATCGCCAATTTTTACCAGGGCTGTCCTCCGTACTAAAAACGAAAGCGAGGGTCAACGTGTCAAATTGATAGAAGTTCGAAAATGTGGGGGCCTCGCATGGACATGGTCACAGGGTCGTTATCCTCGGCGCGGAACAAACAGGAAGCTAAAAATTCAAGAAATTACCGAGTGTTTACGTGAACTCGAGCGCCGGGGCAACGAACGAGTGGCGAAGGCGTTTTACGAAGAAAACGCGCGAGAAGCGATGCTACGTTCTCGTCTGTCATGGGCATGGGCATTGCACCGGTGCTGTGTCCCCCGCGGAAATTCCGCGGAAAAACCTCCGCGATCAACTCGGATAACGCGGGTCGATGATTTGCACAGCTGCACAGAATGTCTGTTGATGACGCTTTATTTAAATCTATCAGGGACACAATTGTATTGCATTTTGCAAAAAGGAACCACTAGCATTGCAATGTTGCTGAGATTGTGCAACTTCTTTTGTCTTGGAGGAAAAACCCGATTATCCATTAATAGTTTCTATTTTACTCGCTAATTACCATCTAAATTTCATAGTTTTTCACGATTTCCGCAATTTTATTGCAAAAGATGAAGTTGCACAATCTTAGCATCATTGCAATGCTAGTGGTTCCTTTTTGCAAAATGCAAAATCCAATTGAAATAGTAGAAGCAAACGGACTACATTTAATTTTCAAAAGGGAACTGCCGTTTTTGGCTCATTCATAAAAGAGCCCATCTGCATTAGGAAACAAGACTAGCGAGCTAAGGAAGAACGTCGTATGAACATTCGAGAGTTGCAAAATTTCCTTCGATAAAATGTTCATTTTTTTTAGGAAAGTTATGAATATTTTATCTTGAAGTTTTCAGAACTTTTAGGCAGAATTGCAAGAAAAATTATCTGAAAAATTGGATAAAAATTATGCATAAGTTTACCAGGAAATTTGTGTTTTATCAAACACAATTTGGCAACGCCTGAAGGTCCATATGACGTTTTTCCTTAGCACGGGAGAATAGTCACACGTACTTCGTTTTTAAAGTAGGTAAGTCTGTAACAGCAGTTCCTAATTAGAAAATGCAGTTTAGATAGACAAAGTTTATAACAGAATCAGTGGCGTGGCGTTCGGTGCGATGAATCGATTTATTTGCCATTTGAACCTATGGAAAGGGTTCGATTAACAGCGTCTTCGCGGCAAACACCCTAATAAGCGATTCATTACCACAGCTTCAAATGGGAATATATCGATAATGCATCAATCACGACTCGCCACTGAACAGGATCGCACAAAGTTGCATCAGGTTGAACCGAGAAAAAGACGTTGAAGTGCTATACCTCTGTGAAACTCAGAGTTAAGGAAAAACTTCGACGGCTGATTTTACGTTCTAAATATTTCGTCTAGACCTTGCATTTTTGGCATATGGCGAATTTTTGGATTCAGAAAGTGCTCAACTCCTTTCTTTCCAAAATGCGGCTTTGTGTGTTTCTGTTGAACTCATTAGTGCTGATGGCAATGTATTTAAATGAATTAGGGAGACACATAAAAATGTGTCGTTTCCATCACGAAAGAGAGTAACTTCATTTCAATGTTGCCGAATTTCTCCTCGCAAATTGCTTATTAACTAGGAGAATCTTGGGCAATTCTAACTTGACATTTCACTGATTTTTCCTCAGATTTCCCGCAAAAATCAGAAAAAAAAGTTGATGAAAATTGCACAGGCACAATGATAAAAAATATTGAAAGTTACAATGATGATTAATCAGAATAATAGTGGCCAAAAAATTCATCAGAGAAAACTGCGCAAGCCCACGCCACAACCAAGATCGCATTCTTTGACAAGTTTGACCTCTGACTGGAGGGCATCTCGTTACCTGATTAGATCAACGATGAATACAATTTTAGTTTTGAAAAATATTTTCCAGGTATTTAGGTGACATGAAAAATCGTTAATGTTACACGGTCTATGAGGTATTTCTGTTGACTTAATAGCCCATTGCAGAAATTATACGTAAGTTTTCTCGGCTCCCGCGATCTTTTCTTTTATTCTGAGGCTAGACAATAGAAAGAAAATGTGGAGTTTTTAATTGAAAAACTCTGAGCCTCGGCAAAAAGCCACTTTAAGAGGTCTTAAAGTTGCTTCACAATTGACGCCCTCGCTTTTAAAAGGGCATAAATTTCTTGTGACGCAGTTTCGTCCCGTTTAATTGAATCGGAAGAGATTATCAATTCTTATGAAAAAATGTTTGATAACTTATCACGGTGGCTTTTGGACGGGAACTTATGATATGATTAATCAATTGATAATCAGCGCTGCATGCCGAATGAGTCGTGGGTATAGTCTCAAAGTCCACAAATTTAAAACTAACAAGTTTAATATTTCACTCAATTTGGCAAAGTTGACCTGAGAGGCGTGCATATAGGCACGAGATTTTGAGCAACATGAATAAAATGGATTGGACTTTCATAGCTTAAGTTCAATCTCTTCATTTGTCCCATGAATGAATACTGAAAATTTTCAACGGTATGACTAATTTTTACAAGTAAGACATGTTATTTGGATGTGCGCATTAGGGCTGTTCTCTTCAATGGGTAATTTTTAACTATCATAAATCTCTTTGTTCTGCGACTTGGAGAGAATTTTAAGTGATTAAACACTGAAAATAGGATCGCATGTCTCTGGAATTTTTGCAATGCAGACATTGTCGCGTCCTAAAGGTCTTTATGGACGCAGGATTCGTGGCCAAGAAATGTATCCTAAATGTTTTCAAGAGGCTCGTTAGACACTGAAAATGTATTTTGGAGCTAAAAATATTATGATTCGAATTTGTGACATATCTTCTTTGATCAGAAACATGGGGAAAAAGGAGGAGGGAAAGGTATATAATCTATTTGGCTTAAAATGAATTTTTGGTGGATGTGGTTGCCAAATTTTTGTTATCTTTCCTCTCATAACCTTAAGTACTTTTGATTAAGTCAGCACAGAGCAATAAATGGTTAAATCAGCTCATTTCATAGAGATGATGCGAAAGAAATTAGTCTGTGAGTTATTCTAGAAAAAACAAAATTGAAAAAAAAAACCAAACAAACAAAATCCCAGGTACTTTTCCATGCTTCCTGAGAAATTTATGAATTTCAGAATCATGTGTGTCTGCCCGTCTAGACGCTAGCTCAGCTATCCCAATTTCTCTATCAAAAAATGCGTAATTTCAAAACAAAGTCCTCCAGCCCAATTTTATGTTTTGATTTCCCGCAGACGGTCAATTTGAGTCACTAAACCCACTTGTCTAGACGCCGACTCAGCGCCCAAAAGTTGTTGTGCGCAATTTTGAGTCCCTTTCGGAATTTCCAGACAATTCATTCTTCAAAAAATTCGCTCGCAGAAATTACAACGATCGTCTAGACGCCGACTAAGCTATGGAATTTTTTTTTTCTTTAAATATTTTTCCGCGCCAATTTTACATGACTGCGTCTCCGCAGCATTGACAAATTACACGGCTGGGGCGACCGATTTAAAATCAATTTGCACGAAATTTCCGACGCTCTGGCAACAAAACATAGCGAGTTTTGCAGGGTGAACGACTCTCTTTTGGAAAAAAGTGCGGAGTCATTAGTGGCATCTTTACTACGCGGTACGCACGCGGGACTTGGAGTAGACCGCTGTCCATTCATAAATCGCTTCGCCCCTTTCATTCAACAACCGAGACTTAGCGCGCAAGAGCCCGGTCAATGACAGTTGCTGAGTTGGGCGACCTTGCAAATTTCTCCGTGCAAATCGCCGTCAGCACTCCACACGAGTGTCATTGACCAAGAGGACATGAGCCATGGTCCTCGGTTAATAAGGACCTCAGTAGGAACACGCAAAAGGTTTCAGTATTTGGAGAAAATTAAAATAAACTGGAAAAAAAGCATCTTGGATCTAGGGACCAGACTCTTGAAACATTTGAAAAGAAAAAATACTCTTGAGTCAATCGGATTTTTGCCTGAATCAGAGGGAAATCCACTAAAATTAAGAGGCTGGGTTTCCGATTCAAGCAAAAATCCGATAGATTCAAGATTATCTTTCTTGTCAAATGTTTTAAGCGTCTAGAGACTCTATCCAAGAGACTTTTTCCCCATTGTATATGTTCTTTGTTTCACCGTCAAATGCATTTCTGAGTTTGAGCTTTGTTTCAGGTTCGTTCTCCTTGATGTTTCACCAAAAAATTCGAGTTACTTCGATCGACCTTTGCAAAAAAACTTCCATTTTTAGGAAATATTTTAATATGTTTTTTATACCCTTGGAAGTATTTAATTAGCACGGCATATTCTCAAAACCAAAATCAAGGACTTCTCACGAAGTTTCGAAAATGATGATAAATGAGAATGATAATAAATGATGGTACTACTCAACCAAGTATGTTTGAAGTTTCGAGAAGTTCGGTTCTCATTAGTAAAATCAAGAAATTTTCATGAGTCAATAATCTTTCGTAGACTGCCAAAAAACTTGTTAAGTACTTCCAAGAGCATACAAAAAAAACCTTAAAATGGTCCTAAACAAATAAGTTTCCTATTCGAAATGATTCTCTTTCTTTAAAGTGCAGCCTGAAATATCCGATACCCATGCATCAAGAGGCAAATCGACGGCGTTAGTCCGCAATCACACATCTCGTTTGCGGTGTCTGAAAATCTCCGCCTCTATGTTATTTTTTTAAAGGAGAACAAATTGACATCATTACTTAAAGTTTATGCAGAATTTTCTTCGCACAGAGAAGAAAAATCACGGCAGTTTTAAAGAATTGCCGTTGAGTAGTTTTACGTTTAAAAAATAAAGAATGACAGGAAGTCTGCGAAGTCCTAAACCGAGTTATGTGATTGCCGACTTACAATGTCGAAATGTAATACGCACAAACGAGGCTTTTTGACCTCTCAGAAATCTCCATATCCAAAGAAGGAAAAGTCAATTTTCCAGATACCAAACAGACGTATAAATAACAACCGCAGACTATGTAACACACAGGAATTTTTGCGCACGGGTTGGCTCCCTTAAATTCAAGGATACTCAAGAACTTATCGCTTGAGAAAATATTCGAGCATATTCAAGGGCTTTTCAAAGTGCCACAAACTCCGCTAGAAATAAAATCAGACTCCGCGGAAAACAAATGCAATTTGTCACATAAGGTTCCCTCTGTTTTTGTGGACCAACTAACAAACAAACAAAAGAACAAAGCACCAAAAAAATGGACCAGAGATACGAGTATACGACGAAGACTCGCTAATCAAGAATCGAAGCAATTCCCGTCAGCGATAATGACAAGAGCCACATAAACTCAAGAGCACGAACTAAAAAACCCGGACAAAAACACCAAACCATCGAGCTGTGCGGATAGAAAAGAAGCTTTACGACTTGTGCGGTTAAAATTGCTAAAGTTGGAAAGTTTATGGCCCGGCGCCCGAGTATTACGTACGCTTCCCGGTTCATGATAATCTGGCACTAAAACTGGAACTTACGAAGATAGTGAGTCGAAGGTACTTCATGAAACGCAGTCCGGGCATTGTAAGAGGAATCATCAGCGGTAACAGGCTGATAAGCCACTGTTTTTAGTGGAAATTCCTGGGGGATGTCATCAAGTGACTAAATCTTGTAAATGGATTACATTTTGCAATTAGACACTATGATATCTGACTCATTTGTATAAACACTTATCTGCGTATGGAAACTTAAGGCGCATGCGTTGTTTCTAAAGTGAGCTGAAAATGGTAGTTCCTAATTGCGAACTGATGTCAAAATAGGACTGGAGGACTTGTAAACTAACTAGGAGAAAAGCATACATAGTCAATTTCGTTGCGACGAAACTAGACCAAAACCTATCCTCTGAAAACAGTGTTTAGCAACGAGATCAAAATTGGATCTATTGGGCTTACATGATGAGTGGATTGAAGAGACACCTCTCTTAACTGGAACTAAGGGGCCTTAGTATCGAAACATTTCAATTTGAAATATTCCTACTGCACTTGAGGATTGTTTCCTGGTAAATTCATATGAATATTTTCCCTCCAATATCTCGCATCATATTGTTCGGAATTTCACCTAAAGTTCCTGAAAATTTAAAGGAAAAATATTCATAACTCTCCTAAAAAATAAACACTTTATCGAAGGAAATTCGGCAACTCTAGAATGCTCATACGGCGTTTTTCCTTAGTACGAAAGTGTACTGAGAGGATGCAGGTCGCAATACTGTCCACACAAAGATACTCCAAGGGACCTTGCAGTCAAAAAAGACTTATAAATTTATTTCAAAACGACACTTGGGATCGTATTGACTGGGACACATAAAAAATTAATTTTTACTCGCTATTTGATCATGAAGGCAATACCATACTGCCGTGCTAAGGAAGAACGCCGTATGAACATTCGAGAGTTGCCAAATTTCCTTCGATAAAATGTTTAATTTTGAGGAAAATTATGAATCTTTTTCCTTGAAATTTTCTGCAGTTTTAGATCAAATTACAAACAAAATTATCTGAGAAATTAGTAGACAAATATTCAAAAAAATTCCTGAAAATTAGTGATTTGTTTGGAAAATTTTGACAACGCCTGAAGGCTCATACGGCGTTTTTCCTTAGCACGGCAGCATAGTCTTCCCGTCCAAGACCAGAAAATATTTGAAAAACATAACATGCCTCGGAAAAACGAGCGAATTTCCTTCCCGTCCCTCCGTTCTCGGACATCAAATTGCGCATTAAATTTTCTTCCACTCGTAGAACGCTATCGCGGAGCTAACTAGGTTTTTCGAAAAAGTGACAAATAAGTTAATAACATTCTGGCGCTAACAGGCCAAAAAGCAGTAGAGTTACGTTAGGTTACTGGCAAATGTGCCAGACTAGGCACCGATAAGGTTCCCTCTCGATAAAAATCGTACGAAAGTCCGTTGTTTTTGCCGAGATTCGACAGCGCTGGCCGATAGATAGCGCTGACTTGATGGGCTGTCAACACTTCCGCCCGGGTTCGCGAGCGGCTTCCAGCGAAAAATAAATGAAAAATAAAAACTCATGAAAAGCGCGAGCGTTTGCGAAAATTGCTTACGCCAACCTGACCTAATACAACGATGGGCGCCCTTGCCACGTTGGAAGAAAAATAGTCGGGACGTTATTGGCTTCTCATCACACTGGAAAAATAACACATTGGATCTAGAGTCCAGACTCTTAAAAACATCGACAAGAAAAAGTACTCTTGATTCAATCAGAATTTAGCGTCAATCAAGAACCAAGCCTCTTAATCTGAGCGGATTTCGTTTTGATTCAAGCAAAAATTCGATTGAATCAAGAGTATTTTTTCTTGTCAGTGTTTGCAAGAGTCTGGACTCTAGATCCTATGTGTTGTTGTCCAGTGCATGTAAAAGAATATTTTGCGGCTAATACCAGCGTTTAATGAAAAATAAAATCTTGAAATTTAATATAAGTGAAATATTTCATGAAATTTCAGAAACATATGAAAAATACTGAAGAATATTTGTCAAAATTAAATACAAAATTTAATGAAAGGCGACTTGCTTTTCCGTTTTGGCGTTTTTAAGTGCGTGTTGCATACCCAGCCCCTGAAAATATGTTTCATATTTTTCACAACTTTGTGAAATTTCATGAAATATTTCACGGAAATTTTCAACGTTTCATATTTTTCATTTCACCCATGCAATCCTGGCTAATACCGATCTTTGTCTGATGATGAATCTTCGGTTAAACGACGCAACTGGCAATATGTTCAAGAAGAAGACCCAGCTTAATGATAGTTTTTTGAGAGGCCGAGAAGTATTTCGGGTTATTGATGACTCGGAAGTTGCAACGATGACTGATGAAATTGCTGGAGAGGATGAAGCTCTGAGGAACTACACTAAAAAACCTGGCCCTGGCGCGGTGTGTAGCTAGCGTCAGAAAGCCTTCAATTTTGTGTATATGCAACAAGCACATCCATTGACCACGAATAGTTGCATCTAGGCGTTATGATTAACAACCGAGACGCAAAGTGCTGCGCGCATCACATTCGGACTATTTCTGCCAAACGGAACTACGTACATTAAGACATGACCCCTGAGATCCATAAGAATGATGCATATGGGCGTTTTTACGGTTGAGGCGGAAATTGCAGTTCCTAATGGAGATGTTGTATGTGTGAGGAATTTGCAATTTGACTATTGATTCTTACGTAAAAGTTCGCGAGAAAGACGATGGTGCCACTGGTTTTCTCTGAAATCAACTCCCAAGCTCAAAAAAAGCTCTCAAGTTGAGGCCAAAAAGGAGGGGATATACATTGACAGGGCTGCCGCTTCATTTGGGGACTCTAAAACTGAAAACACGGCATCACTGCTAATTTATTTGCTCCCTATCTTTGCATGGAGAGTTTGTCTTGATGTAGACGTGGACTCTCCGGGTAGGGTGGGATATCCCCTCCATTTTGGCCTCAACTTGAGAGCTTTTTTTGAGCTTGGGAGTTGATTTCAGAGAAAACCAGTGGCACCATCGTGTTTCTCGCGAACTTTTACATAAGAAACAACAGTCATATCGCAAATTCCTCACACATGCAACATCTCCATCGAAGAATGTGGTCAAACTGAAGTAAGTTTAGCTTATAATTATAACTACACGAGTAAAATCTTGAAACCATTCCCATCAACTTGTTCGGAATTTCAATTAATAAATCAAAGACTCAGATTCGAAATTAATCTATGTAAGTACCGACCACCAAACACTTTTATGCGCCCCTCACCACCTCACGTTTCAACGGAGGGAGCATCTCACCATGTCACTCTCTCTATACGTGACGTCATTGAAATTTAAAATACGTCACAAAAGGCAATCACGTAAGATGCACTGGTTCGAGTGACAGTTGACACGTTTTAACTGCGTGTACATAAGAGCTACCGTCGAGTAGATGCGTCACGTGAAACGTGAGACGAAAATCCATTAGCTCCGCAGAAAAACAAAAACAGTCTCTCGCGGAAATGAGCGGATGATCCACATTCTGGAGTAAAGGAATTGCTTGAAAAATATTGATACCGATATCGTTTGATCATTACGTCGCCCTGCTAACATAAGGACTTAACTCAATTTCCGCGAGAGTCCTGTTTTACACACTGAAAAAAAAAGGTGCTTGGCTTAAGCCTGATAATTCTTGAATTTGCCGCCAAGAATTCGTTTTATCTTGATTTAAGCTGAATTTTTCTTGATACAAGCAAAATAATGCTTGGGTTAAGCGAAAAAGTAGTTTTTATTAAACAGCAAAATTCTTGATT
This sequence comes from Bemisia tabaci, assembly GCF_001854935.1. Taxonomy (NCBI): domain Eukaryota; kingdom Metazoa; phylum Arthropoda; class Insecta; order Hemiptera; family Aleyrodidae; genus Bemisia; species Bemisia tabaci. The sequence continues at coordinate 3,065,492 of NW_017547204.1, read as the reverse complement.
TAAGAAATATACTTCTTGGCGGCAAATTTAAGATTCTTTTTTTTAGTGCGTGGAAGTATTTATGCTAAAAGGAACGATGTTGTATAAGCAAACTCTATGAACATAGTTCCTTTTAGCATAAATACGTCCACACATAGATCCATGCTATCTGGGGCGCATGCGGAAATTTAAATACAACTCCATGTCAGGGGGACAATATTGCGAGGAGGACTGAAATAAGGAGGGTCGATCTATTCTGTCGTGCTAAGGAAGAACGATGTATGAGCATTTGGGAGTTTCGAAATTTCCACAGATGTAAAATGTATTTCTGAGGAAAGTCATGCGTATTTTTCCTTGAAATTTTCTGATATTCCAGAATAAATTGCAAAAAAAAAATTCTGAAAAATTTAAAGAAAAATAATCACAATTTCCCCGGTAAATTCGTTTTTCATTGAAGGAAATATTGCAACGTTTGAAGGTTCATGCAGCGTTTTTCCTTAGCACGGCAATACTACGGATATTTAAGGGTGAATTTGCGAAGCATGATATGAATTTCATAATGGGCCACTGAGGCCTGAACTAGGAAAAAACACCACGTGATCTCTCATCGAAATCTTTCGTAAAAAACCACCCACGCGACGGGAATCCAGAGTTACCTCCAAATCTAGAAAATAAAATTCCCAGACATTTCCCTGACACATTTTGGTGAAGTTCCCTGACAATTAAAGTTATGCCAGATGGTCAAAAATACATGATTAGATAAAGTTTTTGAGCATTTGTTGTTCGATACGTCAAACCCATTCTGGAAAATAAATACGCAGGTGCTTTTCAATTTTTCCCTGACATGTTCGTCATTTTCCCTAACATTTCCGAGTTTTCCCTGACTCTTCGAAATTCCCTGACATTTCCCGGTATCCCCTGACTGTGGCAACCCTGATATTACCCGAATGATTCGATCACACCAAACTTTTTTTTTTTTCTTTTTTTTTCTTTTTTTTCCAATGTCAAGATCTGCGTCTTTTCGTTATGAGATGCTACTCGAAAGAGAGGTCAATCATTGACTTTCGCCCTCGACTTTTGTCTCGGACTCTTCGTCATCTTTGATTAACGAGCGGGATTAAGGGGCGACAGCCGAGTGAGGGGGGGGGGTGAGCTTTCCAGAAGCCCCGGCTCGAGGGATAAAGAGATCAAACCACTCCTGCTCAAGTGCTCGGGGTAGACCGGATTGACAGGCGCAAGGGGCGGGGGTGAGGGGCGGGGGCGGCGAGGTGGATGCAAGGCACGGCGAAAGAGATCAGCTGATCGAGTTATTAACCTAGAGATGCGTTCGAGAGTCGTGGTGGGAGGGGCGCGCGGGGTGGGGCGCGAGGCGACCTTGACCCAGTTCAAGCGTCAGCGGATGACGTCGGGAGCGCCGGACCGCACCGATGCCGCGTCTCGAAGGGCGCTCAGGTATATTCCGGGGGGAGGAGAACAGTCATCTCAAAAGCGAGCCAGCGCTGAAACAGATTTTTCATGAAAGCTTTCCATTCATCGGCACTGTGGCTTTCCATAGGAATGAAGTTTAGGGATCTGGGGACTCCTGAGAAAGTTAGAGAATTGTCTGATAGTAATAAGCATGGATTTTATGGCAGTCTTGCGCGCAATTTTAGTTTCAGCTTGAATGAAATTGTTATTATTTTTTTTTCAAACCAATGTTATTGCTCATATTGCAATGTTATTTGCTCATGTCTTTTCCGGAACCATCCGGAAAATTTCCAATAATTTTAAGCATCTAGTGTACAGTTTGAGTCAATTTCGTCATGTTTCTGAGTGTCTTCCTTCTTTTTTTCTCCTTTTCCTTCCTTCTTTGCTCCCTTTTGTTCCTCTTTTAGTTTCCAGAGGGAGGCGGACGCCTCCTGAATCCGCCTATGATACCATTGAAAATTAACGTGCCGTATGACGTAGCCACTGAGTGAGTTCGGACAAGCAGGGCACGAAACCTGCTGAATCGCCTTCAATTGACTGGGTAGGCACCATGCGCTCCTGAGAGTTCGAATAGTGGTATCGACGCCTGCGGCTGTTTCTGCCATATGGGATGCATTAAGTCTGGTGGTCGAAAGCTCCTTCGTGTTCCTGCCGATCGAAATTTCTCATTATAGGGGATCACGATGATATCTGATTAATTAATGCCAAATTCGTGATAAATGAACAAAGGGCAATATATTTCATAAACCCCGCGAGGCTTTTTCCCGTGTATTGTAAAAGCAGTGGCGTGGTGTGAATTGCGATGTATCGACTGTTATGCCATTTAAACCTATGGAAAATGATGGATTAACAGAGTGTTCGCAGCGAACACCTTATTAATCGATTCTTTATTTTAGATTTAAATGGCAGAACAATCGATATATCGCAGTTCACGCCACGCCACTGTGTAAAAGTCACTTCCGGATATGGAAGTCCTTAAATTCGTCCGACGAAAATTCATGACCATAGAATGGAACAAATATTGGTGCAGCAACCGTAACTTATTTTTCAAAAACTTACCTGGCAAAATGGTAACTCCGATATTTATGAGTCATAATTAGACGGACTTTAATCTGAAATTTTGCTAATCACCCATCATTATGCGAACACAGTTTTGACCCCCGGATTCCACTTTGGCCCTATTCGACTACATTGCTCAGAGTTTTGATGCGGAGCACCCGAAAATCTCTAATCCTCGAGCGATTTAGGCTTTCATGAATATGCGTCAACCTCACAATATTTTAAAAACGTTTTCAAAATATTTCCGCGAACTTGCCGATATACCGATTCATATTCCAATGGAGAATTTGCAGGTGTCTGAAATTTGATGGATTTTGTGTTTAAGAGGAAACTACTGAGTGGACTGAACACGACGATACTCTTGGTTTATCAATTGAACAATTACTGGAGAAGATAAGACAAAATGAATTAATCTGCTAAAAGTACATGTGTTTAAATGGGAAATGCTGCCAGATGACGTCACTAAGCGGTGCATTTTCTCACTTTTAAATCGATTTTTCCACTAATTCCCATATCAGAAAAAAATTATAAAAAATACTGTGAACTCAGCTCTTTAAGCACTTTCAAATGAAGAAATTAAACATTTGCATGCAAATTCTCCTTTATTTTGAAATTATTTTTGGTTTCACCTAGAGTTCCTTTATACCCTGAGTCAAGACAACACCCCCTCATGGAGTCACAAACGGCAGATTACACAAATTGGCAGTTTTTTGTGATCTTTGATCGGCCCATTCTCAAATTCCTTTCTCCGTTCCTTCTCTCATTCCGTTTGTTCTTTGCCGAACCCGTAATTCCCCGGTCCATTCCAGATTATAATCTTTGCAATCGGTGTTTTAATGTGATCTTTATTCCCGTTTGTGACACTGTGAAGGCCTAAAATACGGGAACCAATCAGATATGGATTCACATTGTCTTGACTCTGAGTATAAATAGAGTCCCTTTATACCCAGAGTTACGACAACTCGATTATCAGCTGACTGGCAGCCGTCCTTGGCTGGCCATGGAGGCCGAAACGAGTGCACCCGAACGAACGATATTGAGGGATAAGGATCAGGAATCCTGCGATGTCTGTCACACTAAAACAACAACATCAACAAAGTGATCAATTAAAAAGAAAATGAGATTGGTTTGTGAATAATTTCTTAATCTATTTTCCTTTTGGACCTATGGAAATAACAATTTACACTTGATAAACCACAATTAGGTAATATTTTCATTATTCTTGTTCACATTCGAGGTACCGCCATCTTGGTGCACTCGTTTCGGCCTCCATGAGCGAGAACCAATCAGAATTGGATTTTTTTTAGGGCCACTTTCACGCCAATCCTGGCCCAACCAAAAGTAAAAGTGAGTTGTCGTAACTCTGGGTATAAAGGGACTCTAAGTATAAAGGGACTCAAGTTTTACCGGGAATCTTATTTTTTCAGGTATGACTCGGCAACCCGGCGACGAGCACTCGACTAGTGCTGCCACAAGCGGCGGTCGCGAGAACTGCGCTGGGCGGCGCGCGACCCGCGGCACGAGCCACGGGCTCCTGTCATTATCATTCCGTGAGTTGCCCCGCGAGCACGAGTTACGGTTCCCCACTTTCCCATCCTCACCAGGTGTTGCTTTTCCCCCACCCCCTTCCTCCCCCTCAAAGCTCCGCTTAACCCCGTCTTCGTGGTTGTGCTTTCCCACTTAAGCCCCCCGACAGAACTTTCGAGTTTCGGCCCAGTTGGCGGTCTCAACATCTGCGCATCTGCGTTAATTTAGAGCTTGTGCGAACTTTTTTTTTAGGGGTGGGGGTGAATGAGGGTAGAGGGGAGGGGGAGGAGCTTTAAACTCGCCGAGATGAAGTACGAAATTGGGCCACGGTGAGAAATGGGTCTTCGGACTTGCGCTGCGAAGTTGTGATGATAAAGGAGTTCTGATGATGAATTCTCTTTCGAAAAGATTTGGGAATTGGACGTATTTCTGTTAAACCGAACTATGTGCATTATGATGTGAGCCCTGTTATGCACATGCTCTTATGGGTCTCAGGGCTCATGTCTGAATACACGTAGTTCTATTTGGCAGAAATACGTCCAATTTGTCCGGAAACAAATGAACTGATTCGTACGGAACGGAATTCGAAAGGATTCGAGGCTAGGCTTTTTTGGTCTGAATGCTTATACTGCGCTTTTTTCTTTGCGCGGCAAATAAACATCTGCATGATTACGCGTAATCTGAGATTAATCCGTAGTGACACGATTCACAGATGCGGTAAGTCGAAGTAACAGATTAGACACAGATACGGATCGCTCGATGAGGCGCCTGCATAAGCCATTGCACTCGACGCGACGCCACTTGAGGTGCCAGGGACACGTCATGCTCGTGACGCACAAGATGTCATTTTAGCAACTTTCTCACATGGTTCATACGAATTGGTTCCGATGGCAGTTGATGGGTTTGATGTGGCCTCAAATGAGCCGTACGATGGATCAGCTAATTTATTCACAGGGTTGTGTTTTGGTGGTTGAATCCTAAAGATCAGCGGAAAATGTGACCGTTGACGGCGAAATAGATGTTAGTCCTTGGAGGCAAATTTTCGGTAGGGTGATTTTGGGATTTTGGTTGAAAAATCGGATTTTGATATTTCAACGGTAGTGTCCTGCAGACTACGTTGTGAATGATAGTATTCTAAGAGAAAACTGAAATTATGTCTCCTGGGGGTTTCAATTCTTCACTTGTATACTTACCAATTCACTTTTGGAGGTTATGTCGTTCTGTGTTCGTCAAAATCGACAGAGAGTGACGCAGATACTAGATGGATATACTAGATGGATTTTTTGGCAACAATAAATTGTTTCCTAAGTCCACAAAGAAATGCCAGGAGTATGCGGGTTATTATATCCATTTCTGTAATGGGCGTTGCTGTGAAATACGACAAACTGTTGTCACCAGTCGAAAATGCCTTCAGTTTCGTGTGATACCTCACCACCTACACGAAACTTGAATTATTTGTTGTAAAAATAATTGTTCAACTCGATGACATGATTAAACAAAAGAGCGTAAATGAACTTTAACGTTGCGAAATTCACTCACGCATTGTATTTTAACTGTAAATCTATTGAACGTTTTCAATTGAAAATTGCACAGAATTTTCCTCTGATTACATGCAGAAAGAAATTGGACAAAAAGTGCCGAATCTCATTCCGGGAAAAATTTAGTCGATCAATCTAATTTTCCAATAATGGATTGGTGTTACGTTCCGGAGGGTATGGATTCGATCGACATGAATCGATCAAAAAATGAAAACGTGAATCGATCGACTCGATCGAAAAATGAAAACGTGAATCGATCGAAATGAATCGATCGACACCGATTCGATCGGCAGTTAATTGAATAACACCCGTGTCGATTCGATCGACATGAATGTATCGGAAGATAAAAAAGTGAATCGATCGATACCGATTCAGTCGACAATCGTGAATCGATCGACAAACCCGTGAATCGGTCGACAAACCCGTGAATGGATCGACAAACCCATGAATCGATCGACAAACCCGTGAGTCGATCAAATCTTGTCGATCGAATCGGTGTCGATCGATTCTCATTTTCATTTTTCGATCCATTCTTGTCGATCGAATCGATACCCTCCTTACGGTCCTTCGTCCCAGAAACGACGAATCGTGTTTATGAGAGCGCAGTAGTTTATTCGGAAATGATGCGTATTAGTTTGACGAGCGTTTGAGCACGTAGCAATGTTGGCAAAAAGACGCGCTTGGAAGGCGGTGGGAGGGGTAGAGGTCATGGAACCATTACTCACTATCTGGGACAGACCATCAACGGGTCGGGTTGACGCTGATGAAAAGACATGGTTTATTGCACAGAGATCGCTTGATTGCCAAGGCCGCTTTGCACCGCGCAAGCGCCAGGGAACATAGTCACTGAGCATAGTCATAGAGCACACATAACTGCTGTGTTAAGGGAAAAGAGCTGTAAGTGCAGTCTGGAATGAGCCCCGAGACACATTGGAGAGTGGGCTAATCATCAGTGGCGTGATGTGATTTGCGATATATCGATTGATCTGCCATTTAAAACTATGAAAAAGGATCGATTTACAGGGTGTTCGCAACGAACACCGAAATAATCGATTCTTTACCATAGTTTCCAATGGAAAAATATCGATAATCCATCATTCACGCCTCGTCACTGCTAATCGTGGCTCAGACAGAAATGCACTTACGCCTTTTTTCCCTAATACGATAGACGGGTAGACACCCACTCCCCGGGCAATTCTGCCGTGCTACGGGAAAACGCCGTATGTGCATTTGAATGTTGCCAAGTTTCCTCTCAGAAAATATTAATTTTGGAAGGAAGTTATAGGTATTATTCTTTGAAATTATCAGACTTTTTAGATCAAGTTAAGAGCAAAATCCTCTGAAAAATTTGAAGAATTTTTTTTTTTTTACGAATTTTCCAGAAAATACGTGATTTTTCAAAGGGTATTCGGCAACGTCTGAAGGGTCATACGGTGTTCTTCCTCTACACGGCAGAGTCGTCATCCAACACCCGGGGAAAGCTAATTGCTCTGCCTTCTTTCCGCCTCGATTATGTGCTCGGCGAAATAGACTGATTTAAAGGCTACGTCATTATTGCGATATTCGACACATTGATGCTCCATAGCCCCAACGTGTGCGATTATGCATACAATATAAATTCTGTGTTAAATTATTGGCGTGTAATAAGGGACAGAGTGTATTAGGGACTCCAAACTAACATACTACGGAATGTAATTGGGTGAGGTAAACTTTCGATTCGGAAAGTCATCGATACCTTAGGCCTAATGTTGACTGATGAGAAACTTTTTGAGCCAAAAAATTAATAAAATGCGGCAAATAATGCCAGGATGTTCACATTGTTAGGCGAGTTTTTGCACATTCAGTTAGGATCCCTAGACCAATTACGAAACTCTTTACGCGAATCTGAGCATTGATTTCCGAAAGTAATATATCACTACAAAGGCAGATATCAGCAGTGCGGGGTGTATAAGATGCATTGCCCCTAAATGGTCTATTAGGAATTTGACATTAGTTAATCAGAAATCAATGTGGTCCCTGAAAATGCGGAATTTCGATTATGAAGAACACCAGACTTAATAGCAGACGCATGGCAGAAATAGCTGCAGGCGTCGATACCACTATTCGAACTCTTAGGAGCGCATGCTGCCTATCCTATCAATTGAAGGCGATTTTGTGGGTTTTGTCATTTTGTGCTATGCTTCTTTAATGAAAATATGTCTATGCTTGATGACTTGCACCTCTTACATAATCAGTGCTGAAAATCAAATGACGTACGTAAATACCGACTTCCCCCCATATATTGCGCTTATCTTAACCAGTTCAGTAGAGTTGCTAAAAAATGTTTAGGTATGGGGATGAAATTCGGAGAGAAAAGTTTTCTTGGATTTCGAAATTTCCTGTCTTCTCTAGGATCTCGAACATAACTTTCTTTAAATTTTTGATGGTTCCTCTTTGGGAGAAATCTTTACAAGCGAAATTTTTCGCTCGAAGTCTCTTGACATTTGAAAAAATTGATGTTTTGGATTAAAAAAAAAAAAAAATAATTCACCGTTCTGCAGAAAAAAATCTTCCTTTTTCGAAAATTTCAAACATCAAATGCTTTGATTATCCAAAATTTTTGGCGTTATATCTACTGCAAGTTTTCTTCATAAAAAAAAAAAAAAAAAAAAAAAAAAAAAAAAAAAAGATGGCTAGAGGAAAATATTTCAAGGTTCCGGAGCAGAATTCCCGAACTTTTCCAGGCTGATCCCGGCTTCTTCCCTTAAACCTCTAAACTTGGGATTACCGTGAGCAATAAATCAGCAAAATTTCTTGGGCCGCTTCAATTAAGGTCGCGAGGTCAGGAGTGCACCTTCTCTGGATACAAGCATTGCCGTAACGTACTTTGCGATACATCGATTGGTCTGCCGTTTAAACCTATGGAAAAGGATCGATAAAGAGGGTGTCCGCAACGAACACCATAACGATCGATTCTTCACCATAGCTTCAAATGGGAAAATATCGATAATCGATTCACGCCTCGCTTCTGGAAACAAGCGAAAACTTGAGCGACCTTAAACTCCGGCTTCTGAGGCCGCACTTGCGAAAACTCGAGCAAAACTCGGGGGTGTGAATACATTAGACACAATGGCGGCTCCAGTCCCCCAGCCCCCCACCCACGGTTCCCTTCGGTTTCGGAGCTCGGAATTTATAATTATTTTTTCTGTCTCATCCTCATCCCTCCGTCTGCAGCCGAGCTATATCGAATCTCAAGGAGGGCTCGCGCAAGATGATAGCGTATGAATTATTTATGGCCAGCCGCCCGGGTTTAGATCACTGATGTTATTCGGGTTCGATGGATGGTAAGGCCGGAACTTTCGAGAACCGCGGAAAACCGGTCGGAGGAAACCGAAACTTCAAGTCTCGATACACGATCAAATCCCCGAACTAATTACCATCGTCATCAGTCTTTAAAACATTAATTTGCTTAATATTAATTAAGTAAATTAATTTTTAATTTCCGACGAATCCTGTTTATCGATCCTTTTCCATAGGCTTAAATGGCTGATCAATCGATAAATCGCAAAGCACTCCACGCAACTGTTCAATTGTATAACCAAGCTGGAAAAGACATTCCTTTACACGGACCACGGACCGAAAGTTTAGATGGGCGCACTGATCAATTCGACGATACGGAACACCTCATACAATTTACCTTTTTTTACAGTTAAAAATGCTGAATACATTTAAGTTGAAACGAATGACCCTTGTCTAAAGTATCGTGGATGCATTTTAAACCGAGAATATTGTCCTCCCTGTTCACATCGTTAAATCATGGTGCACGAATGCTGCCCTACTAAGGAAGAACGCCGTACGAACCTTCAGACGTTGCCAAATTTCCTTTAATAAATCACGGATTTCCAGGAAAAATTGAGAACGTTTTTCCTCCAATTTTTCAGATAATTTTGTTCACAATTTCACCTAAATTTCCTGAAAATTGCAAGGAAAAACATCCATAGCTTTCTTCAAAACTAAACATTTTATCGAAGGAAATTTGGCAACTCTAGGATGTCCATACGGCGTTTATCCTTGGCACGGCAGAATGCGTGTCGTGTGAGGTTGAACAGGAGCTACCGCTCGGAAACGAATCCATCCCCAAACGCCCACCTCTCACACACAGTTGTCACTTTCGAGGGAGGGAGGGGGTTAAGGTTTAAGTCCCGAGGGTTTAGCGGGGATGAAACGGGGTTAACACGACACGAGAGATAAATGCTCGAGTGGGGCCAGCTCTTAATTCCTGCCAAAAGAAAGGCGTGTTTTGGCAGGGCTCGCCTATTTAAATTTAACGACTTGAAGCCCGGATGGAGGTATTTGGCGCTTTTTTGGACAAGCTCTCGTGGAAAAAGGAAGCTGGGCTATGCAGATCTGTTTGCACCGTTGCCAGATCGTGAGAAACGTTGCTAGTTACCAAAGATTTTTACTATTCGGAAGGAAAAAGACCGAACACATGTTATTCCTGTACGAATACAGACAGTATTTCTTGAAGGAAAAAAGCTGGGCTATCTTGAAAATACTGTAATCAAAGCTGTCTCCTCTCTGATTAATGCGATCCATGCATCAGCGACGCTGATTCAGTTGAGTATGCTATAAAGACTTAGGGAACTTATTTTGAAAAGCATTAAATTTAATAAAGCAGTGCATAAAAAGGCATGAAGATTTCAAAAATCGAAAACGAAACAAAATTTAGTAACGAAAGGTAATAAAGGGTATTCAGTGACATTTTAGGATGGTTATGCAGCTTTTTTCTGAATGTTGGAGTTTTTTGCGAACGTGCGTTAAAAATTCAGCACAAAGCTGATAATCTCAATACAGGCTTTTTTCAGCTTTTCTCTACTAACTTTCTCTATCCTTATCTCACCTTTGGATACCACATTTGCTACATTTTTGCTTCGTTTGATAAGTCTTTAGGGGTTCAGTTTACATAAATAGAGACCGTGAGTCAGTGCATGTATTTGAAGAGATGCTTCTACAAATACTTATGTGATGGAATCTTAAATAGTAGATAAAATTAATGCCCAATTAGTGGCCGAGTATTCCGAATACACTTAAAAACCACCCCACAAACGAAGGCATGCAACCGATTGAGGTTAAAAAAAAGTACGTGCTCATAGATGTTATACGTGCAGAAACAGACATTTTGTAAATTATTTTACAGGCGGGTTTTTTAGACACAGTTACAGTCAGGCATTAACATCTATCTTCGCTTGATGACTATACTTGTTTACTTGGACGAGAGTCACAGATTGCAGACTCATTGTCAGATTTTAGTTATAATAATGAGGCAGGTAGAAGAGAGTTCTACTGAAAAAGAAAAGTTGGTCTTTCACGGACCCTCCTCCATTTTGGTGAAGTTGAGGAATACAAAGGGAAGGGGGCGTTAGAATATTGAGAGCCTTTCAATTTGTTTTTAATAAACTTTGAATTCTCGTACTTACGGTGTACCATGCAGTTAACTGAAAAGTTAAAGAGAGTAAGAACATTCATCGAATGAAACTCACCTGAAACAGAAGAAAATAAAAAATTAATTAGTCGAAGGGTGATTTTAACGGAGCAAAGGACACACATCATAAAGAAGATTATGTATCATTTATGTATAACATGAGGTTATACGCATTCCAAGTCAATAATGTTCAGGGGTGTGAGGAGGGTCTTACGCTGCCTTTCACGTGCATTATGGACTTAGGGTAGAAGGTTTAATGAAATCGAAAAAAGTGTCTCATGTAGTTGATGATCGGCCTCTTATAATAAACCACGGGTGGTTGCATGATGGTCGCATTAATAAATGTATCAATTCCACAAGAATTAATCGTACTAACTTAAATTAATTGATCAAATATCACTTTTATATGATTTGACTTTTGTTGCAACTTGTCTCATAATCAGTTCAACCGAAAATGTTGATATATTGAATCGATTTATTTCTACAATAAACGACAGTTAGGTATAAAACATCTCTCAGATTTGAGACGAAAATTTTGATATGAAGTTATAGCAATGGTCGATTTTTGTTCTTACAGAATCAAGCGTCATGGCATAATCTTTACGTGCCACACGCAAAGATCTATGTCTCCATTTGTTTCTAAATACCTGTGATGCAATACAATATATAATAATGTGTTAACTTGATTTTTTTTTTGTTTTTCACTGAGGTTGCTTCATGTCTGAGTTGTCTGACACTTATAAAACCAGTACAATATACAAGTCAATAATTAAAAAGGCAACCCTGCACCTTAAATGCGGTGTCTCAAAATTTATGCTCTTACCTAATTTTTTAAGACGGAAATTGAGTGAATTCTTTGCATTTTTGTACACAAACTGACTGCGGTGGATGCACGGGTCGTATGTTGGAGTTTTCTTAGCCAACGCGCGTTAAATATCGGCTTAAAGCTTAAAAAAATAATACGAAGAGAAGAAGCTCACACACACGCAGAATTTTCCTTTAAAGAAGAGATACGCTGTTTTGAAAGTTTCAGCTTTATGCTGATTTTTCACGCCCATTGGCTAAAAAACTCCAACATATTATTAAATACGTAGGAAATATTCTCGGATAAAAAAAGACTTTATCCCGCAAAAACTTTGGTCAGAAACAGTTTGTCGATTTGCGAACGCCCTGATAAACTCTATTCGGTGAAACGCGCAACAAACCCATTTCATAGCGGCCTTTTTCTTTCCTCCCCCGGCGAAGCGCTCAGAACGTCCATCGGGGCTCTCAGCAAGCTAATGCAATCACAGAGGGGATGGAAAAAGAGCCTGCCAAGAGCCTATTTGCCGAAGGCCTCGAGATTCCATTCCATTCCCTCGACGTTAGACAAACAGACCAAGAACAGCCTAACTACACCAGCAACTGTATGCATGGCCGGACGAACGGTTTTCGCTTAACGACGTCGAAGAAAATCATGTGTTACTCGGAGCCCCCTCGAGAGCGGGGGATGGGGGCGGCGGGGGTCGAGGGGCCGGGGGAGGGGGTGTTTGCTACCCTGGTGAGAATGATCGAGTTAAATACTTATCGATATGGTCCGGGCAACCCCACGGAATGAAAGGGGGAATTAGCTGTCTGATCACGTCTCCCGAACGTGGGAATGGGGGTTGTATTAAAACAAGACTTCAGCCCCCCCATCCCCGTCCCCCGCCCCTTTCATCCCTGACCCGGCCGACCTTATTCCGCTGTTGCCGTTTTTCGGATGAGAGGGATTTGCTTGCTTTATCGTGTTGGGATGAAACTATCTATGATTGGTTACCGATAAATACTTGTCTGAAAGTGAGATTAATATCTATTATTATCTTTAAAAAAAAGGAAAGAAAAAGTTCTCATCAACGTTTCATTTTTAAGAAATGGCCAAAATTAATCTTAATTTCAGCCGTTCATCGAGCAATAGCCATCGAAGAGATTGTTCCTCCTTAAGAAAGAGCACGACATGAGCATTTAAAAGTTTCCTCGGAAAAGTAGGTATGCTGCACGAAAATGCTGGTAAAATTTTCTGAACGATTCACAGAGAAAAATTTGCAAATTTCTCACAAGATTTAGATTTTATTAGAAACAGTTTGGCAACATCAAACATTTAATATGAAGATTTTCGCTCTGGTGTAAGTATTCTAATTCTGAATTGGAAAAAGAAAGAGTTGTCTGGAAAACTGTACTACTGGCTCGTTTGATCCCCTTGGAAACCTCCATTAAAAACGAAAAATCAATAGAACCATGTTTTGCAATAAGGAGGCGCTATTTCAAGCTTTTTATAGAGACAACATATTTGCCAATTAGTTTCCCTGCGCAGATAGGCTCTTTATCAGTAAGGCCAAAATATCAGATCTTTATTGCACAATGCAGTATAATCGAGCTCTCTTCGCGGACGGTTCTCCGCTACGTTCTTTTTAAAAACAACATAGCGCGGAACGTAGTCGACCCTGCGAAGTATAGTTGGGAAAATTACATAAAAATTTCAAATCGTTATATTTCGCGTACAATTAATCCATAAATTAATAAAATATAAGTTTTAAATTGTCAATTTATCAGCCCAATGTCAAACCATTACCAAAACTCTGGGAACTATGTTTGGCGTCACATTTTTGTTCATTAATAGTTTAAAAAAAAAAGGAAAATAAGTTATAATAAAACACAGTGCTAAGTGATGAAAAGTAGGATTTTTTTCGTAGTTAAGTTTTATTGTAGTGCGGATTGCATATTGAAAAAGGTCATTTCCAGAAATATTTCCAATCTACCATAAGTTCCTTTTGTATCATGCTACTTTGCCGCGGACATTTTGCCTTCATTAAGCGTATCGAATCAAACTAGGTTTCTTCGATGCGTCAATTTAATTCAAGCAAAATCGCTCGAAATTATGCAGCGGCATCATAATTTTTATGAGGGCCGCCTTATTTCAATTCAAATTTGACGAAAAACACCTAGTAATCTACAATCATGCTCTTTTCGGGTGATATCCGCAGTCTCACTTCAAGCCTCAATCCATTTTTCGATTGAAGTTGGGAGGACAAAATTCGGATGTTTCCGAGCCGGATCCTACTCAAAGGGTGGGAATGATTTAATGAAGAGACATCACTCAGCGAGATGATCATTGAAATTGATAGACAAAGCTATAGACAAAGAAGATAAACTGAAAATAAAGCGATCCGATTAGTGGAAGTGGGTGGTTGCAAGGGGCAAAAGAGGTAAGTAATAGACTAACTAACGGCAACTTACGAGAGACTCTGTAATCCATCATTTCACCCCTTCGTCTATAATGACCACTAACAGGATCGCTACATTCCCCTTGTGTCTTCTTTGTCTATCGCTTTATCTATCAATTTAATATTCAGCCCACTGGTGGTGATGGTGGTAATGATGGTGAGAATAGTGCCGTCTGAGCCATAAGAATGAAGATGATGCAGAAAATTTCAAGTACAAGTATGTTTTCAGTTTCTAATTAATAAAACACTTTTGGGGAAACAGATGTAATCAGTCTATAGCGAATTCAATTCCGTTCACCAAGGAGTGATGAGTAATTTTCTTTTCTGCAAATGCACAGAACACGTGCGCCGCGTACCCGGTGATTTGCATCAGTTGTTTTTAAAAAGGAACAAGTCCACTTTTAGATGAGGTCTTATAGTTTGGAAGTATTTTTATGTACTTTCAGTTCCTCAAAAAATTGACTTGCTTCCTCTCGAAAAGAAATGATTTAAGACAACTGAAGCAACGGCCGCATCGTTACTATATGTTGGCTCCCGGTATCTGAGCAAATCATCGTGCACTGAAGTCGCTGAAATTGCAGATCTTCTGAATTGAGGGCGATTTTTCCCGAGTGATTTTGTGAATGGAACATCTCATATTGAATTTGAAACAATTACTTTAAAATGGATTTGCATTGGAGCCTAGAATGACTTGCCATTAAAGGAAGTAAAAGGCGTCGGAGAAATAATACCACGGTTTAAGAAAATTTTAGGTAGGCTTGTATCCGTAGCGGTAGGCTGCGTCAGATATTACTGTAAACTTCATTAAAACCGTACGATTTAGTATTTTATAAACTATGTTTACTTTATACTAGGAAAGTCATTCCATTTTCCAACAATCATTCATTTGCGATTTAATTCGTTGAAGTTTACACAAACACAATTAAATTGTGTCTTCTTTCTTAAGATTTGTATCTACATATATGTTAAAAACAATGTAAATAACATGGTTACGGTCAAGGCTAAAAGGCTCCTCTGGTGGACTTCTCGCGTTTTTTTAGAAACTGCGAATACCTAGGACTCCCTTCAAAAATTTTATGAGTTGACAAAGTTTTAAAAGGTTCGATTGAAATGCGTACGACGAAAAAGGCACGAAGTTACTTTTTCGAACTTTCAGAGAACTGAAAAAACTGTAACTTCTCTATGACATGGTGCTCCATTTAACTAAAGCTTAAATTGACATGAAGATTTCAAAGTTGTAAAGTCTACATTATTCCGTGAGGCATTTAAGAGATAAAATAACTTTGCGCCTCGCTCACCATAACTTTTTTCACGTTTTAAATCTTAGTGGGATTAATTTATTATTTTATCTTAACACGTTACTGGTGTGGTTCTAGATATTTTGTGGAGAGCACCATTCACGTGGAAAAAGGCAACGTATAAAGTTCTGATCCAGAACTTAGGGTACATTTTTTGTTCCTGTTTGGTCGGTTTTTCGAAAATTTCCAAAATTTTGGTGGGTACATTTGCCCCTAAAGACCCAAAATGTATTCTTTGACACTTTGTTATTATTCCTGTGTATGCGGCTGAAAATGTACAACGCATTAGTGCAACGACCTACTTTTTACTATCGATCAGTTTCGTCAAAAAGTGCCTTCGCGCCTTTTCGGTCGTACACGCCTCGATGAATGACAAAGCATCTTCCTCGTGACGTCACATTTTCGGCGGGCAGCGATTGGCATCACCGCGGAAAAGGTGCGCATTATCGAAACTGATAAAGTCGATGGTCAACCCCTCAAAGGTTGAACCCTTTCAGCGTCGCTGGGCCGTGAGCGAGAATCAATATTCCGGATGCATATCGCACCTCTTCCTGCCGGAGGCCGTGACCGACCCGTGACATGAGCCCCCTTATGCATAAATACCCACGTTATTCCGGACACGTTTCGAAGAGAAGTTACGCTTTTCTTCCGAGCGGGGGCGCTGCCGTCGTTCCGGACCTCCGATCTCGGCACTGATGCGTTAGAACCGCGGGTGCTGGGACCCGCGCGGAAAAAGCCCATAGATTGATAAGCCTTTGTCAACCTTTGCAAACATGACCACTCTTGCAGTACTTCCAATCTGTAAATAACCGCGGATGTACCAGAAGTTCGCTTCGGGGTTACGCGGTTTCGCTAAATTGGGTAAAGTGTCAACGAGGACAGAATCTACTTATATCTTTCATAAACGTTACCAGCAAAATCGCCTTTTTCTGCCTTTGAAAATTCACCGGCAGGAGGATGAAAGTCTAATGCCTCATCAAGGGTCGATCCCTGAATAGAGAAAGGGCTCCAGAGACACCGCTTTAGAAGCTTCCCATTGTGTGAATATTATTCCCGGGATCGACTCCATTTTTCGTCCGGAGAAGATTGAAGTGTGACCTGTTCAACGATGTGTGCAGCAACAAGAGGCATGAGCCCGAATTTGATGGTTAACGGTTGGCTGCTAATCGAGTAAACACAACCTAAAATCAGTGAGCCCAGGCAACAAGAGAGCTAACACTAGATTTATGTTCAGCTAATGACCGATTCAATCGACAACCGTGAATCGATCGACAGAGCCATGAATCGTTTGACAAACCAGCGAGTCGATCGACAAACCCGTGAATCGATTGACAAACCAGCGAGTCGATCGACAAACCCGTGGATCGATCGACAAATCAGTAAGTCGATCGATAAACCCGTGAATTGATCGACAAACCCGTGAATTGATCGACAAACCCGTGAATCGATCGACAAACCCGTGAATCGATCGAAAAAAATCCGGGAGTCAATCGACAAACCAGTGAATCGATCTACAAATATATGAATCAATCGAATGGACCACTAGACAAGGTACAAATTTAAGCATTCTGATACATGTTTCTTAACCGGAATTTCACGTAGAACACGATTCGCACAACGAAAATTACTGAAACCAACTCCTAACCGAGATATCAACATTTTTATTTCACATTAGTTACGAGGAGTTTGAACTGCCCGCTACAAGGAACTCCAAGCTCTACGTGAGTCAAATCGCGCACTACAACGGTTTCAGCAAGCTCCTCAATCGAGCAAAGTTCATTTCCCACCATGTGTTTTTCAAACTGTAAGTAATTTGCTATAGCTGAGCCAAAGCGTCAAGATTGAGGTTGTCGGATTTTCATATCGCAGAGACTGTCATGATAACGTTTAGCGCTCGATGTGAATAACGTAGAGCATTGAGTTTCCATGAGCGGGTGGTTTCAATTCACGCACTAAGAATCATTAAATATCTTCGGGAGGAGTTGATTTCACCAATGTTGTGCGCATTTTGGTTGTGCGCATCGTGTTTTACGTGAAGTTTTCGTGAAGAAACATGTATCGGAATGCTGAAATTCGTACCTTGTCTAGTGGTCCATTGGCCCGAAACGTCCTGGTTTGTTTTATTTCTCCTTAGCCTTGTATACCAATTTGCTTTTTGTATTTTAATGTGTTTTTATTGTTGTCTGCACTCGGCTGATTGTGTCTCATCTCTCTTTTAGGCGTTAAAAAATTCCAAATTTTGTCCGACCTCTCCCATGATTCAATCAACCGTGCGTCGATCGATTCACATTTTCACCTTTCGATCGATTCACGTCGATCGAATCCATACCCTCCTAAAATCCTCACCAGACGTTGGACGTTAGAATTGAGTTGACAACGATGGATGCCACGAGGCGTCGCTGGCTAGCATAGCGGAGCGGCGACTAACGGTACCGGTGAATGCGGAGTCGAGTTGGCTGCGGGCGACGCATCCAGCGAGCGCATCTAGCGCCAACGCTGGCTCATCGTAGACCCAACCGGGTAGGCATGTTCCTTCCAAATTGTCACCGGGATCATCACGACGGAAAATGAGGCATATGGGCAAATCACTGGGGAAAAAAACACGTTGGATCTAGCGTCCAGACTCTTGAAAACATTGACAAGAAAAAATACTCTAGATTTAATCAGATTTTTGCTCAAATCAAAAGGAAATCCGCTCAAATTAAGAGGCTTGGTTCTTGATTTAAGCAAAAATTCCATTGAATCAAGAGTACTTTTTCTCGTCGATGTTTTTAAGAGTCTAGAATCTAGATCCAATGTGTTCTTTGTTCCAGTGATAAGCTTGTTACGAACTTCAGTTAGATTAAAAAGAAGAGTTGCTCCTTAAGTCCGGGAATACATAGTACGGGTTTTTCAAGGGCAATCCGGAAGTACTGAAAAAGTGCGGAAATTCCACGAGAGGGTCCGGAATTTTTTTCATCTTTGTCGCAATTTGAGAGGGTTTCAGGACATTTTGCCAATGATTTTTTGTCCGCGCATCTTTTTTGTCCAGTAGTTCACGCCCACACGAAAAATAAGCAAAAGTGACTTGGTCCAAGCGTTATATTTTAGTCGGTATGTAAAATTATATTGACAATGTGGAAATGAGAAATTGAGAAAGAAGGAGGTGTTGTTATGGTTGCTCATTTTCGAACTGAAATTTTATTACTTTCTCCTTTTGAATCATCTTTTTAAATTGTCATTGGTGAATATTTGGTTTTATTTCTATCCTTAAAATATTCAATGTACAATATACCTTATATAAGTATAGATACTTTTTTTTATTTTTTCCTTTACGAAATGATTACTTCATTTTGAAAACATTTATATTTTTAAAACACGACAAATATTTGTAAAACATTTTCCAAGCGACATTAATCTCAATGAGCCGCAGTTGTGCCGACAGAAACTGCAAAAATGAATAAAAGAGGGGGAAAAAC
The DNA here is from genome assembly GCF_001854935.1 of Bemisia tabaci. Lineage (NCBI taxonomy): Eukaryota > Metazoa > Arthropoda > Insecta > Hemiptera > Aleyrodidae > Bemisia > Bemisia tabaci. The sequence goes on along the minus strand of NW_017547204.1, from coordinate 3,046,463 downwards.
ACGCAAAAAAACAGCACAATAAAAGCACAAAATGTAAAAGAAAAAATTAAAGTGCTTTGGAAATCATTAAATTTGACACGGAACCACCATTATTTGAAAAACACATTATATTATTATTCTCCTTTGATAAATTGATACATATTTTTTCCCCATCAGTTTAAATGAGAATAATCAATGCAGAGTGTGCTAACATTTCAAAATCATCAGTCAAAAAACGCTGACTATGCGAGTATAAATATTAAATCCTAACAGAGCGGAGCGGCGTGCTGCCAGCGCGAGAGGCTCACTGGTGCCTACAAACCTAAGTGGATACTTCACGCATTGCACAATGCTTGAAGTATCCACTTAGGTTTGTAGGCGCCAATGCGCGTTTCGCGCTGACCGCCCGCCCGCTGTGCGGCGGCGCCTGAAGCAACTATTTCACAACAGAGGTGTTGCACAGTATTATACGAAGTGTCATCCTTTAAAAATACAGACCTTTCCTCGCAAAATAAATCAAGATACTTATCGTACACAGGAAAAATCTAAGAGCCTTCAGCCGAGGCAAATATAGAGGTTTATCCGGTTCAGGTATACAAAGGTGGGAATTTCTTGAAAAATAATTAAGTCCTGTTACACCAAAGAGGTGTAGAGAGTTTTAACGAATTTTGTCTCATGGAATTGACACTCCCCCATTTTAACCAAAACTCTCAACTACATATTATTCTCCGTTGGACCAAACAGACAAAACATAAAAACAAGCAAACCCTCATTCTTCCAAGACATTTTACATTTTCATCCAAAAACGCTGTGAGCAATTGTCGTTTGTATTTACATGTGGGCCAATTAACTTTGGGTCTCAACTGGCACGTGGACCAAAACTCCCGTGCCGAAAAAACGCGTGGACGTAAATTACTGGCAAAAACAGGTGCGCGGACAAAAAATCGTTGACGAAATGTCCTATAACCTTTGAAAGAGAAATTTTTGAAATTTTTGGAATTTCGTCCATTGGAGATAATGAAAAAGTACTGAATTTTCCTGATGAGGAGGTACTAAATTTCTTGGGAATGTACTGAAAAAGTACTGTAAAAGTACTGATTTTTGGCTAGTTTGTTTACAGACACCCTGGCTAGAGCAAAATTGAGAGTTGATTCCTATAGAAAATGCCTCAAAAATCACGAAAGTCTAAGTTACTCCTAACACCACAATATGTGTAAGAACGCGCTTTTTTAAACTTTCCGCTTCAAAACGATACTGCGGTGCAGGTGAACATTTCGTAAGAGGGGTCGATCCATCCATCCCTTGCGCACTAGGATGCTACACAATATTAAATATAGCTGACGTTTCCGCGCGCAAATTGTAAGGAAGAACCATGCTGTTTATCAACGCAAGGAAAATGTAAATATAAACACATCGATTGTAAAATCCCGTTTTGTCATGTGTGTTTAGCATCCTAGTGCGCAAGGGCTCGAATCCTCTTACGCCTGTGCCGTAGAACCGTTTTTGAAGCGGAAAGCTTTTAGGTTTACAGAGGATGAAGTTTTTTGTTGATGCCGCAACCACACGCTGAATATAGCAGCTGAATTTGGAAGTCAACAGTCATCGTCCAACGGCTGAAATTTCGCAATTTCGAGTTATTTTCATCCAAATGTGTATTAAATCTACTCGAATAGTTCAGACAATTCCAACATTAGTCCGATGGTTGCTGAGAATCGTTGCTGAATTTTTCGCGTCACGCGGAAAATTCAGGCATCGGGCCGATGAATTCCACATTCAAGCCACATTCAGCCATTGAGTACATAGAGTCGTAATGTAAGTGGGAGAGCTGGCGCCACTTTTAAGCATTTTCCATGTCCCGAATTCCGAGACTCCTGTGTGACGCCGGGTCACTTTTTCGATACATAATCGATTGTTTGCGATAGACGGGTACCCGGCCATCCGATGACAACAACAAAAACAACAAAGGAGATAGGAATTACCACGTATTCCACACCGCCATTTTGGATCGAAAATGTATGGAAAAAACGACCCGAACTCGGCGCACACCGGGCTCGGAATTCGTCGAGCAGAACATGGCGCCAGCTCTCCCATTTACATTACGACTCTATGTACTCTATGCATTCAGCTCCCACATTCAGCGTGTGACTGCGGCATGAGATTACTGGGAGCGTGCACTGAATTCTCGCCCGATCTCGGGGAATCATCAGCTACAGCACTGATTCTGATTGTAATTTCTGAGTCTGACGAATATCAACTCGGGAATTTTTTTCTGATCTGATGATAGTCCAACAGCGGAGCGGCTCGGCGATTTCCGGGCGCTGGAGACTCGGGGTCGACGGGCGTCGGGGAAAGTGGTGGGGGAGGGGAAGATGGGGGGGTAGTGGACGGCTACCTTCCTGAACTTGCGGTGGCGACGGTCTAGTTATCCCGGCTGGCCAGTGGCCGGTTGGGATCAGATCCGAATCCGATGATTCAATGATTCAATGACACTCGCAATAAGCCGCAGCCTGCGCGGGCCCGGGACTGCGTAGTCTTCCTGCGTCGAACCAAGGTCGCGCCGCGCCGCGTCTCGCATCTCTGGTCATCGTCATCGCCGACTTCTGCTATGCTGAGGAAAAACGTTGTATGAGCCATCAGGCGTTGCCGAATTTCCTTCGACAAATCATGCATGGAGATGTTGCATGTGTGAGGAATTTGCGATTTGACTATTGATTCTTATGTAAAAGTTTGCGAGATACACGATGGTGCCACTGGTTTTCTCTGAAATCATCTCCTAAGCTCAAAAAAAGCTATCAAGTTGAGACCAAAATGAAGGGGATATTCCACGCTATCCTCAGAGTCCACCTCTACATCAAGACAAACTCTCCATGCAAAGATAGGGTGCAAAAACATTGACTAAGCTGCCACTTTAATTGGGGACTCCAAAACTGAAAACTGGGCAACTCTGCCAATGTATCTGCTCTCTATCTTTGCATGGAGAGTTCGTCTTGATGTAGAGAGGGGCTCTCAGGGTAGCGTGGGATATCCCCTCCATTTTGGCATCAACTTGAGAGCTTTTTTTGAGCTTGGGAGTTGTTTTTAGAGAAAACCAGTGGCACCATCGTGTTTCTCGCGAATTTTTACATGGGATTCAACAGTCAAATCGCAAATCCCTCACACATGCAACATCTCCATTCCATTTGACTCCAGCTGCCGTGCTTATTAGGATGTGGATATTTTCGGAAACTTGTGTGTGTACCTTATGCTGCTGTGCTAAGGAAAAACGCTGTATGAACCATCAAGTGTTGCCAAATTTTTCTTCGATAAAACACGGATTTCCTGTTTAAGTTATGAATATTTTCCTTCTAACTTTTCAGATAATTTTGTTCGCAATTTCATCTAAAGTTTCTGAAAATTTAAAGGAATAATATGCATAACATTCCTCAAAAATAAACATTTTATCGGAGGAAATTTGGCAACTCTCGAATGTTTATACGGCGTTATTCCTTAGCACGGCAGTATGGGTGTTGGTTGATTTACAAACTTCTTACGGCGTGAGTCGTATTGCACGTATAACATTGCACGTAGTAACACTTGGAAGAGGTGCTTTAATTCAAACCTGGTTTAGTGACATGCAAAATAATATTTCTTCCTGATGTGAGTCAACCTGCGCGTATTTCTTCTTCATCGGACTGTAAAACGTCTAGGCTCCGCTACACATACGTCAGGAAAAGGTTCATAGAGTCATAAACAAGGGATAAATCACGGCGCCTAAACCAATAAAATGCGCAGATACGGAAACCGTCCGGCTGATGCGAACTGGCGCGGCGTGAAGCGTAATTCGCCGGCGCACGGTGGGACACGCCTTTGAACGAGATCGCACCTGAAATCATCTACTAAAACTTCTCATTTTTCTGTTTACTTCTCCGTATTATAAAATTTAAGTGGTGGCTCTAAGAGAAATTCTCACACGAAAACAAATGGAACCACTTTTAATCCTCTAAGTTTAGTTTTTTAGGGTGATTTAAGCTTTTCAAGTCTCTACGTAATGCCTGACCTCTCTTACTGACTCGCTCCACTGTGCGACGGACTGGCTTAAAACCGTAAACAAGGTCCGCGTAGGTACGTGGCACGTGGGACCACGCTGCTAAATTGGGCGGGAAAGACTCAGGATGGACCTGAAAGAACCGTTTTCTTGGTGCGGTTTGGCAACTTTAACGCACGATTTTCCCACGACGCCACGATGCGGTATAAGCTCATCGAGTGCGTGACGCTAACCGAAAGGAACGTTGTCTCCGGAGCAGTCTTCACGTCACGACACGTCACGTCAACCGACGATGAAATTCCTCAGTTGCCGACCTATGCTTTTTTAGGGTCCAGGGTAATTATAATACTGCCGTGCTGAGGAAGAACGCCGTATGAACCATCAGGCGTTGCCGAATTTCCTTGGGCGAAATTAGAATTTTCAGGAAAATTTGTGAATATTTCTCCTCTGATTTTTCAGAGGATTTCGTTTGTAATTTGATCTAACAATTTCAAAGATTTCAAGGAAAAATATTCACGATTCTCTTCTGAAATAAAGATTTTCCAAGAAGAAATTTGGCAACTCTCGAATGTACATACGGTGCTTATCCTTAGCAAGGTAGAACGAGGATGAGCTCCGCTGGGCATAACTTCGGAAGGTGCAAAAAGTTCCATGCCCTCCTCAAATTAAATTAGTCCTCCCTCGTTTTCGACCGAATTAATTGTGACTTTATTTTAGCTGAAAAAAGGAGAAACCCTAATTGATGCCCCGGATGATTAAACTTTTCCACCGTAAAAACGTCGCTCCGACGAAAATTTGAAGATATATTTATATTCTTCCCTCATTTACCCCGTTCTACAGCAGGAACGCAGAATGTTCACAAACCAACGATTGATCGGTCATTCGCGAACTGCGTAGGCAGTGGGAAAATTGCGTGGGCTACGACCTTGAATAAATTATGTGAAATTTCTTACGTTTTGATCAGATTATTGGTAACACCTTCCAAAATTGCGGGCGCGCGCTGCCCTACGTATTTCAAAATTGAGAGCGCATCTCGGAACTTTACTTAGCCCGATTTGCGAGTCAAGAACCGAGAGCTAGACTGCGTGGTGCGATGCTTGAAGTAGTCTTACAGTCTTGCAGGCGCTTCCCGAAATCGTTTTTAGCGCAAACCGAACTTCTTCCGCCGGTAAATGAGGTCCCTTTTCACAGATCTGGTCGTATTTATGAAATCGACTGCTTAAATATTGATTAAAAAAAAAAATCTACGAAAGCGTTAAATTTATGTAAATTTACTGCAAAAGCGTTGACTTTTTTGAAAATTACCGCGAATCCACTATTTTTTGGTGAAAATTACTGAGAACACGCGATGTCATAGTGCATAGGTTGGATTCCTGGTTGCTTGAAACTAAGGAGGCCGAAGAATTCTCTGCACCCTTGCTCTATCGGGACTTCTCCATTTTACGTGACCGAATTGGTTGAGATTAATGTATAATTCGCCGTATTGTGACTGATGAATGTCGGGGTGTGCACTTTAGTAGGCGAGTTTTTACACATCAGGTGAGAATTGCTGAGCAAATTGGTCGACTCTCAGGTCATCAATCATCATCAGGTGACTGAGCGTTGCCTTCCGTAAGTAACTTTTACTTTTACAATACAAGGAATATAGCAGAGCGTGGTCGCGAAAGTATATTATCTCTGGCTCATTTAAATCTAATTTGGCATATATGTATTAATCAGAAATCAATGTGACTTCTTAAAATGAAAAATTTCGATTGGAAGTGACACACAAAAGCTTTCGACTATCAGAATTTAATACATTCCATGCGGTAGAAATGGTGGCAGGCGTCGATACCACTATTCGAACTCTCAGGAGCGCATTTTGCCTACTCGATCAATTGAAGGCGTTTTGGTAGGTTTCGTGCCCTGCTTGTTTTTGTCTGTGGTTAATCACTTCGTCCTCTTGCAGACTTATGACTACGTCGTTTTTGCGATGACACATAGGTTTTCAGCGGTTTCAATACACAAGTTTTAAGTTTTAACACTATAAAAAATACTTTCCTTCGAGTTGGAACTGAGATTGAGCGCAAAATTGCCTTTAAATACATGTCTCTCACATTTGATGATCACATCTAGAATCTGAGTGTTGTTTCTGTAAGTAGCAGTTACACTAAAGAAAGTATAGCAGCGATGAGTCTCTAAAATACCCATAATGTCTCTTGTGCTAAATTATTCTACAACTACAGGGTTGCCATAATTTCTCCACCTGCACATTCCCTTAATGGGCCTGTTGCAAACTTTTGCTAGAGCAAAACTGAAAGTTGTTTCTTATAGATAATGCCTCAAAAATCACGATGAGCGCATCGGCAAACTCTGAAATGCACTCATAACTTCACAAACTGCGTAAGAAATTTGCGGTTTTTTGAGCTTCCCGCTTCAAAAACGATACTACGGCACAGGTGAACATTTTGTAAGAGGAGTCGTTCCATCGTCGGCAATAATCATCATAGCCGACGCCAATCCGCCAAAACACGTTTGATGGGACGAGATAACACCTGAACTGGATTAGACCAGATAACAATCGGTGTGTTAACGTTCATATTTTCCACGCCCGAATTGATTGACCTTGAACTCTCCTTGAATTACGCGCGGAACTGCGTGCAAGCGTCGGCCATGATGAATATCGCCGACGATGGAGCGACTCCTCTAACAAAATGTTCACCTATGCCGTAGTATCGTTTTTGAAGCGGGAAGCTTAAAAAAACGCAAATTTCTTACGCAGATTGTGAAGTTAGGAGTGCATTTCAGACTTTGCCGATGCGCTCATCGTGATTTTTGAGGCATTATCTATAAGAAACAACTCTTATTTTTGCTCTAGCAAAAGTTTGCAACAGGCCCATTTTCTTAAATTTTCCCGGACTTCAAAAATGTCTACTTCATCGACTTTCCCTGACCTTCGAACAAAATATCCACTTTTTTACATTTATTTTTATATTAATTAATTAGAAGCATAGAGAAGTACAATATACAAGTATTGACCACTTAATTTTTAATACGCTGACTTTCGCGAAACTTTAGACACAATTTCTTCATTTAGAGAGCAAATTATGGAAAAAGGCAATCAGTAGCTGGTTGAAAAAATGTCAAGTCTTAAAAATGACTAGAAAGGGTGGACAGCTGGAAGATTGGTAATATGATCTAGTCATTAGTAGATGTGTCAGAAATTCTCTGACTTTTCCCATGAATTTCCTGACTTTTCCCACGAACTTCCTTATTTTTTCCCAGGAGCTTCCTGACTTTTACCATAAATTCCCTGACTTTTAGCATGAATTCCCTGACTTTTCCAATTAATTCCCTAGCTTTTCCCATGAATTTCCTGACTTTTCCCGTGAATTTCCTGACTTTTCTCACGAACTTCCTGATTTTTCCCATGAGCTTTCTGACTTTTACCATGAATTCCCTGACTTTTAGCATGATTTTCCTGACTTTTCCCATGAATTTCTTGACTTTTTCCATGAATTCCCTGACTATTACCATAAACTTCCTGATTTTTCCCATGAATTCCCTGACTTTCCCTACGAACTTCCTGCTTTTTCCCATGAATTTTCTGACTTTTAGCATGAATTCCCTGACTTTTCCAATGAATTACCTTACTTCTTCTTTTCGTTCCTGACTTTCCTTGATTTTCCCGGTTTCCCAAAGCGCCGACAACCCTGCAAATGTCTTTCTCCAAAAAGCCCAAAGGAGAGAGACTTCTTTCGTTTAAGTATGTCCACCTGGATAGGACCTCCTGTTGTTTTCTCTCCAGGATTTTCCAGCTGGCGCTGACGGAAAATTCCACTTGGAGCGGGGATCGGCATCCGGGGATCCGGGGAGGGACGCGGCGTCGATACGATGAACGATGAATCCTGGTCGGGAGCTTCCGCGCGCGGCGGCGTCGCGACGTCCGACACTAACGAGTAACAGGTTATGTAAATAGCCCGAGCTGTGACACTTCGTTACCGGCGACGGCGAGAGGGTCCCATCAAAACGCCGTGGCGTGGGAGCCGCTCGTCAGCTCAAAACTCCCCAATACTACCATGCTAAACGTGAATCTTCGGAAATGCCATTAACAACCAACGTTGTGCTGTTAAAATTTGGCTCTGGGTGCAACGTTATCGATAATTTTTTTAATAACACAACAATCAGGGTTGCCACAAAATTAAGAAAATGAAATTCTTCGTCCTTTCCCTGATTTCCCTCATAAATTCCGGTGAAATTCTCTGACAATGGAGATGTTGCATGTGTGAGGAATTTGCGATTTTACTGTTGATTCTTATGTAAAAGTTTGCGGGAAACACGATGGTTACACTAGTTTTCTCTGAAATCATCTCTCAAGCTCAAAAAAAGCTCTCAAAGTGAGGCCAAAATGGAGGGGATATCCCACCCTACCCTGAGAGTCCACCTCTACATCAAGACAAACTCTCCATGCGAAGATAGGGAGCAAATACATTAGCAGGGTTGCCGTGTTTTCAGTTTTGGAGTCCCCAAATAAAGTGGCAGCCCTGTCAATGTATTTGCTCCCTATCTTTGTATAGAGAGTCTGTCTTGATGCAGAGGTGGACTCTCAGGATAGCGTGGGATATCCCCTCCATTTTGGCCTCAACTTGAGAGCTTTTTTTAAGCTTGAGAGTTGATTTCAGAGAAAACCAGTGGCACCAACGTGTTTCTCGCAAACTTTTACAAAACAATCAATTGTCAAATCGCAAATTCCTCACACATGCATCATCTCCATTCTCTGTCATTTCCCTAATTTTCCTCACACATTTCGGTGAAATTCCCTGACGTTGGCATTAAGGAATAAAGGTAAGACTCTTTCCACCTTTTCTGCATTACTGGCAATATTTATAATTTTTCCTCTAATTCCGAGCAAACCGTGAAACTGCCCCGAGAAAAAGATGCAAATTGCAACCTCTCCGCCTGGAAAATTACCAAACTAAAACTCGAGGGAAACAACGACGGGTGTGGTGTTAAGCCACAACTGATCATAACGAGCCTTCAAAAATCATAAAGGGAGAGAGAAATAAAACGTAATTTCGCCGGATGAAGTGCACATTTCCATTCCCATTTTTTCCGACAAAAGAGCGTGCCTAGGTTTATAGCGATGAGCCACGTTGTGCATGTATTTGTATGCTATCTAAGGCTCTCGCTTCAAGAGAGGTTTTGCCTTTGCTGAGATGGTGCGATGATTTGCTACCTAACATAATGCGGTAAGTGCGCCGCACGCGTCGAGTGACTGATGGTATCGCCGACGTTAATGGAGGTCAAAACAAGCATCGATAGAGCTGTCAAAAAGTCCATCCGGGTCGGGAGGAACGCGAGGTTGCCGAACATCCGGAAAAATATAGGATCAATATTCTTGTGTGTGGATGATGTGGCATTTCAGTTAACGAGGCTTCGTCATCAGGAGCTGCTTTGATCATCAGGGTTGCCGCAGGATTTAGAAAATGAAATTCCCTGACATTTCCCTGATTTTTCTGTCACATCTTGGGAAAATTCTCACAGACAATTGTGGATATGACAGATGCTGAAAAAGACATGATTCGAAATAGTTTTCAGGCAAACTTTGCTGTTCGAAACGTGAAACCCACTCCGGAAAGGAAATAAAAGTGACTTGACAATTTTTCCCTGACATTTCCAGTTTTTCCCGGTATTTCCTGACTCTGGCAACGCTGGATCGGTCATTCTATTTCTGTTTGTAGTAGTCAGTCGGGTCCTATACTGCCGTGCTAGGGAAAAACGCCGTAAGAGCCTTCAGACCTTGCCAAATTTCCTTCGACAAATCACTAATTTTCAGGAAAATTTGTGAATATTTTCCCCCCCAATTTCTCAAATGATTTGGTTTGTAATTTAATCTAAAGCGTCTAAAAATTTCAATGAAAAATATTCATAACTTTTCTCATTTATATGAACATTTTATGGGAAGAAATGTGGCAGCTCCCGAATATTCATACGGCGTTCTTTCTTAGCACGGCAGTATAAGAGTCGGATTAGCATGTCATTTTTTGACCGGCCTTCACCAGGAGGGGAGGTAGGCGTGAAGCTCCTTCTGGGGGTTGGGGCGCGTTGCAGCCAGGGGGCAGACTCCCTAGTTCACATTATTTCTTTCTGGCCGATAAATTCAGTGCAGTGCTGAGCCCTGGCGTCTCTCCTCTTCTTTCTGTACTTGTCTCTTTCCTCTTCCATCTTTAGCTTTCTCTGCCTTCGCTTCAAATTTGCACCCGTGATGTTCAACCTTGACATTCGCCCTGGTATTGTTTTGGTGTTAGACCTTGAGTGGGTCAGTAATCAGCTGTTCCAAGAGATCGATCGGTTCCTCTTTTGTCGAATGACTCACGCATTACGTGTTTCTGCGTAGCGAGCAGATTCAATATTAAAGGAATTCATTTTGCGTTTCTTCGTAAACTTAAATTTGATCATCCTTTGACAGATTAAAATTGCATTTACGTTTGACATAAGTCCCTGCTCCTTGGACTAATCTTGTGGCTTATCAATTGATTACTAAGAAGGTGCGAATTAAAGCATTATGAGGTATGTGTTCTCATCAGAATTTCACGTAGAACATGATTTGTACAACGAAAATTTCTGACAGTGATCCCAAAACAAGATATTTACGTTCCTGATGCATAAATTCAAACTTCACCCTCGTAGAAAAAACAATTATCTACTTGTGTTAAATCTCACATTAAACGTTGCTCTTTACAGTGTGAAAATATGACGACCTCAATAGCGACGTTTCGGCTTAGCTGTTGCACGTTGTTTATTCTTTGAACGGCATATAGGGTAAGGGAGGAACTCCTAAATGGAAAACCTGCCAAAACTGTCGTCAGGCGTAATTTGATTCAAGCAGACTCTAGTTTTTCTTGTGGTCGTATTAAATTAACCAGCAACCTTCTTCATTTAAGAAGACGTATTTACCGGCAGCAAATTTAAGATTTTTTTCGGTGTATGGAAAAATAAGACTTTAAAAATCTGTCTCTCGTTTCAAACTCAGTACGTTCTGTTAAAAAAAGTGTATCATATTCATTCAAACATACAAAAACAACTTCGCACGACATGATGTCTCTATCCTTAAATCAGTCTACTTGATGCGGCAACAGTGACAGGATTGGAAGACGATATCGTTCTGAAGTACGGCCGCGAAACGCCATGACAGGTAAGCCGAATCACCCAAGCTGACGCGTCATGTCAATTAGGCAGTTAAGTTTACCCTCTTCTCCTTCTTCTTCTTGTTCTCCTTCTTCTTCTTGTTCTCCTTCTTCTCGGCTGCTTTTCGCGCCGACTGTCTGTCTACAAAGTCCGAGACGCGGCCAGACGCGTGACTCGCGCCAAATCACGCCCGCGATAATTTGCCGCTCTTTTTTCGGCGCCGCGCTCGCTCGAAACTGAAAAATACGAAGAAAAAGAAGAAGAGAGCAAATTGATGCGTGCTTCCGTTCTGACGCTTCCTTCTCCTGTGTAGGTTGAGCAGGTGCAGCGTTGCCATTTTTCAAGTTACAAGCGCCTACGGAAGGAAAAACCTCGCGTTGGATCCGAAGTTCAGGTCATAAGGATCTCTGAAGTTTTGAGGATCGAGTGGCGAGGCGTGAAAGATTGATTATCGATTCTCCCCATTCGAAGATATGGTATAAAGAATCGATTTTTAAGGTGTTCGTTGCAAACTGTCTGTTTGGATCGTGTATCCGAAAACTTGAGGCCAAGTTCCCGAAATCCAGGTCATACATCTGAAGGACCTCAGGTGACCATAGAAGTTTCAACAGAAGTGTTCCTGATTTGTGACCCAAACTTCAGCAGCTGGACCTCAAGTTTTTGATTGGACGATCCGAAAACTTCAGAGATCCATATGACCTGAAGGTTCGGTCGCATACACGAAGTTTTTATTCTCCAAGCGCTCGTCTTGCATTCTTGAGTAGGGGCGCTCAGGTGAGCTCGTTCGGAAAAGACTGCGTTTTGAGTTATGATTTAAAACGCACATCGCCTAGGAAACCAAGATGACATCCAAAAATATCCCTCCACTTGCAGAGACACTTTTGATTGCGCATTGTGAGTGCCGCAATCTGTGATCTATGCATTGGTGCTTTGAGAAAGGCTGCACTAACCATAATTCGCGACAAAGAGGTTAACTGCGGGCTGATTAATGAAGTTTATAGATAAATCGATAGACAAAGACGACAAACGGAAAATAGATACTCTATCGGTTGAAACGGGTGGTTGTTACAGACTAAGGGGGAAAATGATGGACTGACTATAATGTCTCCATATTGGGCTGAATGCTGTTAATTAGTCTATTACTTACCTATTTTGTCCATTGCAACCAACCGCTTCCACCGATAGGAACCCTCCACATTCCTTTTGTCTACTTTGTCTATAGCTTTGTCTATTAATATCAATAATCAGCCCGCTGGACGAATACTATCGGATACCACCTTGGTTTTCTTGACGATTCGCGTTTATATTCGAGCTCAGCTCAGAGGAACTTGGATTTTTTTTCCTGAAGGCAACGTTGAAAGGGTGGATCGGGTGAGTTGGCGATTTTTCGGCCGGGTAATTTGAGTTGCTGAAAGATAGACGAGCCAGACATGTTTGAGCACCCGAGATCCCCCAATTAGCGTTGGTGTCGAAACTTTTCCGCGGTGTCTCACAATCGACAAAAATATCGTCCTGATGGGAGACGTCGAAAAATAAACACGTCTGAGGTGAACGTCAAAACTTGAGACCCATCGGACCCACCCCTTAAATTTTTCGATGATTTTGAGAGGGAAATAGTATTTCCGAAATGCGTAGGATTATACACCTGGTAAGTTTTCATTCTGTGTTCACGAGAAAGGGTCTTCAACTCAGTAGGATGTTGAATTTCTATCCGAAATGCATAGGTCAAATTATAGGGATCACCGCTCGGCAGGCTGATTCTTGAAATTGATAGACAAAGCGATAGACAAAGAAGACAAAAGCTTATATGGAGGGATCCCATTGGTGGAAGTGGGTGGTTGCAATGGATCAAGGACATAAGTAATATATTAACTAACGGCAACCCACGAGAGACCCTATCGTAAGTCCATCATTTTCCCGCTTAGTCTACGGCGTTCATCCGTTTCAACCAATAGAATCGCTTAATTCTCCTTCTGTCTTCTTTGTAACTTAAATCTTTAATTTGTCTATCAAATTCAATAATCATAATTTTTTAGCATTCTCAAAATCGACAAAAATCAAGAAAAAGGAATTTAATTTAGATATGGATTAGTCTCAGAAAACCGTCGATTCCTGCATTGGTAGGGAAGGTATAACATGTTGTTGTCACTGTTTGCTCAGGGAAATGTAACAGTCATAACATGTTATCGACTTTTTAAAAATTTAGGAAAAATTATTTCCCAGGTGATTTCATAGATTACACGTAATTTTCACTATTAATTTTCACGTACTGTGACTATGACTCCAATCTCGGTAAAGGCTTGGATTGAGAGCAACAATACTATGCGGGTTGTGCACTGGATGATTTGCAGGCGCCACGCTTGCCGCATTATCCCATCCGACTGGCATTTCTGACACCTCTGAGTGGCTCTCGTGAGCAAGGAGCGGTTATCGTGTCTCTTGATTGGCGAAAAAAAGGAGAAAAACGCACAAAACTCAACTGAACACAATATGTTGGTCGATGTTGCGTGCAAATGGTGCGTGTCCATTCGGACACATCGTTCTCCTTCATATGATCCATTCATGTTGAAAACTTAATGTTCGTAGTTCTAATTACCAGATCTACTGTATTCGAACGAATAAAGCAGCATGCGGTTTGATTTGATCAAAATAAGCCCGACTGATGCTACATAATTTCTTCACATACTTTATTTTTGAACAGAAATCTGAGCAATATAGAGAATTTGCAAGTGTCTGAAATTTGACGAATTTCATGTTTAAATGGAACTAATGAGTGAACTGAACACGAGGATACCCTTGGTTCATGAATTGAACAATTATTGGAGAAGATATGACAAAATTATCTAATCTGCTAAAATGCCTGTGTTTAAATGGGAAATGCCGCCATATGAGGTCACTAGGAGGTGCATTTTCTCACTTTTAAATTTATTTTTATATCATTTCCCATATAATTTTTTTTTTTTTTTTTTAAAAAAATTACTGTGAAATCAGCTCTTTAAGTACTTTCAGATGAAGCAATACAAAATTTGCATGCAAATTCTCCATTCCGAGTTGACATTTTGCGAATATATTCTTGAAAATTCAGAGACGTGTAAAATTGTGGTTGTATGTGTAAATTTTATATTCGATTGCGAACCATAAGCAGACTTCAAATAGCTGGTTCTGAATTGTTTTAAACTAAACAACAGAGAGAAAGAACTTACGAACAAGTCGGGAGTTGAGCTGAGTTTCTTCGAAAATATGAAAATTCAGATACTCACCTGCAACAAAAGAACATTATATTTAGTGATTTTTTCCTCAGGTGGATTAATTAGACTTTATTTTGCAATTAGAAGCTACATTATCAGGCTCATTTTAGAAACAACATCCATGCCATTGGTTCATCGGTGTAGATATGTGTTTCTAAGGATGAGCTAGAAATTGTCGTTCCTCATTGCAACATGCTGTCTAATTGTTATACGAGGAGCTTGGAGGACAAGGCGCATAAGTGTAGTTTTTGCTATAAAGAGAAATACGTGTTTGAAGTTTCGGAATTACATGGATCTTTATGGCGGAAAAAAAGTTTAAACTGACTTTTTGATGCTTAAATATTGGAATTTGGGAGCAAATTTATCACAGAATATGCATTAGGACTAGTTTTACGTGAAATTATTAATATCTCGTTTTTTTCAAAAACTGCAGTTATGCACCTTGTCCTCCAAGTCCCTTATATGCAGTTAATAAAACAACAAAAAACTTAAAATACAATGGAATTAATAAAATATCATTTCGAGGGTTTAAATTAATTGATCCACAGGAAAATCAGGCAATGTCTGCTGTTGATTCTACTTAAATCCGTCCACTTTGGCGTCTCTGCCGTACTTTTGAAAAACGCCGTATGGGCATTCGAACGATGCCAAATTTCCTCTTGGAATAATTTTATATTAAAGAAAAAATAATGGGCATTTTCCCTTTACATTTTCAAACACTTAAGTTCATATTGCGAATAAAATTATCCGAAAAATCGAAAAAAAATAAACACACATTTTTTCAGAAAATTCGTGAATTTTCAAAACAATTTAACAGCGTCTGAAGGCCCTTAAGACGTTTTCCCTCAGCAAGGAAGGCCAGTACGACTTGATGCGCGGTGACCACTCTCTTCGCCAACTTCTTCTTCCTCCTTTCCGCGGCCACGACCAGCTACCGGTCACAACACGGCTAATTTTAGAAAGTTTTTATTGTTCCTGCTCACCTGATCTCGCTGCTGCCAACACGCAAGGATCTCCAAGAATTCCTATCTATGTGCTATACCAAAATAGAATAGCTACTTCGACAAATTGGCTACACTGTTGTCTCACTGCCGGCCGCCGCGAGCGCTTTCATCCAAAAGCTCAATGAGAAGAATCTTAAGAGCTTTCTTTCAACCCATCCGGCTAGTCTGTCATGCTATAGGAGATGTGTGTGCGAGTAAATGCTTAAAAACAGCAGCGAATACTGGTTGCACGATGATTTTTGATACAAATATATCAACTCCAGTGTGGGAGGTAAAGTATCACACGAAACTGAAGGCGTTTTCGACGGGTGACAACAGTCTGTCGTTACTCCCAACAATGCGTATCGCGTGAAGTGGTCAATAATGAGCGGCTCGTGTGAAAACTTCCGAAGGCCGATACAGTGTTTCAGAATATGAGTGAACGGTTCCGTTGTAACTTACAGACACAAGCTGGTTTAAAAGGTTAAGAATGTAGAACAAATTTATCAGTGTGCCTAGTATTTTTTATTTTTGAAAAATCCCGATATTTTCCTGATATTTTATAAAAAATTCCTGATTTTTTCATTGAGTATTCCTTTTACTTTCCTGCTTTTTCTCGTAAAAACTGTATTTATTGCATAAATGCATGCGGAAACTAAATTTTCTAACAAAGTGAGAAAAATTCCTGATAAAACGTCCGATTTTTCCGATTTTCCTGATTTTTTCCTAATCGGCCAAAATTCCTGATATTTTCTAATTTTTCCGGTTTTTCCTGATGTTAGACACCCTGTTTATGAAAACTCCCCTAAATTAAACGTTCAGTAAGGTTTATTCACCTGTGTCGTGGAGCAAAAAAAAAACCACTGCAATCACGAAACCATGCATTAGAAAACGGACGTTTTTGCACGAGCCGATTCGAATAAACCTGCATCTCTCCGCGACTTCTTTGAACACTTAACTCAGAATCTGCCAAGATGCGACACATTTGTGATGTGGCCTTATTTGATTCTAAAAAGAATGAAAATTCCCATTTCATCTTGATGTTTCGCGCTCCCTTGTTGGAAACTAATTATTTACACTGCGCGAAAATTTCTGCCCGCAGTTACCGGGCCCTTTCAATACAAAATCCTCGCCAGAATTTCCAGGAAGTCGAGACTGGCGCGAAAATGGGAAAGTTTCGGCTATGCGCGAAACTTCGCAAGCCTGAATTTTACAAAATTCATTTCCATCAGTTCGCTCGGCGGTTTTCCGGGAAACGCTGACTTTTACATGCACCACTTCGCCATCAAACAGGCGGTTGGCTGTTTCAGGCCAAACTGACAGGTCGGAGGAGATTTCTGAGCGCAGCAGTCATGTGGCGGAAATTTCAAACAATTCTCAACATGAACAGTGATAAAAAGGACACTTTGACTTACAACTCGACAATGTCGGGTTTATAAAATGTTTTGGAACACTCAACTGAACTGAAGCGAGTGTAACGCTTGGTTTTCCGGTTCGCGAATCGCAAAAATATTTCAAAGGCGTTGGGCACGAGGCGCCCTTTAATTTCCAAATGTTTTCATGTGCGGTTTTCTTTTTTAACATAGAATATTTATGTGAGCCGGCTAGCTGACAGTAACACGACTGAAACAGAACCAATGTAGACAAGTGGGAGCATTGAGTGGATGTTGAGTGAAATAAATTCTAAAGTATAGTCTAAAATATAGTCGAATTAATCGTCTGGTTTTAGACCTTTAGGCCCAATATTCCGGTTGCACGTCCCTCAAGTCGCAAGTGAGTTTTTATTATTTTTATCTCGATTATTATGGTAACTTGGACCGAACAATTTACGAGGCGTACCATTCCGTATCTACCGATTTTACTTTTTGTCGTAGATTAAAGAGATATTTTACCTTAGGTAGATTAAAGAGATAATTTACCTTAAATAAAAGAGAAAGGAGCAATTGAAATTTTGTTTCTTCGAGCTCATGGAAATCGCTCCTTCTTACAACCCAGCAGGAAATGAATGCGTTCCGTAAGCCACAGGAAAGACCAATGCGGTGGCTGCAACAAATCTGTTCGACGATACCGTTCCAAGTTCAAATGGACGCTTTAAATCAAAAGGAATTACAGCCATGGTGACACGAGCCCTGTAATGCATGCATTCTTATGAGTCCCAGGGCTCATATAGGTATGGACATAGTTCCTTTTGATTTAAATGCGTCCAAATGGATCGCTGGCTCGGCCGAATTCCTCTCGCGCGCCAAGTGCCTGCGGGGGCCACGCGGCTACGGCCGGCAAGTCCCATTCTAACGCTTCCTTGCTAAGGAAAAACGTTCTATGAGCAATCGAACGTTGCCAATTTTCCTCGTAGGAAATTTTTATTTTTGAAGAAAGTTATGGATATCTTTCCTTGTCATTTTTAGACTTTTTAGATCCTATTACTGGCAAAATTCTCTGGAGAATTCGAGGAAAAATATTCACGAATTTAAGGGAAAATTCGTGATTTGTCAAAGGAGATTTGGCAACGTCTGAAGGCTCATACAGCGTTCTTCTTCCGCACGGAAGAATGGGTGACACTCCGTAATGACTGGACGCGCCCGCTCCGTGCATGGTTCCGAGTGCACTAGCGTCGCACCCGCTTGGCGAGAAAGCTCATATCGTAATGGATTCTTCGTTGGAGTTGAGTGGTTTTTCATGGAAACGACAGAGATGTTGCGTTCGACACTGCAAGGCCGCTTCGCATGGCATATGAGCTAGTATCGAACTTTTCTACGCCGAGAAGGAGATAAAATAAGGAAAAGAAAAACAGAAAAAAAAATAATCAGCGGAAGACTGCGATGCAAATGCGTGTTTTGCGCAAGTAAAAATGTGGGGTATGTACGGAGTTTTTATTGAAAATTTATCGATTTTGTAATTGATAGAACATTTTGTTTGATTCAAATGAATTTTATTTTTTTATTCAAAGAAATGTAACTTTGTCATCGATTATGAATTAATTTAAATTAATCTTCTTTTAATTTTTTCTAAAAAAGAAAGAAGCTTTTAAAAAAATTGTAAGTTTTAAAAAAACAACTCCAAAAACCGTTGAAATCAATGTTGTAGAAAAGCCTTTTCGAGCACGGGTTGAGTAAAATTCACGCGAGGTAAAAACCAAGTAAAAAAAAGTGTTCAACAACTCTCAAAAGATATACTGTATTTTAAATTCAATATCTAAATTTAAGTTCCTTGGAATTTAAAATTAAAAAACCTCGATTCACACAAAAGTTCTTTCTTTCACGACAATCTGTCTTTAAATTTTTTTAAAAAAAATCCTTGCCTGAGAGCAATTTCCCTCAAATCACGCATAATCGTTTTTCAATTAAAACTTTTTTCTAACAGTTTTACAGTGTTGTAGACCCCATCCTACCAACCCGCGGAGCAACAAGCCAACTTCTTTGTTCGTAAAACGATTCCGTTTCCCTCGCGATGAGCGAGATCCAGCTTTCCCGACCGGTCCACGGAGTCGGCTATTGCCCTCCCTCTCCCCCCCCCCCCCCCCCCCCCCC